>CM051458.1:157748-745643 GCA_028274465.1 Plantago ovata | reverse complement strand
AAACTTTTCCTTTTCCTATGGAACCAAACAGCCCCAAAGTGTAAACCCATGCTTTTGAGATGATGATTGAGCGCTTCTATTTTTGTGTTGTTTTCACTTTTCGGTCCATTCGATGATTCGATTCAATCGTATTTAAAGCATCCTTGATACGCGCCAAATCCTTGATAAGCTCACAATTTCACACTTTCCCCAATTTCGCTGGTTTAGAAGAAACTGTAACAATGTCGATGCTTTACTTCGTGTTGGATTTGAGAAGCTTATCGCCTGAACTTCTCCGAGATCTGAAGCAGGTACATTTTTACCCACACAGTGCTCTACGAGCTCGCGATTACACGTTCACTACTCTTCACAGTAGCCAATTTTATCAATCGAGCTCAATTTGCTGTCCATTTTGAATCTAATATTCGTACAGATGTGGAATTATTATGCAATTTTTACTCGATTCTAACTTCACTTTTCCTGTTATACCAGTCGTTACTGCAGCTCGGGAATTACTACGCGATTTCATCTTCGAAGCCTCTGCTTGATCGGATCGGACTTTGCTATGTTTATCGAGATCGTATTTCATGCGCTGATGAGGTGAATTTGAGTTTGTGCATTTGTTTGTTTCCGGTGATATGTTGATGTTACTTATCATTTGGGGGTAAATTGTGCCTGTTTTGCTGTGTTGGTAAATATGCGAGCAATTTAGTTCGACGAGTTAGGGTTTGTGCTTATGAAACTGCAACCAGTTGTGTGCATTTTAGTTCTAGGAGAGGTGTAGTCCAGGAGACGATGATGTAAGCTTGTTTCCGGAGCATTGGGGTAAATTATATAACGGGTGAACAGGAGTTATTAGGTGCAAAGGTCGGGTCTATATGATATTGTTCTGCCTTTTTTTCACTTGTAGACAATTCATGTACACAGGAGTTACTTGAGTGGACACTCTGAAATATATAATATCCATTTTAGATGTAATCGGATCTCTTTTGAAACTTTAATCTTCCCCATGCCATCATATCTACTGTCATTCTCCGTTCTGCTTATATTCGCCATCATATCTACTGGTCATTCTCATGAAAGATTAAATGGATGGTATACGAGGAAATGTTGACCTCATGTTTGTTATACACAGATGAAGATTGCATATAATCCCCAAAGAAACTTCAATTTGCGTGATTTTCACCATTCACTGAATACAATGCCCATGGATGCTTTCTCTCCCGAATTTAAAGATATTCAAACTCTATGTAAGTGTTGCATTTCTTCTGCGTGCCATTCATTGTTTATCAAGCAAATGCAACTTTATTTGCTTACCTAGCTATTTTTCTGGGCTAACAGTATATAATTTCTATATTTTATGTGCCATGGTTATCTTGCAGACCAGAAGCTAGCAGACATTCTAGAAGAAAATTTCTCACGTGCTCAGGAAGTTCATGATAAAACTATTTATAGAAAAGTTATTCTGATGTTTTCTTGTCTGGTTGAAGATCTGGACTCTAGGACAGTGCAAGCTTTGATGGTTAGACTAAATCCAACTGTCTGTTCAATTTGGTAATTTAACCGATTAATATTCCAGTGGTTTTCTTAACAGGATGCAGCTAACAGGTCTATTTTGGTGGAATTTCTTCTCATGGAGCAACCATCAAACCACTTTAGCGACATCACTCTGGAAAACAAGAGCTTTGTAAAGCAGATTCGCTCTCTAAAAAATTGCTCATTTCGAGCACACATTCCAGGTTTTATGCATTGATCATACATCACCGCATATACTGAACATGATGAGTGCCATTCTTTAGCTATGTATGGCAATTTCACTAAATAAGAAGCAAGTACATTGCTTGAGCCTATTTTTTATTCAATGTCCACATCAAACGTGTCCTGTTCTTTTAATTTGTGAACACGCATTAAGAGTTCCAAAATTGCACTTATTCCTCTCCATTTATTGTCTTCTGTCTATATCACTATAATGGGCTATTGTATCAGCTCATCATCAATGATGAATCACTTGAGAATTCGTATTTAGACCTCCAAGGAATATCTCTACATACTGTACACCATAGATTACTAGTTATAAGATTACGTTTGGCTAGAAAAAGTTCTTGTGGGATATATATGTATGTGCTAAGTGTTGTTGAGTCCAATTAAAATAGCCCTTGTACCTGGAAAATTATGGGAAATGACATCGTAGAAATTCGAATTAGATAGAACCATAATATCTTATATTCTATGAGACACTGAAGCTGAACCAATTCGCAGATGTTTTGTTTTTTAAATTTTCTTTTTCATAATTCGAGGTGTTAATGGATTTGATTATTTTTGCAGATAAACAATTACTGGCAGCTCTTCCAAAACTGTGGCTCCTTGAATTAAAGGATGACGCAAAAGGACTAATACAAGCCCGTTTCATCTTTGGGAGCAATTTGAACAGCACTATGAACCAGATATCCTGCAACTTGCGCCCATCTTACTATCCAATAATTGATAGTTTCACTTTTTGCCAGGTATTCATGTCTTCTGTAGAATAGATTACCTTCCATCAGTGCTTAAGTTGTTCTGGCAATCTAGTCTTATAGGTAGGTAGTTCCTGTTTTTCTTTTTCATCTTTCCCTTATCTTCAGGTGATTTCTAACTTTGACATGTGTTAATGTTATATGTATATCTTCATTAAATGACTGTAATAATATGCTGGATGATCGCTACTTTGTCAAATGATTCACGAATGTAAAACAGGCTCATAATACATGTCTTTTGAAAAGTTCACCATAATACTCTCATTGGGTCTCATGTAGGGCTTTTGGCAACAGAATTCCATGGGGAATCATTGGGGCATTTCGTGGGGAGAATGCTTTAGGGCTCCTTTTTCTATCCTGTTTCTTCTTTTGAATATCTCAAACATCTGAACAAAAAAATAGAAATCCTGTTAATGAGTTAGGAGTGAGGTCTTTGATTATTTTTATCAGGGGGCGAAGTGTTGTTGGAGGTTTTCACTAAGATGAACTGTTAATGGCCATTTGATATTTTTACACAAATCAGGGTTGTCTTTTTTCCTTTTTCCTTTTTTGGTAAGATATGTGATGTGAGATGATTATTGTTATGTTATTTGTTAGAAAATTAAGAGGATCGTTTGTTTCTTCATTGTAATATTGTTATTTCTTTTTAACGATACTATGTATAGTTTAAGTGAAGCTGTATGCATCAACACTTATGCCTTGCTCTAAGGTGAGGGACATGCCCTACCTGAATCCCCATTACTTTAATACTGAACAAGTAATCATTAAAATTCAAACTCGGCCTGCAGTATGTTTTATGGGAGGTTTGTGTGGTTTCTGTTTGTTTGTTCCTTTTGTAGCCAAATTAATGGATCACTATTATTCTGATAATTTGGATTCAGATGATCCAGGGAACAGATTCACTTTTTCCATAATGCACTGTTACAGCACCATGACTTGAAATATTGTTTTTAGTTAGTCATGAAGACTCATCACTAACCCTCTATTGTTTCTTCTTCATGCTGGCTGTTCTTTTCATGTGTCAATAAAATCAACTCACTGCCGACCACAAAATTTTCTACTTCACAAGTAGACTTGCAGGTGTCATGGCATCCCATTAGAAGAAAAACGTTCTAATCAAGCAAAGATGCCTGTATGTTGCCCGCTAACCACAGAAACTCTTCGGGATTTTGATATAGTAGATAATTCTATGAGGGTTGGCGAACAAACAATACTATATATGCCCTCTTTCCTGGACAGTCAGAAGCTGCTGCAAGTTTCTTCAACTATTGAATTCAATGTTATTCAGAGAACCAACTTACGATCACTAAGTGAAGGTACTGGTTTGGAACAGTCATTTTTTGCGAGACCACTTATTAAGGGTGGGATACGTTTAGGAAAAGTACCGGGAATCAATGATTAATAGAGATAGTTGAAATAGTGAAAAGAGTGTTAAATGAGGAGTGTTTCGGCTTTAACAGAGTTGATAGATATAGTGACAAACTGAAACAATCAGTTAAGGTTTTAACAGAGTCAGTTAACAGGCTTCCAAACAAAGGCAAAATACCTACCCTCAGTGTATCATCTACTTTGTTAGACTGTACCTGTCAATGATCCTTTCCTGGAGACAGTTTGAGGCTCAAATTCTTATATGTTTGCTTTCGGCTTTGATGTGAAACCCCCTTGGTCTTGCATGGGTAAGGAAATGAGGAAACCTTGTTTGCTAATTTTGTACGTATAATAACAGCAATGGAGCTAGTTTTCTGCTCTGAAATGGCTGTGTAGAAATATCAAAGTCTAGGGAATTTAGCATATCATAGTAACTCCATCCCTGGACACATTAATCATATGACTTAATAATTTAGCTGCTAATTATGCTCCTAGCTTCCCGGATCTGATTTTTATGTTTGATGATCTTTGGTATGAACAGGTTTTGTAATGGGTGCTACCTACTTTGTGTTTTCAACTTTGCACAATTCAGATGGGAGTGATGATTCTGACCAAGACGGCCAAGGTATGTGCAAGATTTGCATTGTCTTTGTGCTCTTGTCCATGTCATGTAGATCATATGCTTGTTGATGTTAACTCAAATGATAGGACACTTCATGGACTTGAAATTGTTACTCACAGTTTTTCTGTCTTTTCATTTTTGTTTTTTAGTCTTTGAAGTGGTATGCAGTACTCTAGATACCCTTGATCAGGGTTTGGTTTGCTCCTCAAATTATAACATTGAAACTTTAATGGAGACATCAATGCGGTGCTATTATATTCTCTTACCTTCTGACAATAGGCTGATGCTTCTCAGAGTAATTGCTCCCTCTGTTTATGCACCCAGTGCAAACTCATTCATCAATTATTTATGATTGTGTATATACTCCGGTCATGTCAAATCAATAATTTGAAGTAACATTGCAGCGGCTTTCAGGAGCAGAGGAATTTTTGCCTATCCCTGATGGCAGAAAGGTCAATCCTCCTGCAGCCGAAGAGGTTGAACGAATAGTTCAGTGCCTCGAAAAGGTTATGCTGCTTCTTTGAAACGTGTCACTTTAGTTTTTTGTTTGCATTCTCTTGCTGAAGCTGTATTAGTACACTTAACTTTATAAGTAAAAGACAGATCCAAAAGTAATGAAAACCTCCAAATTTGTAGTCTTTCCGGTGAAAAGATTGGTATGCGTTTCTAATATCCCATGAGTCGATATGTTAAACACATAGAAGCTATGATCTCATTGTGCCAGGATTTTCATTATTGGGATGTAATACACCGTTATTCTTATTTACAGATTGAGTTAAGTGACTATAACCCAATCCAGCACGAAAGAGATTTCCACCAGAAACTGAACGTGCTGGTCAAACAGAGTCTCCGATTTGGGTAACTAGCTTTTACAATCTTTGCATTGAGGTTCCCTCAGCACACCTCTAAATATCATTATGCTTTTTTAGAAACAGAGCAATCTATCTGCAATATCATTTGACCTCCATCATTCGAATAGGCTGTTTCCAAAAGAGATTATAAAATCCTTTAAAGGAGAGCTCACATTTCTCTTACACAATCTTCAGTGTGAACTTCTAGAAAGTAATGAACTGTCACGATTTCTTCAACATCATATCTTTCACCTTAACCTGCATTGACAATAATAATATCTTACTCTTTTATGTTAATGTCTTGGGAAACTTTATGTTCCAGCATTACTAACTATTTGGCTATTCTAGGGCCATACTTCCTGAGATAAAGGAAGGAAACTCAGAATCTAAGTTTCATGCATCATTAGAAGATGCGGATTCAGGGCAGGCAGTTAACAATGGAGGAGAGGAAAGGAATGGAGGTGATGTTAGAGTTGTGGAAGATAATGCTGATTCCGGCAATACAGAAGAATGGGAACAAGTCATTGTTGCTGAATTTGGGGGCACACGTTCCCCCACTTTTGCTTCCAGGCCAAAATTAGACAAATTGGTTCCGTCACCCTCACAGAGAAACAGGCAATTGGATGCAAAAACTTCAAGAATCCTCGAGAGACTGGAAGTTCCAAGGCAGCTGAAACGAAAATCTCCTTCTCTCACTATCTCCGGCAATGTGTCTGATGCATGTACACCAGCAAAGAAGCCTCTGGTACCATATAAGCCAACTCATACATTAGAGCAGGGCATAATGTCGAGCCAACCATTGAAGCCCAATTTCCAGAGGTTGAAAAGGAAAACAAACAAATTGATGACCTAGGAACCTGGATCTTATGAGGTCCGTCTCCTTGTTCCTTTTCTATTTCATTCGCACATATAGCTCCACATATCTTTCCTTTTCTTTTGTTTTTAGGTTGTCAATACTTGCTATGCATTGGTCATTGCATTTGGATTGTTAATTTCCCAAACAAATTTCAGCAATGAACTAAAGGGGTCAGAACATGGTTTTCAATTTCTTCATACTTCTGTTTAGCTAGTAATAGTGTACATTGTAATTGTAGTTCTGTACGTAGTACTTCTTTCATTAGACAATTGCACCAAGAATCATCATTCCAGTGTTACTATTAGGAACTAACCATATTATCAACAAAAGAAATGCAATTGGTTGATTTTGCACTTCCTAATTTTAGTTTCTTTTACATTTTCTCTTGTCCTCACCCCCAATAGTTGAGTCCCAATCACCAACATCTTTATCAATACTCACGCTGTAATGCAGTATCTTGTAGTAGTATTTAATTCTTCAAAGATCATAGTCCAATTCAAACTTTTGCTTGTTGTGGTCCAGTAGTTGAAAGCCCATCATTACTTTATCCTCATGGCATTGCAATTTTACCTAAGACTAAATGACAGTACACTTGTCTGTAGCTTGTGTCTTCTGTATAAAATTAGAACCTCGTGATCTTCTTGGTGAAACTAATGAAAATAGGATACTTTTCCATTATGAGACCTTGACTAGTTAAAAAGCCTTATTCTCATTATCATAGACAAAGAAAGAACCAAATAGTACACTTATAGTGTCTAATTATATAATGAGCTTAGGTGGTTGGGGAATTATACAACTTCCCACTACTTAACCACTACCCTGTGAATCATCAATGGATCAAAAAAACTAATCAATCAGACCCCACAATTATCCTGCTGATGCAAGCATGACTCAACCATGAGGTCACTCCTGAAAATTACCTGCAACTAACTATATACTTCCAAAACATGGAAGAGAGAAAACAAACAAAAACTTGTATCATCTAAACTTTCCTCCTTCAGTTGTGGTGGATTCTTATCCATCAGCTCGCAATCAGGCAACAATATCTGTACATTACGCATTAGAAGTCTACAGAACCTTTTCTTCTCAGTTGTTCAGTTCAAAAGTTCTCTTTATGGAATTCAAATCTGGTGGAGGTCCTGTGAGAAAAATCAGAGGCTAGCTGCCTTAGCTCCTTTACTGGTGGTGGTGCCCCACAGTAAAATACCCCTGCATAGGTCATCAGTTTTAAGTAACTTCATTATCTCATGGCAATATTGACTACATGTGTTTCAAACTTTTTTGTAACATTCTACGGAAACGTGTAGTGTAATATCTTTTACCAGAACACTAGTTCACGTTTGACCCAAAACGATATCATGAAAGTGAACTCAAAGAAGGATTTTTCCACTGGTTTTAAAGTTAACAAAATATGAGAAACCATTAAGTGGTAACCCAATAGTAAATTGATTTTGAAACACATCTTACACGTTTTAGTACAGGACTCAAGGAATAACACCTACAGTAATGCTCAGCCCCGTTAAGGAAAAAGAAGAAGTTCAATAAACTTTGTAAAAGGTTAAGAGTTTTTAGTGGAGCTTACCAACTCTAGCATTAGGATGATTCAGGGCAATCCTTTTGTACACAGTACGCCAATTAGGCTTCGCAAAATGAGACTTGACTCGAGTTCCAGAAACAATGTCCACTCCATTCTTGGCATGGTTGAGTGATTGGAGCATGGTAATTAATGCAGAACGAGCATCACCTTCTTCATAAACACTGGTGCAATAGTTGTGCATTTCTATTACTCCCTTGTGATCCATTTCAGCCACCTCATTCATCACTCCTTTAAACCAATCAAATGAGCCTTGTTCTCGTGTAACCCAATAGAAATATGCCCTCCCCGTCTTAAAATTGTGTCGCCCACTCCCTGTTCCTAACTTTCTTTTAGGAGTTAAAGCAGCAGCATTTGGGGGCATGGTTGCCCCTTCCTCCAAAGCATTTTGTTCTTCCTCTTGGGCCTTTATGTTATTCACAATGTCTTTGACAACACTGATCATTGGTGTTGCGCCAATGCCAAGACCTACTAGCAATACCACGTCATAATCCTTGTAATCTTGTGTTGGTGCTCCATATGGACCATCAATCAATACTCTGGGGAAGCTGCAACATTTGTACACATTAAAATCATTTGAAATGCCATAATTGGTACTGTAGCATCCTAAAATTCTCATAGATGTCTTACTTAATTACTACCTTTTGTTTTTTGTTTGGGAGCAGCAAATGTAAGTCTAATCATACATATTGACTGCCCAAATGTTCTTCTATTTTTCAAAGTAGTCAAATGCAATTTCAACCATTTTTGCAGTAAGGAATAAGTATTGAGGCTTAGGAATAAGTATTCATTTTTCGTATTGAGATACGATATTTGTTTTAGCTTTGTTTCTGTTCGTTGTATATATGCACTATCCTGCTTAACAAAATCCATGTTTCAACATACATTCATACTTTTGATCCTGAACTCTATCATATGCTTTATCTATATGCAGTGGTATGTTCTATTGTAATATCATAGGTATAATGTATTGAACAAGTTTAAGCATTTAGGCAAATACTTACTTGGGGTTATTCTCTCCTTGTAAGCAGTCAGCTCTGAGGAGCCCACTTTTTCCTGTTGGTGGTGGCTGACAAACCTAATAAGGAAAAATAACCGAGCTAACAGTTAGCAATAATCCCCACTTGAAGACTGGAACAGCATGCAAACAGTTAAGGACAATACAAAAGAGTTTATTCTTCTAGGATCATGGCCCTATAATTGTACAGGTACGTTAAGATTAGTTTCGTTCTCTGCTTGTACAAAATATTATACTGTTCTTTATATTTCTTGCGATTATTGTATCCTCTTAGAGACCAGAATTTGAATATGTTGTTAAGTAGCTATATGCGGTTCTTGTTTTGTATTTGAATTGTCTACAATGTTACGTGGTATACATGTGTCACATGTTTCCGTGTATTGTATAGTTAAATAAGATACGTCATAGATGGCTGTCCTGTGACAAAATTTTAGATGTCTATATCACATTGAGCAATACCATAGTGTGAAAAGATGACCCCTCCCCCCTACCAAGTAATCAAGTGGTGAAAAATGACCCGCCTTTTTCTTAGATTCTAAACATTATAGTTTCGTAGTTGACAAGGTTAAACTATAGGAAAGAAAGCCAGACATTGACTTGTGGGGGCAAAATAGGATAAGTTTTACTTATATACCTCAGAGAAAACAACTTTAAGTTGCCTGGTCCAATCTCCCAATGTCCGTATGTGAACGCTGACATAATCATCCCTGGGGGCCGAGGTGATCGAAAATGGGTGCCTGAAATAAGTGGACCACTAACTATGTTGGTTATGTTTGATTAAGTGCAATCATTTGTTTGAAGCTGTGATACATCTTGCAACAGTGAACATGCTGTTTTGTGATAATGTTAAATATTCTGAGGAGATAATGGTCTCAACACTCAACGTTGATGAGACGAGACCAGTAATTATATTTTAAGTAGGACACCTACCACTCAAATGGAGAAACTGCCGAACAGTTGACGAAGATGTATTGTCCACTTTTG
The DNA here is from genome assembly GCA_028274465.1 of Plantago ovata. Classification (NCBI taxonomy): domain Eukaryota; kingdom Viridiplantae; phylum Streptophyta; class Magnoliopsida; order Lamiales; family Plantaginaceae; genus Plantago; species Plantago ovata. The sequence continues at coordinate 735,858 of CM051458.1, read as the reverse complement.
TATTTGAACCCTTGTGGCTTTGACATGTGCAATGCAAGCACATTTCCTGGGTATACAGCCACCTTCATTCACCAAAAGAAAATACCAATAAATAATCATGAAAACTTTAACTTGCTATTTTAGGCTAGTTGTGTGCCATTATTCCCTGGTTATGTGAGAGGGTCAATCTTGGATCCTTCTGAGAATTCTCCGACATTACTTGGTGAATAAGTATGCGTAGAATTCACGGGACGAACATGTGTCTTAGAACTGCTAGTATGAGCTTGAGGTCAGTTTGGAACTTAATAATGTTTAGGTGGTGGAATGGCCACTGTACTCCCAATATTAGTTTAATAGATAATTTGCCCTGTATTTACTTTCATAGAAATATCCAACCTCCTATTTTTGGCAACACTGAAGGGGTTGAGTTGGCCTATTAATAAAATCACAGAAACTTTTGGTTGTGGGTAACAGAATGAAGTGAGTTGCTAGACATGGATGTCAAGATGGTCAGATGGTGTTCACCTTTAATATCTTGACAGGCTTGATGCTCGACCTGAACGCCCGAATCAACCTTTCACCAGTATAGAGCGTGAGGGGAACTGCCAAATACATCCATGTCTGCCCAACACTTCAAATATTAGTTACACATGACATAAAATAGCTACATAGTAGATAGTTAAATGCACAGCATTCAAGAATAAGGGCAAAGTAAATAAACTAACCGTTTTCCTGTACCATTCATGGGTCAAATAAAGCTTGATTCCGTGAATGATGAGACAAACATACACAATGACAAACAAATGGTGTGAATACCAAAATGCATTGAATCCTGTGAGCTTGTCCAAAGGCCTGGGCAAGTTTACTCTGTTCCTTCTGAACCATGGTGATGCAAGGGTGAAGGCTATAGTCATTAGGACTACCATTATAATCCCTGTCACACCTTCCCATTCTTTCATAAACTGCCAATAGTTTTCTGCTTGATCCCCAAAAAACTTCTTAAGTGGTTCATACTGATCCTCGGTTGCATGTATTAACCGAGGAAAATCGCATGTCAAGTGGCTAATTGCATGTAATCCCACTCCTATTGCTATTGCCACGGCAATAACCTGTAAAAGGATTAAGCATATATAGACACTCTTTAGCTATCAGCTCTTAATTTCAACATCATCTAGTTAGTTTTTCTATACAGAGCCTTAGACAAGATTTTCTAAAAAGTTCTTGGACTTTTATGAAAAAACATTGGACTACTATCCCATTTTATGCAAGAAATATGTAAATGATGAACTTACTTTGTGGAAATTGAGGTTATCATCGAAAGGGACAGCCATCCCAAGCTTGGTCTTGTTCCGAAGCCAAGTGATGGTGTTTCGACACACTGGTAGCAAAATCAGAGCCATATTGAGCTTCAGAGTCTCAGCTGCTCCTTTGGCTATGCACACACAGTGTCCTGCTACTTTAAACACCGCTCTATTTCTATACTCAATGTACTTGAAAGTAAACAAGGCAGCCATAACTGCAATCCACAATGCCATCACCCAAACCCTCTGCCAATTGTCCATCAAAAAGTACTTGAGATCTTTGTACTTTCTACTCACAAATGTATCTTGGGTCGGCCTCAGCTTCTCGCTCAGCATTTTGCTCAAGTTTCGGCTCTCACCGCCCCCTCTAACTGATTGACTTGGACCTTGTAGCAGTAGCATTTCCAAGTTCTCTATCTGGTTGTTAGAAACTTCATGTCAAATGAACTTCAAAATCTACAAACTGATAGTTGCCAATCTGATTGCATTATTACCATGATGTATCCAAGCTCGTTAGGATCTAGCTCCTCCATGATTAGCCTTGCGTATTCATCGGCTTGCCTCTGGATATTCGACAGCTTGTTTGCAGAAGCACTTAATGTAATTATCTGCATCCAGTTGTTATTAAATTCCAGATTTCCAGTTAATTATTGTCTAATAGATTCACCAAATTAGCTTTCTAGGCGGCTATCATGTTCACAGTTTAGAATAATCTTAAATGCTCTTTACATTCTTGAAGAAGACTTCAGAATGTTTACTCTTTTAGTTAACCAAAACTGCCTTGAGATATTTTATTTATTTATTTATTATAGATTATGTGTACTCAATAAAACCTTATTTATATAGCAAAAAAAATGGTTTATAATATTAAAAAGTCGGAACCGCGTTGAATGGGAGTCATGTTCATGATGATTTTAAAGTCAATTTCATCTGTCATGTTCACAGATGTACAAAAAACTGTTGTATAATTTAAATTTTGAATCCCAAAATTATACTCGGCTCTCTTCCTATGAAATGTATATGTTTAATTTTTATACGGTTTTCGATGTGTGTGCTAAATTATATGTTCGATTGGTGATAACCTTGATAAAGTTGTACAGAACCAAAGTAAAAAAATTAATGAGACAGATAAAGAAGGAAAACATAAAGAAACTAATTGGAGGGAAGAATTACCTCTCTAACTTCCTCTTCCGTAATTCTGCCATCAGCATCCTTATCCACCCTGCAAATCAAGATTAGATTCATACTTAAAAATCATTTTAAAACTAATTAACACTATATAATACAATCATTTATTTATAGTAGCACAGACTATTTTAATCAATACCTTCCTTAAACTATTTAAAACTTATTCACTACTGACACAACCACTAATCTACATTAATAGCAACATCTGAATTAAATGGACTGAGAAAGAGCAAATCAGTCCTTACATGTCAAAGAAAGTCTGAAGGCGAGAATCAAAGCTCTGATCAGCAATCTGATCCCAAAACTCCCTCAACTGAGCTTTGGTAATCATCTCGCCGGAAATGTTCCTCCGCCGTGCTAGCGCGTCGAAAAGCTCGCCAGCAAACTCCTTCGAGTCCTTATTCATACCTTTTATATCAATCACCAAAATCAGTCCTCTTTAAGTAAAAAAAAAAACTTGAACAAAATTAATTACTACCATGCAAGAAACCTCTTAGTCCCTTAGTAGTTAAGACTTTGGTCACCACATTCTTTTTCTTTTCAATATTTCCTTACCAATGCATTCACCAAAACGTGCACGGGGCAACAACCCATGTTCATTCCCGGAGCTAATCTCATCAAACCTCTTCTCCACCCCCTCCCACGCCGCTCCGCCATCCTTCTTCGTGCCTGTTTGCAAAAACTTCGAATCGTTATGAAATGATTGAATGAAGAAACAGATATCATTTTAGATTACACTAATAAGTTATACTACTTACTAATAAACTTCAGTCCCTTCAATGCATGGGCAGCCGCCGACTTGGTCCTGTCAAACCTCCCCGGCTGAGGGCGGCGCGAGAAGGAAGCCAACCGCTTGAGCTCATGCGAAACCTGTCGAATTCTAAACGAAGCGTTCCTCACCACAGATGACCCGAATGAAGCCTTCTTTTCGAGCCCTCTTGCAAGTAGTGCAAGCTCAGGATCCTCCACCTCGCCACCTCCGGCGGCCTTGACACTGTGCACCGCCACAGAGTCCTCACCGATGTCGAGCGTGATCTCCACGTACTCATCGGACGGAGGAGCAGACGGGGTGCTGGAATTTCCTGTGAGGTTGAATTTGGCACTTCTTCGACCCACACGCTTGTTTAACGGGCCGCTGTTCGTTGCTGATCTGTCTCCGGTGACTATCTCCGTGTCGGAGTGGTAGTGTACGTGGTTGTTATCTTGGCTTTGCATTTGGAAGCCTGAAATATATATGGTTTATATGGTTCTTTTCTTTATGAAATTTAAAATGAAGAAATGAATCTTTATAATATAGTACTAGTTGGCTTCTGTTGAAGCAGAAAGACACTGCAAGACTGCAACTAATCTTTCATGAGCTTAGTTTTTGTTCTTGTCGAGGAATTATTGGGTATATATATAAGTATGTAGTAATATATAGCCAATGAAAAGGTGGAGGAAAAAAATAGTGTTTGAAGTTTGAACGTTGTAATTTGTATGATGAAATTGTGGACAAATTATGTCCTTTTCTGTACTTTTATTACAAAGTCACTAATTCTACTTTCTCATTTTGAGGAAAAGAAACTTGGGGCATTGAATTACTTTATACTTATACTAAGGATGATATAATTAATTAATGATAAGTTGGTGTTGAACCATTTTGGTTTTGTATGAATGTGGCTTTACGATAGAGACTAATTATATATGGAACAATGGTAGAGATTAGTGTGAAGACTAGTGCGGTTCATTAATTGTTTTGTTGAATTGTGCTCATATTGTTACATGTTTTTGGTACTGATTGGTAATTAACGATTACTTTGATTTGATTTTTCTTTTAATCAGCAAATTTTTTATTCAACAGAGAATCACAAGTACAAATAAAGAGTGCAAAAGATTTGTACAACCAACTATACAAAGCCACCACACCAAACTTACAATGTAATTCTATAGCAAACAAAATGTTAATCACCCAATAATAATTAATGGACATAGTTACTGAAGGCCACTCTTTGCATCTAGTATATCTCATCACTAGCAACGAGCCAAGAGTTTAGTTTGATTTGATTTACTTCATTTAGATGTAATTTTACTTGAAGGGGTATCTTGGAGCTTTCCTGGAGTACGGTGTCGGTATGCCGTGTGCCCGGGCTGAACTGGGATGGCAACAATAATCCCAATCCTTCCGAAGTTCAAATTTTCAGTCCGTTTCTGATAGTGTGTGACTTTTTGTATCGTGCTAAATTCCTATATATGCGATAGGGGTAGAAATGAAAAATATCATCATGGGAAACATCAAGTTTGAAAGAATTGTTCGAGGTGAATTTCAAGAATTAAGATGTAATAAATGATCCCGAACTGATATATCCACTCATATAACTCATGATTTTCTTATAAAGAATTCTCTAAATCTGTTTTAAACTCACTCCCCTATAATATAATATAAAATATAATAGTATTTGTTTAATTTTTGATACTCATTTTGATATTTTTGTCAATATTTATAAGGAAAAAACAACCTATGTTAGAGAAATAACTGTGATTGCTCTAAGACCAATCAGTTTTACAACTTCAAGTTATTAATATAACAGATATTTCTGTCCTGTATTTGAAAAAAAAAAAAAAAAACATGTGAATACAGCATAGCATGCGAACAAATACTAGTTTGATTTACGATATGTTTGTTTAAGTTTGACAATCACATTATATCATTAAGAAATATGGAAAAGAAGTGAGAAACAAATACACCCACTACGACACTAAACCTGCACTGAGAATAAATTGCAACTTTTAATAAATAATATTTGAGTATATTTATTCTAGACAGTAGAATAATAATTAATATTTATAATATTATAGTGTAACACCTCAGAGATTCAGAGTCTTAAAGGGGTTTAGAACGTTACTCATGTCAATAAGGTGTACCTTTCTTTTCGGAAATTCACCTAAAAGAACTCCAGAGTTAAATGTGCTTGCTCTTGAGCAATTCTCGGATGGATGACTTAATGGGAAGTTTCCGGTACGCGCGCGAGTGATGACAAAGTGCGCGAATTAGAACACGTGTTGGTCTGTGGGACCAGCATATCGCCCCGAAAAGCAATCCAATAATAACCGCGTCGGCCCAAAGGGTCGGGACTTCGGTCAAGTAGTGTCCGAGCGTTACATATAGAGTCCCACTTAATTGCTTTTTAAATACTTTCAAAGAAGAGCCAAAAATATGCCTTTTCTAGATTTTCTCTTTTCTCTTTCACTGAATAATACTACTCCGTAATACTAATGGAGTAATGGTCTTTAGTATAAAGTGGTTTAGCTAACCCGTTCTTTAGCAGTCCATTTAACTAATCATCGTTGGTATAAAAAGGGTTAACCATCTCTAAAAATGCTAATGTATTTTGCGAAAAGTGACGCATTATCCCTAGTATCCAAGGTTCAATCTAAAAGTTCTAAAAGTTGGGTTCAGTAGTTTTTGTCCAGTGCCCCGGACTGGCTTTATGACTGTATTTTGACTAACTCCATTTTGGATGCAATTTTTAAGAAGTCCATGAAACGCGAATAGTGTCAATATTTTTAGATTGAGTGAAAATTTGTATATAGTATAATTTTTGGTGAGTTTTTAGTGGAGCTAGAGATGACAGATGCTAGAGCTCCAAACAGACTTTTGTGTTTGTAGTAGTTTTTTTCCTTTTTCTCTTTTTAGAAAATAGTAGATATATTAATCGACGGTAGGATTACCTTACCTCGACACAAGCCACGTGTATGAGATCGTTTTGTCATTATTACGAAATTTTCGTTAACCAATTCGAACATTTGTCTCAAATATGAAAACTACTCACATAATTTGACTAATGACAAAAGTATAATACAATGGATCACTCGCTCCAATAATGTAGCCATGTATGCAACTTCCTTAGCTGTACTTTTTTTTAATATCAAATATTACAACTACTCATACACTCATATACAAACAACATAAACCACCTTATGCCTCTACACCTAAACCAACATCATAAACCTCCTTATATCTATGTTAGGGATCGGAACTCTACACCTCTTATTCCCGCGTTCCAAACCACTGCACCACCTTATACCTCCCTTCCTATAGTAGATAATTAAATAATGAATTTTGGTTTGCTAAAAAAGAATGTTGTTATGGAAAAGTTAATTAGCCCATTAATGCTATATTCTTTTCATCTGAAAATTGCTTATAAGCTCCTGAAGCTTATAAGCTCACGTTCATGTAACAAACTTATTGTCAGAAAAAATAAGTCTATTACGTGAACGAGAGCTTATAAGCTCCTAGAGCTTATCAGCTAGCTTATTTTTTAAACTAATAAAGTTAGCTTATTTTTTTTAATAAGCTAGTTTATCATCTTTCATATTTCAATTATACCCCTAATAATAATAATAATAATGGATTATGGATTAATAGCCTATACATAATATATTATTATTTTTATGTTAAAATAATAATAATTATTATTATTAATTATAATTATTATAAATAAAACTAATAACACTAATAAAGAATAACATAATGTTTGTTGTTCATAACTTGAAAAAGAATATTTAATCAATAGTTTAGACATAAATATATTACTATTTTTATGTTAAAATAATAATAATAGTTATTATTATTACTTTTTTTTAATTATAACTAGACTTTTATTAATCACGCAAAATTGGAAGGGATTCGGGAGACAAGCTGTGCTCCCACCCCTTTCTGAATACAAAAGCTAAGTCTAGAAAAAAGGAAAACACCACTTCTAACATCATTGGAATGGCTAACACAAAAGCGCTTAAGGCGCGAAAAAGTAGCCAGGGCCTCCTCATCGAGCTCCCCAAAGGTGGAGAAGGCAAACGGGATGAAAGAGTAGCCGTGCTCTGCACACTTAGAAGAATACTTGCTCTTCTTCTTCTGAACGGCAGACTGCAAAGCAGCTCCAGGAACCCAAGAATCCAAATCCCCACCAGCAAAAGGAGGGACACCCGTAACATCCAAGCAAGCGTCCCGGCCTTGGGACCAATTGTATAATAACAAGTCTGTCGGGCGAATGTCCCGTCCATCATCTGAGAGGAACCCCATAGGGGCCTATTTTCGCACAGCAACACCAACCCTAGAACAGATGTCAGCCAAGGTATCACGCACAAGGTTGTGCCGAAACTTCACCCCCACCTCGCTAGAACAATGGACAGTGTGGTCACCCCACTGGTCCATCCGTCGCACAAGACAACTCGAGCAAGAGGAACCATCAGGGAACAAAAGGACTGCAAGGCGATAACACAACACAGCACGGAACTGTCGCGGGTTCATCCGCTGTCCCAACCCATCAATAGGAATGGTGAGTAAGTAATCTTGCGCATGAGGTGCACGAACACAACTAAGAAGAGCCTTCTGCCGAAGACTCAACCCAAACCGTGACGTCAGATGTGCATCAATGACACCAAAATAACTCTTTGCCAAAGACTTCATAAACTGGGGGGCAAGAGAGCTAGATGTAACAGAGAGAACATCAACACCACAAAAGGTCGTGAAACTGTCAAGAGCAGACTGAAAGGTAGGACCAGAAGAAATAACCTCGGACCTCAACAGAATCCTATCCTGCAAGGAGCTGGACTGCAAGCGAGAAGCGAGAAAAGCATACTGACTGACATCCTCCGCACATAGGACCCCCAGACCTCCAAGTCTGATGGTAAGAGTGGCAAGCCGCCACTGCCAATCCCCGAAACCAGGCCCTGAACATGTAACGATCATCTCCAAGGAAGTACACAAGGCCTGATCAAACTGGACTAGAGCATTACCACAAGCCAAAGGAGGGCAGGTCCTCAAAGCATAAGATAACTTCGCCACCCCCGCACAATTGCGAAGAAGAAGAAGCTCACACTGGGGATCATCAAGCTTGCGGATAGCCTCCAACAAAGAGATGGTCTTGGAAATCCGGCGCGCAACTAAATCAAGGCAAAAACCAGAATCCGCACTAACAGATGTTAGTGAAATATGAGGGTTGTGATAATCTTGGAAAACTTCAATGGATCGTGTAGTCACTTTCCAAACAAAATAATTCGACCCTAACTTGTTGCCTGGGTTTCACGAATTCCTTGCCGGGATAATCCAAGAAGGCAATCTAATTCAGGCAATATGAATTTCGATCAGAAAGTAGAGAAGATGTAAGAGTTTCGTTGTATCCGTTCAGGAGACTGATTCCTTCAATATGTAGAAGTACAAGACGAAGAAGGAAGGGGCGCATCTGTTCAGAACAAACCTGTTTGTTCATGAAGGGGTGCATATATCCGAACAAACCTATTTGTTCACGAAGGGGTGCATATATCCAAAAAGGTCGGGGCGGGACCCCAGCCAGGGGCTCTGCCCCTCGACCCCGCAAGGGGGCGCAGCCCCCTTGACCCCTGCTTCGTATTCGTGGCCGATAACTCGTTAGCTCAACAAGCGTGCACTCCGCACTACCCGAACTTGTTCCGAGCCTTAACGAGAGATCGCATCAGTCTCTAGCAAATCACATTACTACTAAAATGAATTGATGATACTAAAATCACCAACAACAGAGCCCCCAAGGAGCTTGACACCCCGAAGCGGACGAGAGATAGAAGAAGGGAAAATGCCAGCCACCCTTCCACGAGGGTCCTCCACTGGCCAAAAAAGCTGAGTCTTATCGACATTCAGATGCAACCCACGAGCTGGTCCATCAACACGGAAAATATCGAGCGCCTTGGCAACCATAAGAGTATCACCAATGATAGTGCCGTCGTCAAGATACCAATTATTATTATTATTATTATTATTATTATTATTATTATTATTATTATTATTATTATTATTATATTATTATTATTAAATATGAAAACTGAATGAAGAATATAGCAATATATTATGAATGTCCTTTTACGTCATTTTATCAATTAGCTTATAAGCTTATTCGCTAAACACGTAAACCAAAATCAGCTAGCTTATCAGCTCATTCGCTAAACACGTACACTAAAATCAGCTAACTTATCAGTCAGCTTATCAGTTGTCTTATCAGCTACCAGTTAGCTTATCAGCTCCATCTAACTTATCAACTAGTTTTACTGAAACTAATTAAGCTAACTAGCCATATGCTTTCCTTCAAACTTTTATTTTTATGTGGGTAAAAAAGTAAGTTACCAGTTACCACCACCAAATCCTTAAACAACTAGAATCAATCAATCGAATCATGCAATTTGCTTGTGGAGGATCCAAAGGACGGAAAAGTGATAGGCTGCTAAATTGAATTATTTAATTAACAAGAAAAAACGATGGCGGTAGGTGAAATTAATTACCTTAATTCAATTAATTCAAACCCAAGCTTGGACAAATGGTTCAAAGTCTTCTACTACACAACAAAAAAACACAACAATAACAACGATGATACGACGTGCTTAATCGACCAAATATCTAATGGGGGTACTTAATTCATTAATCTTTAAAACTCAACCAAAATTTTGTGTTGAATTGTGTGCCATCAACTTGACTTCAAGCATTAGATACATCATGTACATGCATGCCAACTTCATGAGTTCCTAATCCTTAAAAGTTTGAGTGTATGAAGTATGATATCTTACCACGGAGGTTTCTACAACATAGATGTGGACTATGGTTTAATTTCTAAGATAGATGTTAGAGATATAATAAGTGTATCATTTGTGCCCCTATAACATGCAAGATTCGATTGGAGTGCTCTAAGAAGGAAGGCCAGAAATTGATAAATTTCAATCTGTATGTTTGCTTTCAAGACCTTCGGATTACTCAACTCACATTCAGTTCCCAAAAAAGAAAAAAGAAGGTACATTAGAAAAATAGGAAATATTTATTTTTTTCCTCCAACATTTTTTTGAAAGGAATTTAATTTTTCTCCAATGTACCCTTTAAACAACAAGAAAAGACTAGAGGGGGGGTGAATAGTCTTTTCAAACTTTCGTCGTTTAAAAACTTTCTCAGCAAGTGCTTATTACTTTTCAGTAATGAGTTTGGTGATACTTAACTTTCTCAGCAAGCGGAAGTTACTTTTAAGTAACTCGTTTTGCTGATACTTAAAATCAGAGAGCGGAAGTCTTTGATACAATAAGTGCTTTGACAGTAAATGATAGTTTCAGCAAGTGAATTGAGTGACTGTGTACAGATAGATATGCTTTGCTGAAAACTAAGTACAGTAAGTAAATCACACAAACACTTTTATAGTGGTATCTGAGAGTGGCGTAATCTCTCAACTAATCCACTTTGTCCTTTCTAGGACTGAATCCACTAAGATAAGATTGAGGTTCCTTACAACACCTATCTAGAACGATCCAAACAGAAACCAAAGCACACTTGCTTCGTCTCCAACCTAACTAGAAAACGTAACCTTGTTCTCCACCAAACTTGGTACTTTTAATCAGCAACACTATGCTCGATTAAGTTCCCTCTGAATATCACGCCTGAAAGAGTGTATTTTCAGTTAGAGAGGTTTGGGATGAGATAACTTAATTATAACTTATTCAGTTACAACAAGTAATCTAAAAAACAAAACTTTGAATACTTTGCAGTAAACAAGTTTGATTGTTTCTGGTGTCAAGACTTGTTCTTGTTCGAAAGAAAGAAAGAACACTTAACTAATTTCTTAGCCGTGTAGGTTCTACTTCTTCACAAGTAGCTTTTTCAAGCTTTAAGTCTTGGGACGGATCAATGGCAGTAAGAGTGTTTGAAGAGTATGTGAATTTAAGCACAAGTGAGAGTATGATCACGTTGTTGACACACTTCAACTCTTTGCCGGATGACCTCTATTTATAGTGAAATAAGGAGTCGTTTGAATTTCAAATTCCAAGGCTTTTGTTCCTTAAAATGTCACTATCTTGCGTTTGTACTTTCAGCAGCGTCCTTGTTTGTCTTCTAGTCTTCATGTCCTTCGCGTGCATGCTTTGCATTTAATGCTTATTTGAATAAAATTCAAACAGTAACATTGGAGCGCAAATACAAGTACTTTCAGCAAGAGGTCACAAATGTTCCATCAGCAAGTGGTCAGTTTCAGTTTCAGCAAGCACAACCTACTCTGTCGTATAGATTTTCACTTATGCAATGTTGTTGCTGAAGTTTCCACTTTCTGAGCAACATGTGTCTTTGTAGATACCAGTCTTCAAAAATCTTCTAGTCTTCAGATCTTCAAAATCTTCAAGTTTCTGAGCGGTTCTAAATGCTTCAATAGTTTGTTTGTAAAAACAAAGTACATCATCAGCAAATGCTTCAATAAGTTGTATTTCTTTTCAGAAAACAAGATACATCATAAGCGGTAAAACCAACCTATCTAGCACCTACTCTAAGTCTTCACCAAACGTTCCTCTTTTACAATGTCCTTAAAATTCTAAATTCTTATGGACCTTAATAGTACTAGTTACTGGACTTTACTTAATTTAGCATGGTTAATTGCTCATCAAAATTACAAGTTTCCTAACATCCAATTTATTTTCACTTCCAAAAATCCCTGAACCAAAAAGGCCTTAGCTCGGTTTTCCTCAACAGCGAAAAAATTTATTGATAAACAAAAGCATAAGAATACTCGAAGCAAATACAAGAAAGTAAGAATCGGACAAAGTCCAGAAGACGAACCCGTAGAGTCCTCAACCAAAATTACAACAAAAGAGCTCCCAACATTCTCAACCTTAGACCCCTCTACTCTTTTAGATTCAAACACAAACGAGGTTCCACAAACCTTGACCCCAAATCATAATCTTTCAATTTCTTCCTCCATCTCAACCAAAACCAACCATTTAATTTTACTTTCTCAACTACTTGTCACTGATTAAGATTTTCGTCCTTGAAAACCAACGCACTCCTTGCTAACCAAAGATTCCAAATCGTACTTAGCTTGGTGGAATAAACCACCAGAACATAATATTGAAGTCATAAGGTGGTCTGATGGTAACGTTGTATTTGAGGATATATAACGTGGTAAATGATTAATGTAGGAGTAGGGTGGTTAAATTTACCATTTCAAAAAAAATAAATAAATAAATAATAAAATAAGATCCTAAGTCTACGCTTTTGGAGGGATCTTAGGCAATTATCCACTAGAGAGTCTGTCGCGATCGTTGGTAATGAAAGCGCGTTTGGAGAATTTATTTACTGAAGTGTGACGACTCTAAGTCCCTTGAGTAACTCAAGTGCAAAATAGATTAAAGCCAACATTTAGATCCTCCGTATGAACCACATGCAAACAAAAGGAAAGAAAATAGATTGATTCAAAGGATTAAGATTGGTAGGTAAACGAAATTAGTATGAATGCATAGAATTATTTGCATTTGTAGATTCGACCGGAAAAATCAAATGAAGTCATGTATGCATGTACCTATCGGTTGACTCAAACTTTTGGTAGTCTCTGTGACTTGCATTGCATAATTTGCACGGATACATAAGTAATGACACCAACAAAGTTAAGGAAAAAGATGGATTTCTTCTTGCATTGCATGCACCTAGTCAACACAATCCAGCTAGATTCCTGCTCAAGAAGTCCGTCCATAATGCGGACGATTGTAACGCTGTATGGGAACATCATGACATAATACCCCGATTTTTCTACTAGTAACGAAATGGAGCTGGAAACAAAAGGCAGGGACGCGGAAATGCTATTTTAGAAGTTACGGTGGGACGAAATGCTACTGTGACAGTAAAGTTTCCTAATATTCAAGATTAAAATATACGAATTTGAAAACTTACACAGTATCTCCGCCCCTGCCTAATACTTACTATCCGAGTGGTTAACTAAACGAGTTTATGCTAGTACTATATATCCGAATTAATCTACGTAAGCAGATACAGCTAGCTATTTAACTGAACAGATCAATATCAAAGGCGTGTAGGTAGAACAGGAAATCCATCACCAACAAATAGAGTTGTATTTTGAAGAATAAGAATGAAAAATGAAAAAGGTTGCATAGATATGATATGATGACAATTGACAAGTGAGAACAGTGAGGAAATGAAGGAACATACCAAGAAGATATTATAGACCTGACCAAGTCACACAGCTCCAGAATTAAAATTTAAAACTTGTAAAAGCTGGGTCTAAGTAAACAAATTTTAGCTTCAGTTCCATGCTAAATTCGTCTCACAGTCACCGATAGCAATAGAAAATACACTACTGATTATTGCTCACTCGAGAAGAAATATTTTCACCAAATGGCAGTCACCATGAAAAATTGAAAATCGAAATGAAATTAAACTGCAACGGTTATATATATGACACAAATCTATCAGATAATTAAAAAAATTAATAAGATTCCTATAGCCACAGAGATACAAGTAACAGCTATCACGGTTTCGCTTAGGATATACATGATCCTTCTGGTTTGGTTTACTGAAGAACTGTATGTTCAAAAACCTACAGGGTATAGCTAAGATCACAATCGTTACTGGAGAGTGGAGATTGTGCATGAATATTACAATAATCTGAATCAAACCTTACCCGTTTCATAATCTGCCTGAACAATTGGGGTTACTCTCAGCAAATCTTCCTGGGTCGAGTTTACAAAGACATTGCCCAGTGCGTGAAACAAAGCTGCCGCACTTTCAAATCCAGTTCCAATGATACCTGGACTGAAAGTTAAAAAGGCAAAAACAGAGAATTAGCCATACAAGACAACAGGAAGCATCATCCAAGCATCCTCAGTCAACTTCACAATCATAAATGTAAAACAAACATCATAAAATGGTTCAGGAAGGTGTTAAAAGTTCCATTTTTATGGTTGTATTTGCAAACCACCTGAAATACATGGTATACCCAGACCAGAAGACAGACATTTTGTCGGACCCATCTAATCTAGATCACTTTGATCAGCAGATTTTGACCGTTTGTTTAACCTTTGTTTATGAACTTGTAATTTTCAATAGACTCGGTTTTTGTACCAGAGTTGTACATATAAGTACTCAAGTTGCCCAGCATATTACCCTAACATATTCATCGCAGAAGGGGGTACATCTTACACCACAACATTTTTTTTTTTTTTGAAAGATAATATGATATTATTAATGGGGAAATACACGGGGAGTGTATTACAATAACAAAGACAGACTAGAAACAAGACTGCTGTGGTCGGGCAAAGGGTTACTTGCAACCCCATTAAAGCTGCAAAATAACAGCCCCAAAAAATTACTTAAAAAACTTATGATCCGGGCTAGCAACGTCCTCAAAACATCTACTGTTTATCTCTATACAAAGAACAGTATAAACTTAAAAGTAAATAGTAAATACAGATATCAAGTGAACTGACTTGGGATCAGTGAAGTCACACTAAGCATAGTTGCTCAGAAGATTTAAGTTAAAAGATGCAGCATGAGCAAAAGTAAAATAAAAACTTGACAGTTAAAGTCTCCATTCAAGATTCATCAAAAGCTTCAGCACAATACGGAGTTTCAGAAACAAAATTATCTTCAATGACATGAATAAGCAGCAACTTTACCTGAATGATCCCCTTCATTCTCCAGGCCTCTAGGCAAGTGACAGATTTATCATTGAGATGAAGCACTTCCACCTCAGAAGAACCTCTGTAATATATTGTCAATTATTCCACAACAATTAATCCTTCTGTCCAATAAAACCTCTACACCCAAGAACTTCCATATCTCCTTGAGTTTCCGCGTATAATTAACAATTAGATATCGCACCAACCAGGCAAAAAGATCCTACGGCAGAATCCTGTGGCATGGAACTTCAGGAGAGCACCATCAGGAACACGTTCTGATAGGACATGATAGTTTCGTCCGGGTATATAGCCTTCAAAGTCAAATGCGGGTAGGGGATAGAGACGGAAACACAAATCCCATCAATAATAAACTATTTAACTAACAACAATAACTGGACCAGGGAAGGCAATGGAGTGCAGATCCGTAAAAGGAAAAGAGAAAAATTATCTTTCTTACAACAAAATTTGACCTACTTCACCAATAGTCATTACAAGAACAAACTCCATTTTCAAAATGGTGAAATCTCTTAATATCACGTGCAATTATTTTCCGTCCAACTATCTTTGAGATCAGTTTAAATGCATTATGGCAATCACTGCAACAACGTAAATTCTTAATTATTCTAACATCAGATCTTGGTGCACTAGTCAAAAAACCTTGTGCAGCAGCAAGTCTCTCGCTATGGGCCATAAGAGCTTCCTCCCTTGACTCATCATCCACATCATGTAGCACAATTCTGGTTTGTGGCACATAACCAATATCTTTTATTTGCTGCTTCAACCCCCAAAGCAACGAATATAACTTATCGTGATCAGGATGAGATCTATCTCCAGCTCTATACTCATGTACTCTACCTGTACGGTGCAATACATCTTGACTATAGGATTTCTTTTCTTTTTCTCTTTCAATGTCAGGTGCATTTACTTGTATAAGGCCTTCCCTTGATTGCTCTTTCAGGCGCGATGGATCCAAAAACTGAACAAGGTCCGCACAACGGTCTCCAAGCACAGCATCTCCATGGATTCTGCAAAACTTCATTAATGTTTCCCAAATATCCACTTGTGGTTGAATAGGCATACTTTCAATAAACTCTAGTGCTTCATCTAAGCATCCAGCGCTTCCAAACATATCCACCATACTTACATAGTGCTCCATTGATGGCACAATTCCATAATCCTTTGTCATGGACTCAAATTGCAACATTCCTTCAACTGTATCACACAGCACGCCACAAGCAGAAAAGACCCCAATGAACATTTGACCATCAGGTCTCAGTCCAGATTTTTTAAATTCTTCAAACAATTCAATAGAAGCTTCCCCGAGACAGTTCTTAGCAAGCCCAGCTATCATAACGTCCCAAGACGTCAGGTTACGTTTAGGCATTTTGTCAAATACTAAAAATGCATCCTCCATGGAACCACAACTAGAATACATCTCAAGGATCTTATTGAATGTCCTTACATCGATATTTGGCGTTGACTCCAACAGACACCTATGAACAGATTTTGCCTGTTCCAAAGCCTCGTAATCACCACACAACTTCATCAACGCAACGTATCGAGGCAGATCAACCTGGATACCATCCTTATTAAGAAAATCCAAGAGCTCCATAGCCTCATTCAGCTTACCCCTATTATTTAACTCATCAAGATCCTCAACTTTTCTTCCTCCCAGTTGTGAACAATCGTCAATTGGTGCCTCATTAGACAACCCCATATTACTAGACGCTTGATAAGCAGCAATCCTTGATGCCTCATTCGACACCTCATTATTACTCGATGCTCGATAAGCAGCAGTCACACTATTGTCACCCTCAACTTGGTTTTGCTGATGCATTCTCCTATTAACCACTCCCACATTGTTACCACCACT
The DNA here is from genome assembly GCA_028274465.1 of Plantago ovata. Taxonomy (NCBI): domain Eukaryota; kingdom Viridiplantae; phylum Streptophyta; class Magnoliopsida; order Lamiales; family Plantaginaceae; genus Plantago; species Plantago ovata. The sequence continues at coordinate 719,079 of CM051458.1, read as the reverse complement.
AATCTTTCTTCCATCAACAAACTGCCCTCTTGGAATCTGCTGCCACGCCCCACCATAACTTTTCTCACCAACTCTCCCACCATGATCAGAACCATCAAACTCCATTCTTTGGCCAGCAAAAACACCATGATTTTGGTCTTGCGCAACTGTGCCAAAACTCTGATTATTTCGATTTCCATAATCATATTCAGCAGCATTTCTAGAACCCCCATTCTTACCCAACTGATTCCCATAATTACCAAAGTTTTGAGCTGGCTTAGCATAATCACTACCGTAATCAAAATCACTAGGGAGCGACCTAGCGGCGGCGAAAGATGAGAGGCTTCTAGTAATGGAATGGTAAAAGGAATTGTCGTTCCATGAAAAGTAACAAGAGGTTCTAATTGGACGACAACATACCCTGAGGAAATATCCCATGGATTGGAGTTGAGCTCTTCTTGTTGAGCACATTACTTGTGAGCTCGCCGAGTACGGTTGAGGTAACGTTGAATCAGATTGTTTCAGTTTCCCTGTTAATTACGGAACATGGAATCACACTCGTAAATATCCCCGAATAGAAGCATAGTTGAAGTAAAATATCCACAAACAGTTTCAACAAAATTATTTTCTGCTCTACATACATTTCTCATTTCTTTTTAATATCTAGGTCACAAACAATATTTTAGTTGTTTACTTCAACTACAATAACCAAAGTGGCAATCACAACCAGCACATCATTTTCTCTAAACTAGGTCTTAGGTTAGAATTATTTTCGGATTGAGTTGTTCACTTCCAAATAGAAATCACAGCAATCCTAATAAACTAAAAGCATGAGATGGAAAGCACATAGATATAGATAGATAGTTAATTGCGTATTCAATTTATAAATTGGAAAGATTAATCAGTTGATAATCACAGAAAAAAAATCATCATCTGGATTGAATGGAAAATTAAGATTCTTAATTTTGACTAAGAAAACTAATATGCATTAAGATACAAGTATTAATAGTGCAATACATAAATTGAGCAAACTCCCACAGAACCATTTCTTTATTTTCTGAATTTTAAGCATTTAGCTACTACTAGTGTAAATTTTATCAGTCTGCAATATGACAAAATGCAGCCACTAGAAAGCAAGTGTAATAGAAATGCAAAATTAGAATCCCATCTAGCTTGGTTATCGATTCGGAGCTATACAAACTACTCTACTACTGAAGGCACAAATTCTATAACCCAGAATCGAGATAAATCAATAATAGAATCACAATCTCACAAAATGCAAGCAGTAGCAATTGGAGATATCCTGACGCCAAAACGCAAGCATAATACACAGTACTATACGGAAGCAAGTCAAGCAACAACAACCAGATGAACTGAAATATTCACACAGGCAAATTATCAAACAGTTGGTGCTCAAACAAAAAAGTTTCATTTAAACTTAGAATCTTCAAATATACTCAAAACAAAATTGAAACCCCAGATGGAGAAATAACTAATTACTTGACAAAAATAAATCAGTAAAAGTAGTACAATACCTTGGATTTTGAGTATCTAATTGATTGAGTTGGGTCCAGAAATGGATAGCTGAATCGAAATTGCAGTTAGAAGCACTGGAAATCTGGACAGTAGAATCGAGATGTAAATCAAGGCGTTTTAATTTGGAGAGAGATGCAAATCGAGCCGGAAGAGAGGGGGGCGAGAGGCATACTTTTAGGTTTGAGTTCCAGGCGAGTTTCACTATTTAGTAAATTGCCGTAGTATTTGTAGTATTTGTGTTCGGATCATCTTTTTTTGATCCGATGGTCCTTGGACTAAAGTCCAATCCGAACCCGGACCAATTGCTCCGGACTTTCTTCAATCCGACAGCATTGAAATTGGTCCGGATTTGGATCGGTCCGGTCCAGATCGGATCACAATCCGCGGACCGGATCATAATTGTCATGTCTAATTAAGAAGAGAAAAAAAGAGCCGAGAGGGCTGACCTGCATACCTGTGCCTACAGAATAAAAAGTTGCGGTCAAATTATTATTCGGCTGAGGCAAAGTTTTGTTTGAATTTCAGGGAATCAAGTGCTAAAACGGCGCAGTAATGGGAGCTAACTGAAACTCGGTTCAAGCAGCAGGGACGATGATGATGATGAGATTTTAGCAAATGCGCCGCATTGTTGGGTTGTGGGTTGGACTTTGAATATGTCTCAGCTAGCCCATCTAAGGTACATGTCCAAGCCTTTGAGGAATGGATTGGGCCGTATGATGTTTGTGTCGTGCAATTATTTATTTTCTTTAATTTTTTTTCTTTCAAATAATGAAAAGAGTATTCATCTTAAACTTTATCAAAATCCAAAAACAAATATTTCTCTATTCTATTTTAAATTTAACAGGTGGACTTTCAACTCCAATTTAATGATGATTTTTTAAATCCGCCTATAGAAATGGACCTCAGAATCTCGCTCAGCTGCATTTAATAACAAATTTGACATTCGGAATCTAATTTTCAGCCACTAAAACTAGTCGAAACTAGTTAAGCGGACCTCAAAATCTCGCTCATGTAGGTTTAGTTAGGATTTTTTAAATTCACCTACAGAAATGGACCTCAAAATCTCGCTCAACTGGATTTAACAAATTTGACATCCGAAAACTAGTTTCGGTCTCTAAAAATAGTTGAAACTAGCTAAAAATGACTGAAACTAAAACTAACTGTTAATTTTATATTTTTACTGAAATTAACCGCTGAAACAAGTTTTTAATTTTATTTTGCGTTGAAATTAAATATAAAATGATTAAAATAACTCTAAAAAAAAGTTATTTTTGATGAACTAAAACAACTAAAATTATAAAAATATGAATCATTATTTTCACTGAAAAAATAGTTTCAAATTAGTTTTAACACATAAAAAGCTACAGTAGTTTATAAGCTAGCTTCAGACAAAAAACTATTTCATAAACTAGCTGAAACTATATGAAACTAACTCTTAATGCTAATTTCAGCATCATAAATGTTAATTTCATTAGTTTCAAAAACAAAAATGTCATTTTCATTTGTTTCCTCATCATAAGTAGTGTTGGTTTCAACAATAAAAATGCTAGTTTCAGCAACACATTTTCCAACAACAAAAATGGTAGTTTCATTAGTTTCGACAAACACGAATGCTAATTTCATTAGTTTCAGCATCACAAGTGAACACAAAATGCTAGTTTCATTAGTTTCAACAACACTAATGCTAGTTTCATTAGTTTTTGTATATAAATATTAATTAGGAAATTATTTGGTTGGATAAATATTAGTTTCAGTATTAGATTGATTAATTTTAGGTGTTCGTCATAATATATAAAATATAATTAGTTACTAATTAATTAAGAGTTTAACACTACAAGGAACAGGCCATTTAGCGACGGATGGATCCATCGCTAAATGATGCCGTTCGGTCGCTAATAATAGCTAGCGACCGATCGGTGTTTTTAGCGACGGATAAAATCATCGTCGCTAAACCGTTAGTCGCTAGCGAATTAGCGACCGATGAGTTTTCCGTCGCGAATTAGCGACGGATTAGCGACGGATAATGAGGTTGACTTTTAGCAACCGATGACTTATCCGTCGCAAAAGTCCCCGGAGATCCAGCGACGGATAAGTCTGGAGCTCCTAGCGACGGATGAAGTCATCGGTTGCTATTTTATTTTATTTTTAATTTTTTAGATATAATAATGAGAACCAAAATCAAATGCAACCTGTTCAATTAAGCAACATGTTACAGAAATTCTATAGACCAAATAAACCAAAAAATAATCCAAAAAAATCATAATAAATGTATCAAAACCCTCCATACATATAATAATAATCATACGTACACAATACTAATCCAAAATAATATCATAGTGTACACAGTATTCATGTAGAAAATAGTAAATAGAGTCGAAAAGGATAGGGGGTCATGGAGAGGGAGGTGGATCCATCCCCAGCTTCGCATACAGCTCAGCAAACATAGTACCATATTTAGCCTTCTGCGCAGCCTGCTCCGCAGCTAGCCTCTTCACCTCCTCATCCTTCTCCTGCAACTGAAGTAAGAGGGCCTGCTCTCGAGCGGAAGCTGCTGCTGAAGATGATGAAGATGTACTGGCACGGGAACGACGAGTTAGCCTCGAGTCTAATTCAGGGACGGTTGCTGCACTCCCCAGTCTCCCAAGCGACGGCCCTTCTTGTCTGGAGGATTCACCTCGAGGAAAATGGCATTCATTTCCTCAACAGTGAGAATTCTAGGAGTCAATTTTAATTGCCATATCTTTATTAATCTACATTATATTCCAGGCTATTTTTGGCCTTGCTCTTTTTGATTTATTATATGCTTCAATTAAATTGTCTTATAGCAGAATAAAATGCAAATTACATATTCTTCCATCAAAATCAGTAGAACATAGTTTCCTTAATACTAAACATTTAGCAAATTACTATGCCACATGAGTTTCAACCAGAATACGCCGACAAATATATCAAGCGATACATACATATTCATTCTGTCACATACCACATTCAGATTCCAATATTCGTGCAAAAAAGAATATATGAATATACAATTCATTATATAAATACTATTCAGTTTCCTCAAAATAAAAGCTAACACCTAGATCAGTTAGAGATTTTGGAACGATTGTTCAACGTGGCTGGATTCACAAAAGCCTCGGCCAATCTCACCCTGAAGTTAGAAGTTGCTGTGTCAGTAAACAATCTGCTCTCTGATGGTTTGCCTGGTTTCAAGGTGTGCCTCTTAATTATCTTGCCAATCAGGTAGCAAACAATCACCCCAGAGTCTTTGGAATTCTTCACTTGCTGGGGGCAATCCTTGTAGTACTCAATCTTCGAGCTACCTTGCTTATTTGTTAATGGAGTGTTTCGGCCATGTGCCTTGAGTCCAGGGAGCATTTTCCTTTCAATATAAAACCTCTACAACAGCAATACAAAATAAATAATACATTAGTATACCAAAGGTAATTTATACTATGTATCTCAAAGGTACGTTTATATTTAATTCATACCAGCTGGTGGCAGCGCTTGTAATGAGGATCCATTTCAGGAATGTCGGGTATGTGGGAAGTCAGGTACGTCCAATGTCCAGTCTTTACGCAGTACTTCATTAGTGTCCAGTGATCGCCGGTTTCTCTAAGCTCAGTAGCTGCACCAGGGCTTAGCACTGGAATCAGAATTAGCTCTTCTAATGTTGCTTTCAGTAGCTCCTCATCCACAATCTTCCTTATCTCTTCCGCACCTATCTCCTTTGTTTATTAAAAATGCAATGCACAAGGTTACATACCCATACACGGCTTGTCACCACATATGTTGATGTCATCTTTCCCTTGTTTGTAAGGTGTTTTGTCAACAGATCACACCACGCGTCGATAACCTAATCACCACAACAAGTATACTCATATCAATTTCATTACATATTTACCATCACCAAAAAATATATCATATATTTAGGTGAATTGATAATACAATATTGAGTTATCTAGGTCACATACATTGCTACGTATTTCTTCACTGTGTAGTACAGCCAGCAAATCCTCTGGTATGACACGTGAAAAAGATCTCTTCCCTTGCCAAATAATTGACCTGTCGTATTTTCACTAAAATAAATGATAGATGCTTCCAGTACAATAAAATTTAATGAAGTTAGGGTTTGAGGAACTTACATTGTCTCTGGATATTCATACGCCACATTCATCCTTTCAATAACAGCTACGCTAGCTTTGCGGATACTTGGGTACTTGGTGTCCCACCTAAACTTCCCTGAAACTGAAACCACTGTCTTCTTCTGGCATCCACCACCTATAATCAATGACTGACACATAGGTGATAATTGTTTCTTTTTTCTTGGATCAACCTCATCCCGAATCTTAACCCTTTTTGCAATAGACCCATCACAATTTTTCGTTCAGCTCCCTCTACCATTACCATCTTTACTGGAGTTTCTGTGGCAGATTCTGCTACTGAATCAGACTTACCTGTTTCATCTATAACAGCTGGTGAGCCAGGAAAAGTTTGAATGCTGCTTTTGTAACTGTTTATTTCTGCCGCCTGTGCAGTAATCAAGGCATTCTGTTCCTCTACTATTTGTTGCAGGGACTCATTCTGTTTTGCTGTCTTATTCTGGAGGTTCTTCAGCACACTGTGATCACCAATGAGATCCATAAACTCTTGGTTCACAGTACTCTCAAACACCTGAGTATCAGATGGCTCACCAATTACCCCCTTAGGTTCCTCCGCAATTATTTGCTCCAATTCAGAAACCTTCTCCTTGAGACAATCAATCTCAACATCCTTACCAATAACGACCACCCCCAATCCTTGAGCTTCTTGTTCAATTTCCATTTTCTCTTTGTTTATAGTGGACCTGCGTGCTTCCCATCCATCTCTCAGTTCATTCATTCTCATTTCTAGATGTGTCTTCTCTTCTCTTCTTTGCTGCAATTCAAGAGTTGCATCATTCAATTTGAGCTTGTAATCCTCCTCCATGTGTTCCATTATGTCCCTCATCCTTATAAGCTCAACATTCACAACACCTATTCCCTTGAGATAATCTCCATTGACAAATGCAAGGTCATCCCTGACTTTCCCCATCATGCATCTCATGGAATTTAATTCCTGCTCAATAGTTGTAACCCTAGCACCACTGCTCTTTAATAGCTTTTTAATTGAATCTCTCTCTTCAATGGCGCATCGGCGATCAACATCGCATCTCATCAACTCAACCTGAAGTTCCTCTATTCTTTCTTCCAACTTCTTAATATCAGATCTATCACTCTCATGCCCATCACATCCAACAACAATATCAACCTCTGCCAGACTATTTAGCTCAACCTCCTCTTCGTTGACTAGAAAATTATCAACATAATTTCCATCAAGCACATTATCGGAAGAGTTTAACTGAACATCTGGGTCATTGGTGGATGTCGGTATATTCTGCCTAGAAGTAGCTTCCCCACACGAGCTTAATACATGAACATCCTGCGTTGTATTGTACCCTAGAGAACATGATGGTTGATCGGCTTCAAACCAGTGTTGTCTAGTTATAGAACCTTCCTGACCACATATTAAACTGTCTGGGTCAGCAGACAGGTCCTCATTTTGCCGACACTGTCTCTCTCTATGTTCAGCAGCTAGTTCTTCAAGGGATCACATTGTTTTCTTCCGAGTGCTGTTATTCTATATTACTGCTTCGCGCTTTGGACTTACTTTTGTAGGCCGGTTGTTTGTATTTGTTGAATTAGAGCCCAGGTCAACGAAATACAGGTCATTCTCATCTAGTAGTGGATCTGTCTCCATTATTGCTTCTTCGTCAACCTGTATATCAACCGCCTTTGCCAGTGTGTTCCTCTCTGCTGGTTCCTGAGTTGGCTGTGTTTCATTGTACATCGGAGAAGATTGCTCCCCCGTGTCCAGTTGTAAGTTCTTGTATACTTCCTTCTCTTTGGGTAGAGCTTTAATTCTTCTTTTGGGTTCCTGGCAATATAGTATTTGTTAGCATTTAGTCTTTTAATTTAATGATGCTAAGATCTACTAGCTTAACTCATTCAACACTCACCACGGAACCCAGTAATTTGTCAATAGGTGTTGCCATTAGCTTAGTATGCACCTTGTTCAAGTCCCATTTTAAAAACCTGGGAAATGCTTCTTTTGAACGAGGGTTCACTATGCTTGCTCTCTCACACAATATATACTGCAATGAAGACCCATCGATATAGTTTTGTTAAATTATATCACATAGATTCACACTACAATTTATATATAATTAAAGCAGTACTATGCTTAGTGTAGTGAACTTACGGGTAACACCAGAGCACACCCAATAATCTTAAGTGTGCTTGTCTCCGTCATCGACTTCTCCAGTGTATCTACTATCAAACTGCACCAGTCAAACTTGCGGATGTCGCTAAACTCCTCCACAAACTCACACAGTGACCATGCAACTGATGTATTCGTGTTTGGAAGGAAGAATCCAGCCAGAAGGTACATGTGAAATAATCTGGCAACATCTTCCTCGTTTCTGGTTGGGTCCTTCTCAATAACTTCAACCAGTTTCTGGTGAAGATACGACTTGTACAGCTGGCTTGTCTTCGGTTTGTCACCGTCTGAGAACTGTTCATGAAAGCACCTCCTCATCCAGGGGGTAATCCTTGGCCTCTTTGTCACACAAATGCTGATTTTCCCATCCATTATTCCATACAATAGTGCTGGATCATTCCTGTTCATCTTAACAACCTTTTCACCAAAACGAAACACCTTCTCAAACTTATCGAATCTCCGAATCATCAACCTTATGTCATCTTCATACTTCTTGGTTATCAGATTTAGAACTTCTAAATCTTCCGTCAACAATGCTTCAATGAAAAGCCACAGTGGAAGATGCATAAGGCTCTGGTAATGTTCTTCTCTCAGACTGAGATCTCTTATCTCAGCTATTAATGTCCCAAGACAATACCTATAAAAAGTGATGCCAGGTTTGATATTGACATTTGCTGCAACCAATCAAAAAAAGTCAATAATGTGCATAAACCGGGCTAATATAACATAGAAATTGTATCGGTCATTGTATTGAACAAACATACCGAATCGATCAACATGCACCTTCATAGTTAATGCGACAAGTTCCTTCTCATCTTCTGCGAAACAGATATCTTAAATTTGTTACTGAGTTATTATGAATACACAACAAGTACATTTATGTGCTGGCAGTTTACCTGAGTCAGAAGACTCCCATACCGCTTTGTCACTGTCCTTTACAAGCACATAGAGTCGCTTCCTACGGGCTGAAAATGAAAACAGAAACTGTTCGATTATTCGAAGTAATTTTCAATCAAGAGACTATTAAGTTGGACATAAAGCAGGTATTTACACTCTTCTGCCAACGCATCAGCTCGCTTCCTTTGTTTGTTCTTTTCTTTCAGCACCTTCAACTTTTTCTTGAGTCTCGCATATTCGGCTGTTTTGCATAACAAGTTGTGAGCATCTAGTTATAATAACATCTATCATCAGACAAATATTAGCCTCGTTTTAACAAGATTCACCTATCATTGGCGATTCTTCACTATCGAACAACCTCTTTGCTTCCATTCCTTCAACAGCTTTACGCCTCCTCCTTCTGATATTCGTTATAGTACTTGCATCATCAATTGCTTCTGATATGTAGTTATGTGTTTGGAATAAAAAATATGATTACATTTTATACATTACTGTCATACTATTAATTAGCAGTGTACCTCCAGTTTCCTTATCATTGTCAGGAGTTTCATGCACCTCCCTGTTGCTTGCATGTTGCTCCTCGTTAGTCTTTTGCTTCTTCCTTCGATTCTTTTTACCTAACAAGAAAAATTAATAACCAAAATTTAAGGATATATAACAACAGTGCATCAGTTCAATGTATTGTACATAACATTACCATCTGTACTGGTGTTAGCCTCTTCAGAGATAATGATTTCAGCTTCCTCATTTGTTTGCCATTCTTTATCTTTTTTTTGTCTCTTTTTCCCTCTACAATTGCTATAACTAGCTTCATTCCTTTTCTTGGACTTCTGTAATTTGGACGAGCTGCCACTAACAGCTTTTCCAAAAATGACTTTACCTTGGACATCTGCACAATCATCTGCATCCCCCTCACATTCAACAGCATTATCTCTGTTTATTGTATTGCTGTCTCCTCTAACTTCTAGTGTATCTATATCATACAGATAAAAATAAAATTTAAAATTTTTCGCTGTATTCTCTCGCAATTTCACATCATCTGTAGACCTTTATATCTAATGTTTTTAATAAATTACGAAATGTAAACATTAAAAAAATGCTAAGCCCACATACCTGTGGTATTTTTAGTACCCCCACCACTTCCACTGCCTCTTACCACCTTGATTTTTTTGATACGCCGCCTGGAACACATCATCTTCTCAAGCTGCTTCAGTTTATTGATTTACGGCCCAGATTCAGGGAGATTTCTATCATTTTTCTGACCAAGGCCTTCTCGCAGTTTCTTGATCAACGCTGTTTACAATGGAATATTGCTAGAGCTTAAAAAATACATAAATTCTTCAAGATTGTTCAAAACATACATACATCTAATCAAACATACACATTCAAACGAAACAGAATTTTATTTACAATGCCTGCCGACTGTACCTGATGCTTTCACAGCTCGCGATCGTCTTTTCATCGACTCCTCTAAAACCTTGCGCATTTCATGGAATGGATAATACAAAACTAGGGTTTTGAAGTGAAGGTTTCTCTTTCTCTACAGCCTCTTCCGTTTCCTACTTTTTGTGTTTTTCGATACTTTTCAATATCTGCTTTTCAAATTTTTTGTTTCTCCCAATGCTGAACCGAACGAAAAGTTGAAAGGGTGTAGAAGAAGTTTTCTCCACTTTCTACTGACTTCCAACCCTGACCGTCGATGGCTCTGACGGCCTTCCACTTGTCGCGCGCTTGGACACCCATGCAAGCGGCTTGGAGCCGCTCATACTTTTGTCCCCTAATTGTTATTATCATGTTCGTTAGACTACTTGACCTTTTCTTAATTAATTGAGCGAGGGCTTGTTTGGTAGTTTTACGTGGCCAGAAAAGGCAGCATTTGGTATGAATTTTGTTGGGTGCTATCAGATGGACTTTGAAGACTTGGGTACCGGCCAGTAAGTTGCTCAATTCTAGTCGTGTTCGGCCCCAAACAAAGAAATCAGAATTGGAGACCTGTTTAGTTTATGTCTAAAACGAGATTCAGGCGAGCCTATTCACAAAAAAAAGAACCCCGGTCCAAGAAAAAGCTCTTTAAGAAAGATAGAGTACTAGAAACCGATTAGTTTTGTCTTCCTCTCTATCGATTCGAAACCCTAAATTACCTCTCCCGATTATCGATAGCACCACGACGATGGCCAGCACTCCAGAAGAAGTAAAACGGTCTGGTGGATCTGAAGCATCCGAGCAAAAATCTGGAAAGGATGGTTTATCCGAGACTAGAGAGGAACAGCAGCAAAAGGAAGAAGAAGAAGGCGGATCCGTGGATCTGAAGAAGCAAAAAGAAGAAGATAACAAGGAAGAAGAAGGTGGTGGATCTGGTGTAAAGGATGATGAAGATGATGATGATGATTCATCAAAGAGTAAGAAGAAGAAGACACCGTGGTATAAGAAATCTAGGTATGAACCGAGTGATAGTGAGGACAGTGACGACGATGAGGAAGAAAAAGAGGAAAAAAGAGAGAGGAGACATCATATGAAGTGTCGAGTCGGTTTGGCTTGGGCCTTGAAAACAGATGATGCTCCTGCCTTCATCTATATCATGCGCAATGTTGAACGTAAGTATCTCCCTCTCCCCCAAATTCCCAATCTTAATTACTACTACTTAATTACATTCCTTATTATTATTATTATTATTATTATTATTATTATTATTATTATTATTATTATTTGGTTTGCAGGATGTCCTAAGGCTGAAGATTGGTATCTGATCAAGGCAGTTGCTGGTAGGAAGGTCAACATTGCCAAGGTTTGTTTGTATGTTTGTTTGCATCTTTCTACTACTACTATTATTATTATTATTATTATTATTATTATTATTAATTAATTAATTAATAATAATAAAAGTAACCAGGCTCTCCTGCGGTATAAAAGTACTAATTTATTGGCAAATCCTGGAAGTGGCAATGCATTGCATTATGCGTGTGCTTTGGGTGAGTTGTTTACCATCTTTCTTTCTTTCCTTTGTTAACAATAAATAAAAGATACACTATTTAGCATAGGGGAAAAAGAAAAAAAAAAAAAAAAGTAAAAAAGAACCAGTTGCCTGCAGTGAAGAGTCACTCTACTCCAAAACTTTGTAATATGTTTTCATGAAGAAAATTCAATAACGGATATATGGCCTAGAACACACCACTTTATTGATGAAGAAAATTCTATGTGACCAAGACCTGATCTGCTACATCTGTACTTGAAATCTTCTCAACAAGTTATGTGGCTAAAGTTTTTACAGCCAACAATTAAGTTATAGTACTTGCAATTGATTTAGTTCTTCTTCCTCCTGAAAATGCAGGCCATGAACCGCTAGCCCGCCTTCTGATGCGATATGCTTCTGGTGACGGTGTTTTGGATCAAATGATTAGTGATCGTCAGTACCGTAATGGACTGAGACTGACGGTGAGACATATAATATACTCTGGCTTTTTATTTAGCTTATATTATCATATGACTGCTCATTCATTTAACGTGTCAACTTTTTGTTTATATCTTAGCCTATTGATCTTGCCATAAGAAAGGGATTTAGTGAGATAATTCAGTTCGTGGAAGAGTTGAAATCAGAAGAAGCCAACCTGTCTGAAGATAACACTGCTGGTTCTTCCACCAAGAACGCAGAAGCCAACCTGTCTGAAGATAAGACTGCCGGTTCTTCCACCAAGAATGCAGAAGCCAACCTATTGGGAGATAACACTGCCGGTTCTTCCACCAAGAATGCAGAAGCCAACCAGTCAAAAAAGCAAAAGACGCAAGTGTAAAATGTTGAATGGTTCAGTTAGGTTGGTATTGTTGTCGAACTGCTTCTATTAACTTTTGTTAGCTATCCTTTTTTGTTATCGAACTGGTAAGGGCTTGTGTTTATCCCCGCAACTTTTGTTTAAACTCAATTCTGGGCTTATAAGTTCATAGCTCGAACTCTATGGAATTTCATGTATCTTTGTTTATTGATCTGTGTTTCTTAATGGTCAGTCTGCTTGATGTTGAGACGACGATGATCTGTTGGAAATGTTAAATCTTGTTTGCTGATATGTGTTTCTTAGTGGTCAGTCTGCTTGCTTAGATTCTCTTGCAGTGGATCTGTGTTTCCTTCCACTATATATTCTTATACTCTATAACCAGCCATTATTTTTTCACTGTAATAAACCTTATACTCCTCAAGGTCTCTGAGTTTTGTTTAGCTCTGTTCTGAGGTTCGCAGGTTAGGTCACTCAGCTCAGGAAGAGTTATGATAATTTAATCGCCGTCTTTGAAATCATTTTTTGTTCCTGTACAGAACTACTGCAGAGTAGAAACATATAGACAACTAATACAATTTCCCAAATTAACCAGACAGCTGCAAACCATATATAATATCTGTTAACCAAGAACACACGAACTTCATCAGAAGTGCAAAAGTTGAGTCAGGTAGATGCTAATTAAGCAAACAAATGATCAGAAACATAATACTAGTATATAGCTATACACATACTCACCAATGAGATGGCATTTCTTCATCTAGCTGCCAACTACAGAAAAGGGTTCAAGAAACTTGCGTTAGAATCAGCGAAGGATAGGCTTATGGGGAGAAAGAAGACTAGTTTGCTTATGTGTTGATTGCATCAGTTGCAAGTGCTGTTCTGGGTACGCTCATGAAAGTAGAATCAATGTTGTTATCTTCTTTGGCAGAAGTCTCAAAGTACGGTATGTTTCCCTTGATAATGCACCAGTCATTAGCTGTTTTCTATGACACCTTCATGATCAGAATACATAATCTCTGCTATAAACTTGATCGCTTGGTTAATATCGCTTGCACACAATCATTATTCTGGAGCCCAAAAGGTAAATACAAGATTCATTCATTGTTGCTGCTAATTTCCTGATTTTATGAATTTTAGCACTATTAGGATTCTGCCTAAGTCAGTGATTTTACCGAGTTACTTTTCGATTCCTTCAATAGGTTGGTTTTTAAGTCAGGGTGCCAAACAAGGTTGACCAAAAATTTCTGGTGATGAACAACAATAACACTGTCCACATCTTTTTGGCATTTGGATTTCAAGGAAACAAAAAATTTGTATTTCTTCAAATAAATTAGAATGGGTGAGTAGTAGTTACTCCCTAATTTGGCTAGAGTGGGGATGTTGCAAAAGATTCATGCTGTATTGAGATATTCAAATAAAAAGGCAACTTTCTTATCGCTGACAGTAATTAATTATTTTGTGTTGTGTTTCACTTATTGCAGAGATTTTTGGCCCTGAGCATCGACCAGTAGTTGAGTTTGCAGTGGGTGATGCCCAGAAGCTGAAGCATCGCAAAGAAAACCTTGAAGCTCAGCAAAGGGCATATCCAAATGACAAGAATAGGTTTCGGCAAAATGGCCGCTCAAGCATGGTGGATCGCAATGCAAAGTCAAGAAAACGCAAGTCCAGAGATGATGATGCATCACCAAATGATTATCGGAAAAATTAAGGGAGAAGTCGAGAACCAAGTTACTGAAGGCACCCAGGACACTAATGCGAATTAGAATTCAAGAAAATTCTGGTCCGCAGATGCCAATACATCATCAATGGAATCTTGGAAATACCAATGGAGAAGTGGAGAATCAAGTTAGTGATAGAACTGAAAGTGGCAAAGGGAAATTCTCCAGGGAGCAAAAAGCATCTAAAGGCTCAAATATGAAATGAAGGCTAGTAATAGCCACAGAGGAAAAAGACCTGGTGGTACCGAGACACTGCAAAAAGGATGTCTAACCGGACCTGTCCTTAGGCGAAGGATCCAGTTTAGTGCTGCAAGGGAAAAGAAGGCAGTTGAAGGATGAATCAAGATCAACTGACAGAAAAAGGAGGAAAAAGAATGAGCTAGTGTGACGTCTGTGTTACGTTTGATTAACTCAATATGGTGATTGAACATTAATATCGTTGTACAGTTTACGCAGAGTGGTACTGCTCAAAACAATAGCAAGAGACAGGAGTATGTTTATATTTTGAAAACTACACCTCCAGTTCAGTGATGACCACATTGGTTAAGTTACTGCTTTAGAAAATACAAGAGTGAATTTTTTGCTATTTATCTGAAGTCTTCTTGACACAATAGATTTATATTTCAACAGTATGTTTTTGCTGAGTAAGCTTTTTACAAAGCTCTAGGTGATGAAAAAGAGCAATTCTTATAAAACTGGCAAAAACCTGAAAATTGTATTCACTTTTTTAGCACCATCCACCATGTATTTGAGATTCCAGATCTTTGATGAAGGTATTAAGAAGCAAAAATGAAGGGCTAAATTAGCCCTGCATTCCCAAAATGGTAAAATAAACACCACCTTTTTCTGCATGTATACACTGCAAATTAAAACTTAAAAGCCAATCACTTCAACAATATCCAAAACCCCAAATTGAACTGGAATAAAAACAATGGAGCTTTGAGCAAAGAAGAAGGTTAGGCAAAATCTTACCTTGATCTCTATAGTTTCAGTTACAAATTATGCTCAAAAAGTTTTGAACTTTTCTATTTTTACTGGGGAGACACTATGCTGCATGTTGTTTCAATTTCTTGACAGGTGGTTTGTGTTCAAGTTTTAGTATCGTTCTCGGATAACCTTTTCTACAAGTAACTTGAAAGTTGAGATCACTGTTCAGTTCTGCAGTACAGAGGATGTTTCTATCTCATATTCTCATCAAGTAAAAACTAAAAAGAGACCAAATTAACTACAATACAATTTTGCAGAACTGCACTTCGCTTAGTCAGTCTGATAATTTGGTCCTTAATTATATCACTATTTAGTCAATTTGATAGATCACATAACACAAATCAGATTCATGACTGCAAATCCATGTATAAGTCCTCACTTAAACCAAACCAACACAAAACAGCTTAGATGCTTATGTCTTAAGAACATACATACGAAGTACAAACGCAGCGGTCTATACTAAACATATAGTCGCCTGAAGAACCTCTGCCCCAATTACGAGATCATTAACATGACTGAAGCGCCCAAGTACATCATAAACCATATCATTCCACCATACCTTTTTTTTAACCCTTTCTTTCTTTCTCAAGTACAGAAACACTAAAACCAGCACACTGGATATCTAAAATATCAAATTAATGTGCATGAGATGAGACAATCAGCGCCATTGAGAAACAACAGATACAGAAAAGTCCTCATGTATGGATACAATAGAACATGTGACAAATCCACATGAACATAATTAAAAGAATAAAAATAATAATAAAAAGAAAAAAAAACTAGAAATAACAATTCAATAATTGTGGTCTGTCATAAATAAGAAAACGGAAATTTAAATAATGGATAGATAACAATAACGATTTAATTATATCGAAGTCAAACTTTCGACATAGGTATAGACTCTAACTTTAGCATAAATAATACAATCATCCAGCTTAGAGGCTATGATGGAGTCATCCTTTGGGTTGTAAATGAGAAACATATTCCCGGTACCACACTGAATCATTATACATCCATTGGTCAACAAAGTAAGAGGGACTTGGACCATGCGAGAACAGGACTACGATGTATATTATGAAGGCTGCACAGCTTTGTCCAAACTCCATTATAATCATAATCAAAGGTGCACACCTTTGTCCAATGTCGGCCGTGTTCCTCCAATATAAACACATTTGTGTAGGCTATATAATTCATTAGACTCTGCATGGAAAAAGGCAATTTCACATAGATGATGATAGTTGAAGTAGAATGTTCCTTTTGAAAAAACCCTCTCGAGTAGTATTTCTTTCCTTATAATTATTTCTCTAACACAACTTTTTTCTTTGCAGGTGTCATTGAACCTTATGAGTTTTGGATGCGATCGGTGGTCTTCTCTTCCTTTTTCTCCCCCTCTCCGTCCCCTTTGTTTGCACGAGGATATATTTTGTATTTTTTTCGGCTTTGAATTGTTTCTAATATTGTTTTGGATCGATACTTTATATATAATAAGATAATTTTATTTATAATATTTCTCTAACCCAACTTATATGCATGCTAGTGCTTATTAGTACAATTGATTGGACAAAACTTCAAAGGGATAAATACCTCTGTATAAGGATCAATAACAACAAATAATTGAATAAAAAGCCACTCTCAAACAACATTTACAAAAGGTTCGCTACATTAAATCTAAATTTCAAAAACTCGCTACAGTAGATTTAATGAGAATTTTTTAAATCCGCCAACAGAAATGGACCTCAAAATCTCGCTCAACTAGATTTAATAGCAACTTTGACATCCGGAAGCTTGTTGAAACTAGCCAAAACTAGCTGAAGCTAAAAATGACTGAAACTAGCAGAAACTAGCTAAAAATGACTGAAAAAAGTTGAAACTAACTGTTAATTTTATATTTTTACTGAAATTATCCTTTAAAACTAGTTGTTAATTTTATAAAATGATTAAATTAACTCTAAAACTTATTTATGCTAAACTAAAATTTTTTTTATGAAAACTACAAGTATACAAATATAAACCATTATTTTAACTGAAAAAAATAGTTTCATATTAGTTTCAACACATAAAATTTAGTTTCAGATGCTAGTTTCAGACAAAAAACTAGTTTTAGAAGCTAGTTTCATAAAATAGGCTGAAACTAGTTTCAGAAGCTACTTTTATAAAATGTTAATTTCATTAGTTTCAACAATAAAAATAAAAATGCTATTTTCATTAGTTTCAGCATCATAAATGCTAGTTTCAGCACCACAAATGCTAGTTTCATTAGTTTCAGCAACACAAATGCTAGTTTCAACAACTAAATGCTAGTTTTCATTAGTTTAAGCATTATTAATGCTAGTTTTCAGCCACAAAAATGCTAGTTTCAGCAATACAAATGCTAGTTTCAACAAAAAATGCTAGTTTTCATTAGTTTAGTTTAAGCATCATAAGTGCTAATTTCAGCAAAAAAATTGCTAGTTTCATTAGTTTCAGCAACAAAATTGTTAGTTTCAACAACAAAATGTTATTGTAGTTTTCATTAGTTTAAGCATCATAAGTGCTAGTTTCATTAGTTTAGCAACAACAAAATGCTAGTTTCAACAACAAAATGCTAGTTCTCATTAGTTTACTCTATGGAATTTCATGTATCTTTGTTTTTTGATCTGTGTTTCTTAATGGTCAGTCTGCTTGATGTTGAGACGACGATGATCTGTGGGAAATGTAAAATCTTGTTTGTTGATATGTGTTTCTTAGTGGTCAGTCCGCTTGCTTAGATTCTCTTGCAGTGGATCTCTGTTTCCTTCCACTATATATTCTTATACTCTCTAACCAGCCATTATTTTTTCACTGTAATAAACCTTGATACTCATTGAGGTCTCTGAGTTTGGTTTAGCTCTGTTCTGAGGTTCACATGTTAGGTCTCTCAGTTCAGGAAGAGTTATGATAATAAACCTTATTGCATTTTTCAGCAGAAGCATAAAAATTAGTTCTAATGTCCACTATTCGTAAACTACAGTCTACAACCATCCCTGCCTTGAATTTAATTTAACAACCCCTTCTGTCAAACATATTATCTCATTCTTAGGTATTACCTCGATTTTGAGAGACAACTACCGAACCATTCTGCTGTTAAGAAAACTATACACAAGAAGTTCATATGATCTTTGCAGTTATGTACTCCGAAAGAAAGAATACTGCTTCATCAAAGATGTCTTTCCCACCCTGTGAAACATTCATCATTACAAATCTATGCATCAGGAAACATATACTATATGTTGAAGACCTGAAGCAGAATCAAAATATCTTGGAAAATCGAAGTAGGAAACATTTGTTGAAATCGTAGCTTCGCTTAGGCATCGTTTAAGTTTCTCTGTGTAGAATTATAGAATTAAGAGTTGTTAGCATATTACAGTAGAGATAAATTATGTTTATGTGTTGAATATATATTTTAAACACATACTAATATTGTTTTATCTATTTATTTAAAAAAAAATAACTTTAGGGGGCATTGTCTCAAAAGTAGAGAGTAATAGTTTGTGGGGTTTGATTCATTTTGTCCTATTATTTTACATCCACAAATAAAACCTCAACCACATATTCTCCTCAAATTCCGTACCTGGTACAAATAAAAAAAACAATCCCTCTTACACCTTAGTATTACCCTTACTCTATACATCTATTTTTCTCCCAAAATAACACCAAACACAAATTTTCTCCACTTCCCTAATAGAGTTTACTATTCATCCTTGAAGCATTTTTTGCTAATAGACTTTGGAATTGAGATCCAAACACCCAGTAAGTGCTTCTATACTAGATGACACGGTGTGAAAGCGCGAGCGAGATCGAGATCGTAAATTTAAAAAAAAAAAAAACGAGGTTGCTAGAGCATTTTTTATAAAATAATTTAAAATATGTATTTTCTATATATTATTGATTCTTTTTATAAAAATTATATATACAATCATTTATATATACGATTATTAGTTCTTTTTTTCATATAGTATCATTTACTTGATGGAATAATATTTAAATCAATATTAAATTAACAACTAATAATAATGTTAAATGTTGAGATATTTATAAATTACAAAAAGTATTTATAAATTTATAATTTTAAAATTAACCCAAAACCCTTTAAAATCGATACAATACTACTCCTTAAATAACACAATAACCTAATTGTATTTTATTAATTTTCATTTATTTGAATTCGAAGAACACACCATACATCATCCAACTCAAATTAAGGTTAGTTCTTATAATTTTTTCTTTTTATAGCAACCGCCGCTGTCAAATTAAATTTGGGTGGCTATTCTACAACAACCACCACCATAAAATATATATGATGTCATCATATACCCATGATCTTCCTCCTTATCAACCTCATCCCCATCACCATAATCCTTAATTTGAAAATAAAAACATATAGTAATCAACAAAATTAATCAATAGACCGAATATAAAATACATACAATATATATATAGAGTATATATAGAGTAGAGATTAATCCAGTAATTAATAAGAATCAAAATCAATAAATAGGACATTGTGAGACACATAACTGTTTGATAAGCATAATGTGAAGTCTCATGAGTCCGAGAACAATTCCAAAACAACCACATAGTTTTAAATTCAATGGCTTAGAAAAGGTCTAAAATGCAGTAATTTAAAGAAGAGCCTTTAAAAAAATGAGCAACAAGGCCGCATACATACTTAAAAAAATAAAAAATAAATAAATAAATAAATAAAAGGATGGGGTTAGAGCATCAGGCCGCTGACTGCTGTCCGTTGCTTGCAACGGAAACTTTACATATAAGGGTTTGATTTTTCACTATAAATACCAACACTTGCATGGCTTGCAGCTCTTAGTGATATACAACAACAATATCATTCAAAGAGAGTATATGAGCAAGAGCTTGAAGAGCAATGCCAAATAGCTGAAATAGCTATAATATGCGAAGCTTGAGAGAGATCTATCACAAGAGAATATCCATCACTAAGTATTTGTGATGAATTCTCTAAAGATAATCTTCTTCTAAGATGCATCATATGGTTATGGACAAAAGCTCATACAAGCCGAGCACTCTACACTTCATCAACCGGATTACTGCCCTGAAAAAGGATTTACGGTTGATAAGGTGAAGAGTGCATCCAAGTGTCCTGGACACCAACAAGTGTAAATACCATTTGATTGATTTCGAGCAGATATTTCACTTGGGTCAGTGCTGAATCTCATATCTTTATACTGAAAAGTATGAGATCTGTAAATATGGGAGCTCTCTTGGAAGCTGAGAAGTTTTGGAGTAGATGTTCATAACTGCGAAGTTAACGATGTTTGTTCCAACTAACATCCGTGTCACAAGCAAACCCCTAATGGATGAGCATAGAAAGCACTTGATAGAATTGAGGAAGAGCTCAAGGAGCTCTTGGGTAGGGGAAGTACTCGACGGGGATGTTGAGGAATAAACCAAGAAAAGCTGGGTAGAGGAAATACTCAACGGGGATGTTGAGGAATAACTCAAGCGAAGCTGAGCAGATGAAGTACTAAGTGGAGTACATCAGGGAATAGTTCATGAGATATGAATAGTGGAAGTACTTATTTGGGGAAGCTAGGAAAGAACTCAGGGGGAACATCATAATGGGCTTGAAAGTATGCATGTCCTAGAGACAACCACAGTTACGGACAATGTACTTCATCACAATCAACGTAATATATACTATATGTTTGTTTATTCATGTTTATGTCTACTCACATATGTATCTTACACCGGGCACTAGCATGTCATATCTTTATCTTGTTGTGTGTATCTATGTTAAACATGTCCCCAGTGGATATATGGATTATCACATAGTAAGTGGGACCTATGTGAAACATTATATATCCTGAACTCTCCCTAGTTGAAGGTCATCTCGGATAGGGGTCTGAATGACGCGATCAAGACTAGCATGCGCTTGGAGTTATACTCATTGGAGTGAGTGTGGTCGATCCCACGACCACGGAACGGACTAGGTCCATTATGTTCCCATAACGGCGCATGGTTGTTCGCGGAGTAAATCCGTACAATGGAAGGAACCCACCGGAGGTCCCATCGATGTCTGATTTGCACCTATGTGTCTATGGGAACTCGGGTCTTTATCATCACATATATTTCATCCTGTACTTTGGCCGAAACCAATGCTTACACCCGCATGCTAGGTAGATACGGTCCAAAAGGGTATTTGACAATTTGTACGTATATGTTGGTGGTAGTTGGTCCCTGAATAGGATTCATCTCTCGTGTGTAGAATATGAGAGTACTACTCATAGTCGTTCATAGTTGTGTTGGTAAGGTCGTTGGCCAATGCATAGATATATTTAGGATAGTCCTAAATATAATCTTCGTAACCAAGCAACTCACTGAAGGCGCCATGGGTGCATTAGTGGGATAGACACATCATCGATCCTAGGTGCATTCGAGTTACTCAGGTGAAAGGACCGTACCATCGTCGCATTGAGTGCAACAAGTTTCACAACGAAAGTATGTGTCAGTTGATCACAATTATGCTAAAATCAGAATAATGACTAATTTGTAGGAAGTTCTTTTAGGTTAGACTAATTTAATACAAACTATTGAAACTATGATTAATTTGTAATTTTTTCTATTTTTTAAGTCAAAATTGTGTTTTTCGGTTTGACCTATCAGAAAATTGACCGGAGTACCTAAATTGGAAAGGGTGTTGTTGTGTACCTAATTGGAAAGGGTGTTGTTGTGAAGTATTTAAATTGGACGATGACATTCTGGAGTACCTTAATTGGTGAGGTGTACCAATTTTTGATACTTTACTGCCCAAACTATTAAGTTTGGTGATTAACCCCATCAACTATTATAATTTTGAGATAATACCCCTAAAGTGACTTTTTTAGTTAAATAAATAGATAACATAACATTTGTAGGTGTTTAAATTTTATATATACAACACATAAAAATATTTATTCATATTTCATAGCTACGAATTTATATTTTACATGGCATATAAAAAATTACAAAATATATTTCCTACGTAATTAATTTATATTTGGTCTTTTCAAGTTATTTTTGCCACAAATTACTTTAAATTACATTGAGAAATATATAAATAATATTATACTTCAATGATACCGTCGATGCGAGAGAAGTGTGCTCTATGTTTGAGCTGCTGAATCACTGACCAACTATCACCCTCCAGCTGAATATGTGTAAACCCAAGTTGAATCGCCCGTCGAATCGCCAATAACGCAGCAAACGTCTCTGCCACTTATGGTATAGTAATGTGAGGGAGATACTGTGACCCCCAAGCAATTATATCTCCATTATGGTCTCTGAAAATGTAGCCTAGATTGCTACCTGCGTCTGCCAATCAAACTGCTGCATCAAAATTTCCTTTCACCACATTAATGGGCGAAGCTCTCCAAGACTGTTGTACTGCTGGTGTCTGCGCCATGGGATGTCTGTGCAGCCCTTTAGCTGCTGCAAATCGTTGAAGGTAATCGTAAGCAAACTCAACTGAGGCCATAGGTTCACAGGATGTGCCTTCATGAACTGTACGGTTCCTGCTTCCCCAGATCGCCCAACATGAGCACACAAAAATTGTAAACTCCTGCCGGGACAATTTGCGGCGAACTGCTGCAATCCGGTCACCAATGTTCTGCTCATCTGATAATATGGAAAAGTTAGGTAACCTGGACAAAGCCCAGAAGCAACGTGCAAAGTGGCATGAACGAAAAAGTATGTAACACAGACTCCTCAATAAAACCACAAATAGGACATGCACAATCCACCATAAGACCTTTCTTCACCAAATTACTATACACAGGCAAGGCATTATGCAAAAGTCTCCACAATTTTTTTTAATTTTGTTTGGAATATCTAGAGACCACACCCAATTCCAGTTCTGACTTTCCTGCCTACTACCTCCCCCTACTCGTGCTTCTTTCTCACGTTGTTTCAGTCCCCGGGCTAGGTAATAGGCACTCTTAACTGAATAAGTACCAATATTGTTGTAATGCCACACCTGTTTATCTTCTAACTGGTTTGAAACTATAGGAATCTGAACTATACTACAAATATCAGCCTCCCAGAAAAGTTGCCGAATTCTGTCAATATCCCAGGTACAGTCCTCCCACAGGATCAAATCAGACACATGTAACTCCCCCGTTCTCTGTAAATCTGGTGTAATTGGTTTAAGACTAAAGTCCCGCGGAAGCCAGTTGTCAGCCCAAACCTTCACAGACTCTCCATTCCCAATACGCCACCTTAATCCAGCTTTTACTAAAGGTAATGCGGCACATATACTCTTCCAAGTATATGACGCATTAGCCTTAGGAGAAGCCTCCAAAACATCACTATTGGGGAAATATTTAGCCTTAAAAACCCGACTGAGCAAGGAATCAGGAAATTCAAGTATTCTCCAGATTTGTTTTCCTAACATAGCTAGATTAAAAGACTGAAGATCTCGAAAGCCCAATCCTCCATCCCATTTGCTATTACAAAGAAAATTCCAATTTACCCAATGAATTTTCCTATCACCATTATTCCCCCACCAAAATTTGGCAACAATAGAATGAATCTCCTTCAAAAGGTACTCAGGAAGTTTAAAACAACCCATAACATAAGTCGGGATTGCTTGAATGACTGACTTGATTAGAACTTCCTTCCCGGCCCTTGAAAGAGTTTTATAATCATACCCCTTCACTCGACTCCACACTCTATCCCTCAACCACCCAAAGACTTCTCTCTTAGACCTACCCATTTCCGTTGGCAAACCTAAATATTTTTCATGCTTCTCTACCACTCTAATAGGCATAACACCCCTTATCTCCTCTACTCTCCCAGCCTCAGTATTTCTACTAAAAACAGCAGAAGACTTCTCAATATTAATCACTTGTCCCGACGCCAACGCATACTTATTGAGAATACTACTAATCTCTCTAGCTGAACCCACGGTAGCATTACAAAATAACAGAGTATCATCAGCAAACAACAAATGAGAGATCCTTGGTGCATTCGGAGAAACAGCAATTTCCCTCAACACCTCCCTCTCCTCTGCATCCCAAATAAGAGAACTAAAGGCCTCATTACAAAAAAGAAATAAATAAGGTGAAAGAGGATCCCCTTGGCGAATCACCCTCTCCGGCTGAAATGGGTTTAAAGGAACTCCATTAAGAAGTATGGAGTAGGAGACTGTTCTAACACTCAACATAATTAAATCAACAAAGGATCTAGCAAACCCCAACTTCTCAAGTACTCTTTCCAGAAAAGGCCATTCAACACGGTCATAAGCTTTACTCATATCTAATTTCAAAGCCATAAAGTTCTCTTTGCCCTTAGTTTTCTGTTTAATAAAATGATTAACTTCATAAGCTACCAACACATTATCAGTAATTAAGCGCTGAGGGACAAAGGCTGACTGGGTTTCAGAGATAATATTGTTCATATGGGGCTTCAAACGATTGGTAATGGCTTTGGAAGCAATTTTAAAAAGGACATTACTAAGGCTGATGGGTCTATATTGAGTAATTAAATCAGGCTTCTTGCACTTCGGAATTAAAACAACATGTGTGAAATTTAACTCAGGAGTGATGTTGTGATTATTCAGAAAGTCAAGGGCACAATTTATAACATTAGAGCCTACCACATGCCAAAAACGTTGATGAAAAAGAGCAGGCATACCATCTGGACCAGGGGACTTTAAGGGGTACATATCAAAAAGAGCAGATTTTACCTCAGTATCGGTGAAGGGTTGGGTGAGCTCCTGATTGACAGCTTGATTCACTCGGCTACTCATAGTGCAAACAACATCTTCAATATCTGCAACAGTAGGACGTCGACTTATGAAAATATTTCTGAAGTAGTCTGTAATTATATTCCCCATACTGTTATCATCAGTGCACAAGATACCATCATCATCTTTTAATCCCACAATTTCATTCACCTTGGATCGTTTAGTAGCCTGAGCATGAAAATTTTTAGTATTCCTATCACCCTCTGCCAACCATTGCACTTTAGCTCTTTGCTTCCACATAATCTCTTCTCTATCGAGTACCTCCTCCAGCTCCTTCTTGACAGCTTTTTGTCGTTGCTTAACGTCAGATGTAAATGGCAATTGGCCGATATTGTCCAATTCACGTCGCAAATCCTTCACCTTGTCCTTAACCTTGCCAAAAGTCGACTTATCCCAATTCATCAACCCGATCCGGCAGCTTTCAAGATTCTCCATCACCCCCAACGTCGATTCCCAATTCTGTTCGATTACTTCCGCACAATCTGCTCGCTTTATCCACATAGCCTCGAACTTAAATTTTCTCCGTGCGTGCCTGTAACGTCTTGGGCTGGGGCCGTTAGATCGAACCAACACAGGTCGATGATCCGAATTATCAGTAGCCAGATGTGTTACGTGTGCCTGTGGGAAGAGATCGAACCAAGTCTGAGTTGTTGCGCAGCGATCCAGACGAATTTCAATATGTGCTGCATCTGGTTGTTGGTTTGACCAAGTAAATGGATAGCCACAAAAATCCAGCTCTGCTAGTCCACAAAACGTCAAGGCCTCTCTAAAGTCTCGAATACGCCACTGTGGGACCCTATTCCCACCTTTTTTATCTTCTTGAGATGTTATTTCATTGAAATCCCCCACACACATCCATTCTCTACTTGACTGCCCCCCTAGAGTTTTTAATAAGTCCCAGGTACGTTTGCGCTTACTCGCATCCGGTTCTCCGTAAAAACCCGTAAATCTCCACAAAATATCACTATCCGGTAACTGAACCATAGCATCAATGTGATTTCTAGAGTAGCTCTGAATAGTAACATTTGTATCTCTATCCCATAACAGTGCCAATCCGCCAGATCGACCAATTGCATCAACACCAATACCAAATAAACCAAATCTCTGTTTTATCTTATCTATCATCCGGGGGTCCATTAAAAAGATAAGATTGGGGGAATGAGTACAGAGGAACTCCTTAAGAGCTCGAATTGTCCAAGGGCCCCCCAAGCTCTGACAATTCCAGGAGAAGCAACTCATGGTTGTAGGCGGGATTGCTTAGCAACCTCCGCCTCTGGTACCATATCACAATCGATCATATCTTCATCTCGAATTCTTTTCCCTAAAGATCTAATGGCTGATTTTGGCTTGGGATTTTTAGGCTTGCTACTGTCTTTAGAAACGAACTTCCTATTTTTATTCAGTAAACCAGGTGGTCTGCCTTTGCGTTTAGGTGGGATAGGGGTAGTAGAATCAGGTGTATCTGTATGTTTAGTCTTAGTTCCAGAGGATTGAGGTGTTGGGTTAATTAGCTGGGAAGTGTTTAGTGGGCCAGATTGAGTGATTTGTTGGGGATTAAAGGACTGGGTCGGGGGATAGGAAATAGGTAGGTAGTATTGGTGTTGGGCCATATTTGGGAGTCCGGGTGGGCTCAAAAGGAATGGGTTTGGATAGAGGAGTGAAGATGGGCCAGGCATGGTAAATGGGTTTTGGGCTAGTGGATTAGGAAAAGAAAAATGGGCTCCAATTGATTCATTGGCTAGAGGATTCTGTCCAGTTGCAGTATCGCTAATGGGATCAAAAATAACAATTTCTTTCCCAGGGGGCGCCAGTTGACCATTTGACTGCATAGGAGTAGTTATAGACTTTGTCAACCCTATAGTAGAGGAAGTTACACCACTTTTCCCACTACTCTCCTCCAAATTAGGAACCATAACTGGTTGGATACTGCTCCCTGTACTCGCATCGATCTGGTCCGCAAAAAACGGTTGCCTTTCATCCCTTACAGCTGGACATTTCCCCAAAATGCCCCTGCCATTACTGAGTCTGTCACTGGTCGAAACTTTGCTGCTGGAGCCAGCCTGCGACGGAGTAACATAGCGTATGGAGTTTAAGCCACTTGTGTTACCTCGTCCTCCGAAGAACTTGTTTGTCTGACTAGAAGGTGGCGTAGTTCTCAGCCAATCACCATAACCGAGAGCTGAATCTGGAACCTCATCTGTTTCACCCAAAGACTCTAAGCATAATTGACAATCTTTGACAAGATGCCCAATGACACCACAGAAATAACAGAAATTTGGAAGACGTTCATAGGAAAATAGAACTTGTCGTTGATGTCCCGGCTCCCCTTCCAGATTCATACACCGACGTAGAGGTTGCGTAACATCTATTTCTGCTTTGAACCTCATGGCATTGGCTGCCATACCCTTATTCATTTCCACATTCATTTCACAGAACACACCTAACTCATTCCCAGTGATTCGTGCTACCTTCTCATTCATGAAAGCTAAAGGAAGTGGTGATACTTGAACAAAAAATGCACACATAGTCAGATTAACATCAGACGGATCTTGCCCCTTATCAATGGTACGGAAAAGCACCAGATTTCTATCAAAAGCCCATGGTCCTCGATTAAGAACCTTTGTTTTATCTGCAGCATGACCAAACTGACACATAATTCTATCTTCTCCATGCTTCTTCATCATGGCCGGTTTTAGTAAATCCCAGGCAATGAACATAGTTCGCTGGAAAGCCTAAAAGTTGATCTGTTTTTGAGTGAAAACTTTCCCCACTAAACACAGATCATGATTCAAAATCCCATTTTGTTGCACCTCCGCTGGGATTCGAATCGTTGCCTCTTCATTAGCCTTAAGATTCAACACCTTGTCAAACCCCAAAACCACATCAGGATCCATCACCACCCAACTATTACACAGAGAAAATGTTGTATGCACTATCAATACTCGGAGTCTAGCTCTCAACCAAGGCCACCTGTGGAAAATAAAAGAGAAAAAGAGGAGACAGATAATGAAGATAACAAAAAGGAAGAAGTTAGGATTAGCCGGTAAAATAGGATATCGAGTGAAACAAAAATTGGTAGCAATACGATAATCATTATTTAAATTTATTTGAAAACCTAAGGGCAAAATAGAACTAGAGTAAAGTCTAAAAATGGCCATTTTCCAAAAATCATTAAACAAAACTCTTACACGAAGAGAACCCATTCTCCAGCCGGAGGACATAACTCTCATTAGAGAGGAAGTTTTGAGCATGAGGAAGAAGATGAGAAGAAACGAGAGAGAACTTGGACAGAGACATGAACTTGGACAGGAAATATTGCCGATAATTGTCTTTAGGATGCGATAACAAAACAAAACAAAACAAAGGGAAATTGAAAAAGAATGAAAATCCAGGCAATAAAGCAAAGTAGGCACTTAAGTTTGTTGGTTCTCTTTTGTCATTGTTCACCCGTTCTATATTTAAACGTGTATATATATATTTTTTCAAAGTCTAAATAATATTATACTTATCATCAAATGATTTTAAGTATAGTTCCACGACATTTTTATATATCTGTTAACATTATAAATTAAAAACAATTTGTTGTCAAAATGTTTTCAAAACATTTTATAAAAGCATTAATAAACGTGGATGATGAACTAATTATAAATTATTTCAAAACTATATAATAAAATTTAAACGGCACTTGAGCATTATGATAATCGTCAAAAGTGAATTTTGTATCACAACATCTAAGAAATTAACATATTTGGTTGATTTATTAAGATTTTATTATTAAATTTATTAGATTGAAAGTGATTGACTAAAAACATGATAGTTGAGGAGGTTAATCACCAAATTTATTAAATAGTACTCCCTCGGTCCCGTTTAAATTTACCCATTTGGGTAAAAAATACGATTTTTAAGAAAAACATTACTTTTGCATATTATATATAAGGGTGGGAGAGAGATTGAGAGTAAATGAATATTTAATTGTAATAATTATATATATGAGTTGTTGGTATAATAAAATAGTAATAAAAACTTTTCATTTATGGACTGGGTAATTTCTAATGAGACGTCATAAATGGCAAAATGGGTAATTTAAAGTGGAAGAGGGAGTAATAGTTTAGGGAGTTTGATTAATTTTTTCCAAAAAAGAAAATCCAGAGACTATTATTCCTTTTTTTCCAGCTCCAGCTCTATCTATCCAATCCATTGATGCTCTAAAACCATTCCAGATGATTCTCCACTACGCTCCCCTTCACCACCGCACTCTTCTGTGCACTACCAGCTCGATTTCCGGTGACAATGTCCGGCGAGAACTTGATAGAAATGTTTCAAAATCGAACTTCAATGGGTCCCAATCTCTGCAGATTCCGGCCTCTCATGGCTACATGTTTCGTCGATTGTCCGTTGGGTCGGTAAGATTCTCAAATTACTAGTATTGTCGTATGATTGTTTAAGTTTGGTTCTAATTTCATTATTCCATTCCGATGTTAGCCTTTTAGATAAGGTGGAAAGTGGAAACATTACATAACTAATTACTCTACTTGTCAATCTTAATTATTTTCAGTTTTGGATAGTTTTGTACATTAGGAATTCAAAATTAGTTGATGATACTTGATTTATAGCATAACTATATTTGAACATTCACTAGGCTATAACTCAGCATTTTTACCGGCATTCTCAACATATGCATGCATTAAGACATTTTAAATTCCTTTTCACTATCTTACTTATTCATGTTTGTGCTGGAAGACATATATTTACATTGGAAGAACAAGGAAAATCAGGCTGATATTGTCTGTATGTCTGTTGCATGCAGCATTTGTCGGTATGTTTTACTGTTTGTATCCTGTGTGCTTAAGGACCCCTGCAGATAACTAATGGATCTGTGTGCTGCCAGTTATGTTTTGAAATTGAGGAGAAGGCTAAAAGACTGTTGCAGAACATATCAGCTTTACTGAAGCCTGTGAAAGTATATATGTCCTAGAGACAACCTACGATAGGGACGATATGTACTTGATTACATTCAGTTATTGTTATTTATTTATGTTCATTTATCTATACATTATTAAATACAATTGGCATTACATTTTATGAATACATTATTTGGTTGTTTGAATTATTCGATAAAATGTTCCCAAGGACTTAAGGTAATCACCAAGTTAGTGGGAGCTTGTGTGTCAATAATTAAGTCCTAAAATAAGCCACTAGCTGAAGGTCATTGAAATACGGGATATCAATGATGCGATTGAAGCTAGCATATGTTGCATTAGATCCTTCGAGGATGTAGTAGGTCTCACTACTACGAATGAACTTGGTTATTCATGATGAACATATGGACACTTTGGAGAGTGTTGGCATGCCCAACCGAGAAACCATTTGGTAAAACTATTTAAGTGTCTATGGTAGTATCGGTGTGTAGGGTGATGCTAGTAGTCCTTAGACTTGAGGCCAATACTACATCATATGTGGAGTAATGTACTTTGACCATGCGCAACGCTTGCACTCTTAAAGTAGGGTAGATACGGCATGCGTTGGGTACATTAGGAAGCATATGGTGTGAGTGATTGGGCCAAGATAGGATTCATTCCTCCGTAATAGATAGAAGGAGAGAATACTCACTTCTCATGTTTAGTGCGATCATAAAACCGGTGGCCACCGTATGTGAATATGTCAAAATGGTGTTTGGACATAATTCATAGATCGACTAATAAGATTGAGAGACCATGAATGGAGTTAATAGAATAGACACATAACCATATTCTAGACTCATTCGAGTATTCGTGAATGAAGGGACCGTATCATCAAAGTACCCTACGCTACAGGTGGTTTGTTTTCCTCACAAACGTTCCTTGCATATTAATATTGTCTGATAAATTGTCTAGGAATTTATTATGACCTTAATTAGATTGTTGCTTAATATGCAAGGCCCTATGGGTCACACTTCAAGGTGGTGTTTCTACAAATGAGCTATGTATATTGGATTAAATATTAATTAGATTAATATTAAATTATTATACATAAATATAATAGAGTTATTATTAATTGGATTAATATTAATTTATTATGTGTGGAATATATTTTAGAATATATAATTAATTGAATTGAATTGGATTTAATTAATCAATTGAAGACTATGCACTTGGGCGGGATTTGAATCAAGGGCCCAAGAAAGAAAATAGAAAGAAGAGAAGAAAAGAGAGCTGGGCCGATTGGCCCAGCATGGTGCTGCTGGGCCAGGCCCAACCCGTGGCTGCTAGCAGCCACGGCTCTTTCTTCTCCTCCCTTCTATTTTCTTTTCTTTATTTTTTTTCTTCTAGTTTATTTTTTGAGATAATTAATTATTATTATTATTATCTCTTAGTTGGTTAGTTGAAGACTTTTGGAGTCTTCTAATCAGTAAGATTTACTTGGATAAAATCTTACGTGATTTTCAAAATCAACTTACTGACTAAATCAGAAAGAAAGAAAGAAGTCTTCTATTCTATTCCAACGTAGAAAATTCTCTCTGACAGTCAGAAAGAAATAATTTTCTCTCAGAAGCTCAAAACACAGAAGAACATCCTAGCGTTCTTGGTGGATACACTGCCCGTGGATACCGAGGTCTAAGGATACAAGGAACCTGTTGATGAGCAATCTTGGAGATTCCATTGAAGAAGATTTCATCTCTGACGAAGAAGAAATCAACCAGCCGGACGAGGAGATTGCAAGGCTTTGTTTAGAGATCGAGGAACAGCTACCCGGTCAATTTGCTTATCTACTGGAGGACACGTAAGTGATTTCTTCCAGTTTAATAAACAATATAGTCATATCAGTTTTAGTGAGATTAAAATTTTTAAACTTCCGCTGCTTAGCCTCAGAGGCAAATTTTCTCACTTTTACTAACAGTGGTATCAGAGCTAGGCTGATTCATGACTATATTCGTTTATGATTTATGTTTAATGTTGTTGTGGATTATTATATATATGTAAAATATAAAATTTCCAGATTCTTTAATTGGATTTAAAGAAAAGAAAATTGGGTTTTATTATTGCATGTATTTTATTTCCAGATTCTTCATATTAGATTTAAAGAAAGGAAATAAATAACATTCATATTTTATTTTCCAGATTCATTTATTAGATAAATAGAAAAGGGAAAATCAAAAAAAAAAAAAAAAGGAAGAAGAAGAAGTCGACTTCTTCTTCCCCAAGTCGACCAGGTCGACTTCGCCGGCGCCGGAGCTCGGCTCCGACCGCGACGCCGCCGCCATCTTCCTCTGTTCATGGTCTCTTCTCCTCTGTCCCCTTCAAGATTCAATGCTTGATTTGTTTATGGGTTATGGAGCTTGAAGACTCCATTAATGGTGATTTCAAGCTTTGTAAACATAAACTCGAATCAAGCCAAACTTATATGGAGAAGAATCACTGGAGCATGAGGAAGATGATACAAGCAAGAACCGGGTCGAACGAAATTGCTTGGAGCAATTCCGTTCAACCCGCCGGCGAACGAACAAAAAAAAAAAAAAAAATTGTTCTTCGATTTTGGACAAATTGATTGCTTGTGAATTCATCTTGGATGATATATTATGTTTAGAACATGATTTGGATCTTCAATTCGAAGTTAAGATGATGATTAAAGTTTTGGAAAACTTTGTTTAGTTACAGGGACCCAATTGAGCTTTTTCAGAAAATTGGTGGGTGGCTAATGAGCAAGGAAGACAACTTCAGGGACTTGTCCTCCAATTTGGCAGATTCTGTCTTATTGGGGCTCAAGCCCCTGAGCTTCTGTCCCTTGCGGATTTGCCCCACAATTTGTTAAATGTTTTGATATTGATCCCAGAAACTTAATTTTAGTTTTCTTCGAATTGTAAATAGGTCCCTGGAGTTTTAGAAACTTGTTATTTAATTTATAAATGGTTTATAAATTACATTTAAATCCTATTAATACTTTGGAAAGTGATTAAAATGTTTGAAAACATAAATATTAGTTTATAATATTTAGTAACATGTTTGTTAGTTTATAAATAGTTTATAAACTACATTTTAATAGTAATGTAATGCTTTGGAAGATTATGTTATTATTAAAACTTGTTTTAAATATTTTGGAAATTCTTAGAGAATTTATAAATTAGATTTTGATTTACATATAATGATAATGATCCACAACAACTACTTATATGCTCCAACTTGGTTGTATCATATGTATTGTATGTCAACATGAGCAATTTAATTATTTAAATATTGTATTTAAATATTGTTAGTCCGCATTTATTGTATGGGTAGGCGGCACCCATTAGTTTCCGGACCGCATCTGTCATATGCATGGGTAGGCGGCACCCATTACTTGCTAGTCCGCAATTGATATGTATGAGTAGGCGGCACTCATTACTTGTTAGACCGCATTGCATGAGCCTTGGGTAGGCGGCACCCATTATGTGATGCATGTTAGGGATCTTGGTCAAGCGATTAAATACCCCGTTTAAAGGTTCCCCAACCAATTTAAGTCTCGAGTAAATCGCATGATGTCACCCATCATAATTGAAGGTTAAATGGACTTACTAATCTCATGAGTAATATGCACCATAGTGCTTACTCTGTTTGCCGTAAGAAAGTTGCTTTCATAGGACCATTGTTGGTGCCGTGTGATGGTTATGATTTACTTGAATTATGTCGAGTCGCCATAGCGTCACATAATTTAGGGACATCGATCAAAATAGTTTTGATCAACCAAGAGTTGTATTGTACAATTGGTTTGGAGACCTACCTGTTTGACTATTATAGTGATCAGCCATAGCTGGGGCTATAATAGTGCAAGCATGGATCTTGGCTCACTACAACAATTATAAGATAATCGTTCGTACTATCTATAGGGGTCAAGAGTATGTGAAAATAGTGAGAACTAAATAAAGCTAAAGTCCTAGTTTATTTAGTCGCTGATTGTAATCATAGAAATTAATTTTAGAGTTTTAATTACAGTTTTATTTATTTACTTCTCTAGGTCTGAAAGGATGGCCAATTTATCCATAAGAATGATCTTGGAGAAATGCACTCTTACTGGTCCAAACTTTATGGATTGGATCCGTAACATTCGTTTGGTGCTTAGGCAAGAGAAAATTGAGTACGTCTTGGACGAACCAATCCCCACTCCTCCTACTGCTGCTGCTGAGCTTGCTAAGTTTGACAAAGTTGCTCACCAGAAGCACAAAGATGATGCTGCTAATGCACAGTGTGTTATGCTAGCTGCAATGACTATGGAGCTGCAAAGGCAACATGAAAACATGATGCCATATGAAATGCTCGTGCACCTCAAAAGCCTCTTTGGAACTGTTTCTAAGAGTGTTGAATTTGATCTTCTTAGAGAAATCTTCAAAATGAGGATGTCTGAAGGAGGAAATGTATCTGAACACGTGCTCAAGATGATTGGACTCATTGAGAAACTGGCAACTGCTGGAATCAAATTTGAGAACCGTGTTTCAGTCATTATCATCCTTCAATCATTGCCGGATTCATATTCCACATTCATCATGAATTACAATATGAATGCCAAGGATGCTACACTTCCTGAAATCCACAATATGCTTAAGACCTATGAACAGGCTCAACCTAAGAAGAAGTCTGTTATGTTGGTTGGATCATCTGCGAAGGCTCACCCTAAGGGCTATGGCTCAAAGGGTAAGACTAAGCAAACCAAGAAGCCAAAGATTGGACCTAAGGCTAAGGTTTTTAAGCGTAAGGCTGGAAATCAGAAGAAGGTGGTGAACATGGAGAAGGATACGTGTCTTTACTGCAAGCAGAAAGGACACTGGAAGAGAGATTGCCCAAAGGCAATTGCTGATGGAGTTGTGACCACGCATGGTGCATCTGGCTCCCATCAAGGTATGTTTGTCATTGAGATAAATATGTCTACACAAAACTCGAATTGTTGGGTATTAGATACTGCTTGTGGCTCACACATTTGTAACAATTTGCAGGGGCTCATTGATAGCCGACAGGTTAGACCAAGAGAAATTGATCTACGCGTAGGAAATGGATCGTCCGTTGCTGCCCTACGTGTTGGAACTTATAGATTAAATTTACCCTCGGGTTTTGTTTTAGAACTGAATAATTGTTATTTCGTTCCTTCTATTGTAAGAAACATTATTTCCATTCCTATGTTAGACAATGAAGGGTTTTCCTTCCGTTTTGCCAATAATAATTGTTATTTTTCGCATAATGGTATTGATGTTGGAAATGCTCCTCTTATGAATGGTTTGTACTTACTTGAATGTAGACATAATTTATTTCATATACAAAACAAACGACCAAAGCTTGATAATTCAAGAAATATCACTTACTTGTGGCATTGTAGACTTGGTCACATTAATGAGACAAGAATTGCAAGGTTAAGAAAGTTAGACTATTTAGCACCATTTGATTTTGAATCATATGGGAATTGTGAATCATGTCTTAAAGGAAAAATGATCAAGAAACCTTTTTCCGGAAAGGGTACTCGTGCTAAACAAGTACTTAAGTTAGTTCACTCTGATGTGTGTGGACCTTTTAAAACTCAAGCTAGGGGTGGGTATTCTTACTTCATAACCTTTACCGATGATTTCTCTAGATTTGGCTATGTGTATCTTATGAAACACAAATCTGAAGCTTTTGAGAAATTCAAAGAATATAAGGTTGAAGTAGAGAAACAACTTGAAAGAAGTATTAAGACTCTTCGATCAGATCGAGGAGGAGAATACTTAAGTAAGGAATTCTTGGATTACTTAAAGCTTAATGGAATTCAATCACAATGGACTCCACCAGGTACACCACAAATGAATGGTGTTTCTGAGAGGAGAAATCGAACTTTGTTAGACATGGTAAGATCCATGATGAATTTCACAACTCTTCCAATCTTCTTATGGGGATACGCGTTACTAGACTCAATATATATTCTGAATAGGGTTCCATCCAAATCAGTCGAGAAAACACCATATGAGTTATGGTATGGCAAGAAGCCAAGTCTTTCACATAAGCATGCCTGGGGTTGTCCAGCATATGTGAAAATAATGCTCGCAGGGAAACTGGAACCCAGAAGTGAGAAATGTTATTTTATTGGATATCCTAAGGAAACCAAGGGTTACTACTTCTATCTGCCTGAGGAACATAACATCATTGTTTCCAGACAGGCTGCCTTTCTGGAAGATGATTATGTCTTCAAGCAACATAGTAGAAATGAGATAGAACTCGAGGAAATCCAAGAACAAGAAAATAACATTGAGGTTAATGAATTGTCAAATAGTTATGACAATGATTCAGTGGGAGCTCAAGGAGGATCTTATGGCTCGAGCACATCTCTGGGAAGATATCTGCCAGCCAGTGGGAGCATTTTAGGAAATTTGACTAATTCCCAAAATGCCCCTACCGAGCCGACATTGACTGAACCGACTGGAACGGTCCAACAGGTCATGTCAGAATTAACTCCCCAGGATACAGTTGCAACCGTTGCACCTGAACCACGTGCAACTGTTGCATCTGACCCGCCTTCAACTGTTCAACAAATTGAACAAGTTGAACCATCTCACAATCAGAATATACAGCCAGCACAACCAAACAAACCCGCACTCCGTCGGTCTAAAAGGTTAGAAGTGAGAGCTTCCAAGAAGATAAGTTTACTCTTGGAGGATGACAAGTTTGAACTTGATTTATCTCACAAAGATGACCCTAAGACTTACAAAGAAGCAATGTTGGACATTGATTCAAGAAGGTGGCAAGAAGCCATGAAATCCGAAATAGACTCAATGTATGAGAATCAAGTATGGGACTTGGTTGATGCACCAGAAGGGGTTAGACCTATCGGTTGCAAATGGGTTTTCAAGAGGAAAACAGATGCTGATGACAACATACAGACATACAAGGCTAGGCTGGTGGCGAAAGGTTATAGTCAACGATATGGTATCGATTATGACGAAACCTTTTCACCAGTAGCCAAGCTTAAGTCTATTCGAATTTTACTTGCTATAG
This sequence comes from Plantago ovata, assembly GCA_028274465.1. NCBI lineage: Eukaryota > Viridiplantae > Streptophyta > Magnoliopsida > Lamiales > Plantaginaceae > Plantago > Plantago ovata. The sequence goes on along the minus strand of CM051458.1, from coordinate 682,160 downwards.
CAGCATACTATGATTATGAGATTTGACAGATGGATGTGAAAACTGCTTTCCTTAACGGAAATCTCGAGGAAGAGGTGTATATGATACAACCTGAAGGCTTTACATCTAAGTCAAATCCCAAATTAGTTTGCAAGCTAAAGAGATCCATTTATGGACTAAAGCAAGCCTCAAGGAGTTGGAATATTCGCTTTGATGAGGCAGTCAAATCGTTTGACTACATCAGATGTGCGGAGGATCCATGCGTTTATGTTAAACGCAGCGATGCTGGAATTGTTTTCATGGTTATATATGTTGATGACATATTAATCATGGGAAACAATGTCCAAATGTTACGATCCACAAAGGAGTGGTTATCTAAGACTTTCTCGATGAAAGACTTAGGTGAAGCCTGTTACATTCTTGGAATCAAAATCCATAGGGATAGATCCCGAAGATTGTTAGGGTTGTCACAGTCCACATATGTCGACAAAATAGTGAAACGCTTTAATATGGATGGATCCAATAAAGGTTTCTTACCAGCTAGACATGGCGTTGCTCTCACCTCGAAGGATAGTCCTTCTACAGATGAGGAAATCGAACACATGAAAAGAATCCCATATGCGTCAGCTATTGGATCTATCATGTATGCCATGAATTGTACAAGGCCAGATGTGGCATATGCGCTTAGCTGTACTTGTCGACACCAACAGAATCCAGGTATGAAACACTGGACAGCTGTGAAAGCAATTCTTAAGTATCTTAGAAGAACTAAAGATTCCTTTCTGGTATATGGTGGACAACAAGAGTTGCGAATGAGTGGTTATGTCGATGCCGGTTTTCAATCGGACCCAGACGACTACAAATCACAAACTGGGTATGTGTTTACACTCAATGGTGGAGCCGTCACTTGGAAGAGTTCAAAGCAATCCACCTTGGCTGATTCTACGACCGAATCCGAGTACATTGCTGCTGCAGAAGCCTCAAAGGAGGCTGTCTGGATTTCAGAATTCCTAAAGGAACTAGGGGTAGTTCCTAATAGTAGTCCTATAACGGTCTACTGCGACAACGAAGGCGCTGTTGCACAAGCAAAGGAACCAAGATCCACTAACAAGAATAAGCATGTACCTAGGAAGTATCATCTAATTAGAGAGATGATAGCTAGAGGGGAAGTATCTATAGAACGAGTTTCCACTGAGGAAAATGTGGCAGATCCTTTCACCAAGGTGTTGAACATTGACAAACATGTTAGACATTTCAACAACATAGGTGTTAGACACGTAGGTGATTGGCTCTAGGCCAAGTGGGAGATTGAAAGTATATATGTCCTAGAGACAACCTACGATAGGGACGATATGTACTTGATTGCATTCAGTTATTGTTATTTATTTATGTTCATTTATCTATACATTATTAAATACAATTGGCATTACATTTTATGAATACATTATTTGGTTGTTTGAATTATTCGATAAAATGTTCCCAAGGACTTAAGGTAATCACCAAGTTAGTGGGAGCTTGTGTGTCAATAATTAAGTCCTAAAATAAGCCACTAGCTGAAGGTCATTGAAATACGGGATATCAATGATGCGATTGAAGCTAGCATATGTTGCATTAGATCCTTCGAGGATGTAGTAGGTCTCACTGCTACGAATGAACTTGGTTATTCATGATGAACATATGGACACTTTGGAGAGTGTTGGCATGCCTAACCGAGAAACCATTTGGTAAAACTATTTAAGTGTCTATGGTAGTATCGGTGTGTAGGGTGATGCTAGTAGTCCTTAGACTTGAGGCCAATACTACATCATATGTGGAGTAATGTACTTTGACCATGCGCAACGCTTGCACTCTTAAAGTAGGGTAGATACGGCATGCGTTGGGTACATTAGGAAGCATATGGTGTGAGTGATTGGGCCAAGATAGGATTCATTCCTCCGTAATAGATAGAAGGAGAGAATACTCACTTCTCATGTTTAGTGCGATCATAAAACCGGTGGCCACCGTATGTGAATATGTCAAAATGGTGTTTGGACATAATTCATAGATCGACTAATAAGATTGAGAGACCATGAATGGAGTTAATAGAATAGACACATATATAACCATATTCTAGACTCATTCGAGTATTCGTGAATGAAGGGACCGTATCATCAAAGTACCCTACGCTACAGGTGGTTTGTTTTCCTCACAAACGTTCCTTGCATATTAATATTGTCTGATAAATTGTCTAGGAATTTATTATGACCTTAATTAGATTGTTGCTTAATATGCAAGGCCCTATGGGTCACACTTCAAGGTGGTGTTTCTACAAATGAGCTATGTATATTGGATTAAATATTAATTAGATTAATACTAAATTATTATACATAAATATAATAGAGTTATTATTAATTGGATTAATATTAATTTATTATGTGTGGAATATATTTTAGAATATATAATTAATTGAATTGGATTGGATTTAATTAATCAATTGAAGACTATGCACTTGGGCGGGATTTGAATCAAGGGCCCAAGAAAGAAAATAGAAAGAAGAGAAGAAAAGAGAGCTGGGCCGATTGGCCCAGCATGGTGCTGCTGGGCCAGGCCCACTAGCAGCCACGGCTCTTTCTTCTCCTCCCTTCTATTTTCTTTTCTTTACTTTTTTTCTTCTAGTTTATTTTTTAGATAATTAATTATTATTATTATTATCTCTTAGTTGGTTAGTTGAAGACTTTTGGAGTCTTCTAATCAGTAAGATTTACTTGGATAAAATCTTACGTGATTTTCAAAACCAACTTACTGACTAAATCAGAAAGAAAGAAGTCTTCTATTCTATTCCAACGTAGAAAATTCTCTCTGACAGTCAGAAAGAAATAATTTTCTCTCAGAAGCTCAAAACAGAGAAGAACATCCTAGCGTTCTTGGTGGATACACTGCCCGTGGATACCGAGGTCTAAGGATACAAAGAACCTGTTGATGAGCAATCTTGGAGATTCCATTGAAGAAGATTTCATCTCTGACGAAGAAGAAATCAACCAGCCGGACGAGGAGATTGCAAGGCTTTGTTTAGAGATCGAGGAACAGCTACCCGGTCAATTTGCTTATCTACTGGAGGACACGTAAGTGATTTCTTCCAGTTTAATAAACAATATAGTCATATCAGGTGAGATTAAAATTTTTAAACTTCCGCTGCTTAGCCTCAGAGACAAATTTTCTCACTTTTACTAACATCCTGGAGGTTATTTTCTTGGTATTACTCCAGACTCATCTACTATATGGTATGCTGTTAAGTGTTAAGTACCTGTAATATCTTCTGTTTTAGCAGCATGGGTCGATCTTGGCTTTTATGTTTAGTGTCTAGTTAAGTTCCAACTAGTTGCCACTTTGAATTCCAGGCTGAGACTTTAAATAATGTATTCTATATGCTTCACTTGTGTTGTGATTTTTTCTTAATCTTTTGTGGCTTTCAATGTTACTCTATGACATTATTTTGCAGGGATAAGTACCAGAAAAATGTTGAAGCATACCACAACAGGGGTAGTGGAATGAAGCACAACATCGTTCCTAATTGCATTAGATCTGAGAGCTACACGATCACTTTCGAAGTTGAGGAAGAGAAGTAATACGTGCGTATAACGTAATGCTTTCCATTATTTTTCCTGAAATCTCGGTTAAATTGTGACATCTTCAGTATATTTCGTTGATTTCCAGGTTTCCCTTTTTCGGTAAAAAGTACCAGTTGAAATTTACAGGTGACATGTTAGCAGAAACTCATTGCCTGGTCCATTTTCCGAGCTTCATCAGGTTGGTGTTTTCCACTATGTTTGTAAAGCTTTGGACATTCTGCTGTTGTTGGACACACACACATGCGATGCATAAAGGTTACTTTAAGAGATTACCAACTTGATTAGTTATGATGAAGCTGAAACCAAACTCGAGGTTGACTTCACAGTGCGTAAGTATAAAGAATAATGTTCTGAGATTGGCAAAATGAGCAATAATCATATCCATCTTCACTGTCAAAATGTAAACCATCATCATCTCTATCATTAATGTGTTGATTGTAATTGTAGTTCTATCACATTCTTCCTCCTAAATTTCTTCAGCAACTGAGCTCTCAGCTCTGCTAGGGCAGATCTGGTGTGGACAGATACACATACGTGTAATGTGGATAATTATAATGCAGAAGGAACTGACTTTGGGATACCTGGTTTTTATGTTTTTGTAGTATCAGTAGGCCATTTGGTTTGACTATAATCCCAACAATCAGTGTACCATTTAGTTACATAAATCGAGGTTCAGTTCGGGTCGAAATTTGGTATAGTCTGCGAGCCCGGGACGATTGGGAGTATACTCATTATTTATTTTTATTTTAATCTTTTTAAGAAAAAAAATATCTCCATTTTTAAATTAATAATAAATTAGACAATAATGAAAAGTGCATAACTCATAGAGTCATAGATGTTTATTCTATGAATGACTAATCCATAGTTATATGAATGATATAAGGGATGTATGTATTAAGATCATAGGAGTATATTTTACTACAATTTGACACATTAAAAAAATGACTATATGCATGAATGATGAGACTAAGACCAAGACTATTGGGACGGTGAACCAACCGAATTGGTTCGCTCCCGTCGATTTCGGGACGATGTACCCAATTCGGCGTACCAATTTGAAAGTCGAAGGCCATTTGACAGAATTCTGTAACTATAAGTGCCTGAATTTTGATGCTTTAGACCCCCACCTCATAATTATGCCTCGTCATTTGAAGTTTCTATATTTAGCCTTGTATAACATGAGGGAAACCAAATTAAATTCTTATAATTTCTTTTCAGATTTGTCTCCATTTTAATGCTTCTGAATTTCATTATCATTAAATTATTATGTTATGTAGGTTGGGCTGGTCTTGAGTACACAGAGATACAAAACTGGACTGAGTTTTATGATGACAACAGGTGACTGTTTTTCTCTAATTTGTACTTGCATGCGACCCTTGTAATAAGTGTGCCTAAACTACGCACTCACTTCTGCTTTAATCTCTTTGATTTTTTGTAAATTATCTTATGTTCTTCCATTTCTGTAATTCCGTATACATGCTTCAAACATGTCCGATCCTCTATTTATTATCATTCAATTATTTGATATTACCTGTGCGACAAATTTTGTGATTCTATTGTTTAATGAGCATATCAAGACATTTTTTCACTAATTGGAACCTTTTGGGTTGCTATAAGACCGTCTCTTTTTAGTGGAAGGATATGAATTGTTATTCTACTTTTCTGGTCGTGAAGAATTACCATGACTTTATGTTGTAATATCTGTTTGCATGTATGACATGCATGTGATTGTCAAAAACTACTTGGGTTGACATTGGAAAATTCTAGCTACAAGGTCTGTGTATTCTCTGTAATAAGAATTTTCTTTTAGCCTTGGTGAGAATGTTTTGAGTGTTCTTTGTTTCAGCATGAACTTTATTTTTCTTTCTAATGAGCATTACTTGAAAGCATATCAGTATATATTTGTCAAAAACACTTCAAAGTGGTGCAGCTGTTTTTTTTTTTTTTTTTTTTTTTTTTTTTTTTTTAATGTCTAAAATATTCTTTCTCCCATTCCCAAATTTCCAAACCCCACCAAGCTATCATCTAGATTGGAAAAGCTATATTTAATACGTAATACACTCAGGATACTAACCCCTTGGGAGTTGGAACTGGTTGTCCTTGAGTACTCTTAATGATTGGTTCAGTGTTCGCAGCAAATATATTTTAACTTGAAACTTAGTGGCGCAATTTAAAAAACTGAATTCTTGACTTGCTTCGTAAGACAACAGTTGGGTGGCACGCTCATGGACGCTGTTCATAATCTTGTGGATCCAAGAGGAAAACTGCTTCCCAGATCAGACGATGTCTTATGTGGTTCATTCTCTCATCTTAGATAATGGCCTTTAACAGCGGAGATTTCAACATTCTGATCAACTCATCATTCTGCAGGTCTGTATTTGTCTTTCAAAAGCCAGATCTAGATATAGTTCCTCCTCTCATGACCCCCTTGTTAGAAGATGGGAGACACAATCATGATGAGGTAAGTACTACCATATTAAAACACCCCCTTGTTAGATTGTTAGTTACCCCATCCACGGCAGTACTAGCCCTATACTACTTATTTCAACAGTTTTTTAAACTTTGACTTCCATCGGTCACCCGTGTTCTTCAATGTATGTTGCTCCTGTGTCACGGAATGCATACAATCAACTGAAACAAGATAAATGCTGCGTAGGGATAAGATAAAGAAAATTGGAGAAATAATAGGATTTTAATGGATTTTAAAGGAACCTATGACAGAGAACTTATGCAGCTGGGATAAATCCTTTGACTGAATATTATACCTTAAGAGGAAAAACAACTAGATCAAATTAGATATTTGTAAGGCTACATCACTGAAGCTTTTGGCGCTGGATTGTCATAGTTGAGCCGTCACAATGTAATCATTCCAGCTTACAGATTAGGCGGACCAATCATATCTTAGTTATGTATTTCGCTACTTATCCCGTTGAGACTTTGACCTCGTATACTATTGCTAGAGAGTCTAGGCGGTAAACTATATCGAGCACATTAAAGGTGGTCATTGGGAGAGGGCATATATAAAAGTGCAATTAAATGTTATCATCCCCATCAAATTTCAAATTTAAACAGTGATCCTCAGTAAGTTCTTTGTTCATGACTTGATTCTTAACAGTTTATGTTCTTGTTCTAGGTTTCTCAGTGACTGGCAAGGGACAGGGTGGAGAAAAGATGAGAAGAATGTGCAGAGTGAACCTCTTTCCGGTCCAGCATTAGATAAGATAGCAGAGCAGAAAGGCATTCTGGGTCCTGGCCCACCTGAACTGCGCTTCCTGGAAGCTCTCTAATTTGTGGAAAAGATGAAGAAGCAAGTTGTATGTTTCTTCTAAAAAATTTGTGGCTACAATGTTGTGCAATTTAGCTTTCCCAACAGAGCAGGGATTATATTTGCTCAGAGTTCTCTTGTGTAATTGCATGCTCTGTGTATATAACTGCATAAAATCTTCCACCCTTTCTTTACGTGTGAAAATCATACATGTTTAATTGATATGTATTTGGTTCCAATCATTTTGATCACAAAGAAATTGATATGGATTTGGTTCCAATCATGTTGATCACAAATAAATTATGTGTATCTTCTTTCTACATTTTTTTGTAACTGGTACTTTTATCATATTTATTCCCAACTTTGTAGAATTGGGAAAATATTTTAGGCGGCCAACCAATTATGCAGCCATTTTGAAGCATATAGAGATATTCCAAAGATTACAGAGTGAAGGGAGAAGTTTAAGAGCATCAAACAAATTCTGAAGTCACACATATTCTTGGATTTTTCTAGGTAACTTTTCTATGAAGCTTTACTATGTCACCACATGCAGTCCTAGTGGTAGTTGTTCATAACCCATTGAAGATAAGTTTGGCCTATAAGTATAGATTTTGTCATTTCTGCAAAATGTAGAAGAAACTCATGGGTTAAGATGCTGTCCTTCAACTGTTAGATGCTTAAATAAGCATGAAACCTGTTGAGTTTCATATCATTCCATGCCTATTATCAATGTTTATTTGTTCTCTTCTATATCTTCTCTTCCCCGGTTCCAGCAATTAGTTTAATATCTTTGGTAAATATTTCTTCTTCACAGCTTAGGCACCGGAAAGGAGACTGAACAAGCTAATTTATTACAGCAGCTATCAGATGCATGTCTCCCTCAAGACTTGATAAATTAGTGAATGGATGGGCATCTATCTGAGGAAGGCATATGCCACGAAACTTTTTGCAAGATTACCTAATGGTGGAACTGGTATTGTAGCAGCTGCCACAGGAATGGATGGGCAAATCAAAGTGCTCTCTCTCTCTCTCTCTCTGGTTCCTTTTATTTTTCTTTTCTTTATTTCCGAGTTTCATCAGTAGCACTGTACATGCATTCCCAACTAACTCGATGCATTCTGCAGGCCTCTGACAGGGACAAACACATCATCTGCTATATAGTAAACACAGCTGAATATTGCCAAAAAACGGTTTGTTTCCCATATGCTACATCTTTTAGCATGGTCTGGTTAATTTCATAATCTTGTGTTGTGCATACTTTTATCCTGGTTTTGTCAAGCCAGATATTTAATCTCAGAATCTGGACGCTTGCTGCTAAGTTGAATTTGTGGAAAATTGGAAATTCCTTCTACTTGATGACTGAGATTACTGCTGAGCTAGAATTTGAGGCAAAGATTAACTTGCCCTAGAAACCTCTTGGGTCATGTTTTTAAACATCGAGTGAACCAAACATTTGACTACGAAGCTGATGGCCAAACCTTGTTTAGAATATTTCTATATTACAAGGCATCTAGGATTTCTAAGTAATAGTATATTCCCATAAATCCGTAGCCAAGAGCCTGTTGTCGGCTGACTGGATCTTACTAGTCATGCCGTAACTATAGTACTTTTGTGGATGCCTTAAAGTACAATAATACTTGAATACAGGCACAAACATGCATGAACATATTCATCAATCATAGTAATGACCTTTGTTTTTCTCTGGATTGTTTTTAATCTGAGTTAAGACTTTGTATAGCATCTATAAACTTGTACTGCAATCTGGACATTTGCGGCTTAGTTGAAGATGTGGAAATCTGGGAATTGCTTTCTTTGACTGGCTGAGAATTTTACTGCTGAACTAGACTTCGTAGTAAAGATTATGCATGATCTACAAAACCCGTTAGATGCTCTTTTTAACATCAAGTGAACCAAACACTAAACAAGGTTGACTGGCCTCTTTATCAATTCTTCTACTATATTATAAAGCATCTTAGCTTTTTTAGAAATAATCCCTCCGTTTCATAAAAAGCTTTTCATCTTTCCATTTTAGTTGTTCTGCAATAAGCTTCACATTCCATTTTCAAAAATACACTGCCCTTATGACAAACACATACAACTTTGCAACACTATCAATTCTTTATTTATTTGTTATGAAATTTATACATATATTACCTCACTTCTCTTTCTGTAACATTTTCTTCTGCAATAAAATTCCAATGGGAAACTTAAAAGGACACAGAGGGAGTGGTTCCAAGAGCCTATTGTTAGACAGAATTGTCCTCTTGTAGCTCTATTGCTTTTGAGGATGCCTTCAAAATGTTACAAGTTGCTCCAGTAAAAAGAAATTACAGGCTATATATACAGAGCTTGATAGGATAACAGCTACTTTTCTGTCTAGGTAGCTCTGTTAGTTTTGAGATTGTGGAGCATTGGAGCTGTAAAGCTATTTTTTCTTCACAGTTTTAAATACTTGAAACATATTCTCTCTCCAAAAACGTGTGGCTATTCAGTCACATCTTTTGCTTTCTTTTCTTATTAATCAATTCTTTTATCCTAATCTCTGCTTTAAGCCAAAATTACTGTTCTATGTTGTCAGTAGGGGGATTGGCTGAGAACGTATCCAAACTAATTGATCCTCAATTTGCAGAGAAGATTGGCATGGCCGAAGTACAGGTAAATACTATAAAAATGTTTAAGTTGCCCGGTAGATCTCCCCCAATCATTGATTGTTGTCCAGAATTATTGCTTCTGAAGGATGAGTTCTCTGCAGTTATAACAAAAGCACTAGTAACTCTCTTATGTATATTCCTGCAGATATGTGAATGGCGTAAATACAATTTTAACTGCTAGTATTCCAGTACTTGGAAGGCTTCTCACCCTGCTATATTTCCAGTTCTTTCTTGATAAGGTGAATGAGTTGATCTGATATGTCAATAATAGCTATCATGCGTTTTTCTCTCGGGGGATTCTCTTGTTTCACAAGTAATTATAGTTTACATGTGCACCAAGTAATCCTTATTAATATGTACTATACTCTAGACATGACCAAAAGGAACTGAGAATCGTGAACCGGACCGGAACTGCCAGTTCATGGTTCTAGAACCGCGACCATCTTGGGTGGTTACGGTTGCATCAGGAACCACCAAGAACCATGCGATTCCACGATCCCAGAAACAGGTGGTTCTGATAATACGAGTTGTTATCTGTTAATTAGAGTTTAACTAGACATAACCAAAGCATTCATGTAATTTCACGTAATTACTACGAGTAATTAGAGGCTCTAAACAGCTCTGGTTAATTAGAGTTGTTCTATATTAATTAGAGTGTGACAGCATTAATTTAAACATTTTAATAATTCTATCCCAGACCGGGCGGTTCCCGGTTCCAAAACCATAAATTAGCTTCAGAAGTGGTCTCTCAAGGGTAATTTCGTCTTTTTGTCCTTTTCGTCTTTTATGTTTTTTTGCACCTTGCATCTTCACTTGGGCCCCGCTTCTACCTGAATATTTTCAAATGCAAGCAAATATCTGAAACAGGAGCACAACAGGTATTTGTTGTCTTCTTAGCTCCTTCGGGACTGGTTTCCTTGATAACTTGAGCTTTATTAATAATGTACTGACTTTTGTTCTCTCATATGAATATATTTTGAATTGCATTTGGCCATACGTGTAAAATTATTCCACCACCTGGATTCTGATTTAAGATATGTGCAATATGCAGATGCTTCTGGATACACAAGCTGTTAAAACAATTCTTATGGAAATCCTGCCACTCGGAAAGCAGGTACAGTATCCTATGGGCTTTAGAACGTCGAGTTATTAAGAGTTCTGTAATTGAGTATCATATTCACATATTGATGGCTTTATTGCACAATCTTTGGGTGGGTAGATGTTTGACTGTGCATCTATGGTTGGTTGCCTTGCTTGTTTATCAATGGAACCTTTTCCAGGTTCTCGATTAATGGAGGCAAATAAGGCTCAGTGACCACTTTACATCACAGTTTAATTTGAATGGTTTTACCATGTTCCCTTGAAATGTTAGGATAGAATTACTTTTGCAATCTTTATCGGAAACTGTGAGTCACGATTGGGCCTAATAATGGTAAGAAGAGCGCATGCAGTGACTTGATTATATGTAAGTTGTTTTTTACTGAAAATTTAGTCTGCTATTTTGAAAATGGCTGTTTTGTTCTTCTAAATGAATATAAAAGAAAAATGACCAATTGCAATGCTTAGACGAACCTGTGTTCATGAATTCGCATGAGAAGGTTCAGTTGTGTTGCTCTTGCTCACCACCATATGAATATCCTTGTATCTGAAATTGTTTCACTCTCTGATCAGACATCCACGGCTGCTGGTTATTCAAAATTTGTAAGTCGTGAAATGAGCAAAGCTAAAACGCTGCTGAATGTCTGCATTAAGTTGCATTATATTTTTGTGATTGTGAGGTGTTTTGTATCTTTCTCGGGTTAAAGTTCCATTTCTTGGTTTGTAGGTCATATTGTCGCCAATTGACTCTGTAGCGGATACATATTGTGCTCTATTGCCGGAGGGTACTCCTACTGAGTTCCAACGGATTCTGGATCTCTAAAGGTTTGTTTGATGACCACCTTAGACTACAAATATTAGGCCCCTTTGCTACAAATCTTCTAGATGCATGCATGCTAGATGAATGTCAACTTATGCATCACAACTAATTAGAATTTCGCGAAAGAACTGTTGCATGAAAATGTACCAACTAATCACTATCCATTGTAGGCAAGAATTTGCAGCCAGATTGATATCCGGCAGCTAGTATTTAAAGGAAACCACGATACTTGCATCTCTTCCATCAGTTTCTTAGTCTGTGTTCTGTTGCTAGTTTGTATCTCAACTTTCTACTTATCTTATCCAGGGCCTTAAGAGGACCCACCAACAAAGTATACTAGATGATTATAACAAACGTGAATCCAGAACCTACCAGCCATCTTTAACCACAGTAGTAAGCCACATCTAACCCAACAGTCGCACCAGTGATAACAGTTAATTCATCTGCACCTGGAATCATCCCCTCGAAGAAGATCTTATGGCAAGAGCAACTGCTACGAATTCCTTGCACTAACAGAATCAACAAACAAAGATCCGAAGGATGAAACCTTCAGAAAGCTTTTCATCGGATGAAATGGAGTAATGATTGATCTCTTTTCATCAGAACACAGCTGTTGAGTTATTCTGGGATTTGTTTGATACTTTGATGTATAGCATCCTAGATTGCTGACAAATTTATATCTGTTACTGTACATTATAGTACATGGTCTTCTCTTTTCTCATTTTGTGTATTCTTAGCTTTGTTGGTTGTGCAGTTACATAATACCCATATCACATTTTCCAAATCAAATTATGCTCATATAGTCATTTTAGGCCCCGTATGTCAAACGATATGGTTTTAGGGCGCTAAGATGTGATTGGTGCAGAGCTACTGGATCTGGACTAGAATTACGATGGTCTAGTTGATCTTGGTGAGGGGTCTTCTAGTGAGAAGAAACCTTCTCTCACTGGCTTGTAGGTCTTACATCTACCCAGTAGACCCTCCTAGGATCAAAATTTTCCAAATTCGCATTGATCTAACTTGGTACCTAATAGAATCATCATATTCAAATCCGTCTTGGAGTCGAGTGGACTTTCATTACTTTTATTAGTGGTTTTTAACAGTTCTCGTGTAAAGCAAACTACCTAGTAGAAGTTTAATAGAACTCGACTCATTGAAAACCATAATAATAAAGTACACACAATTATTGTCCAAAATCACCCATAATAACTCCGGAACTCACGACCCTAAAGAGTTTCCAATGGTTCTCCTAGACTTTGTTCTGCTTTCTGATTGTTTGGTTTTTCAATAATAATTACGTGCCAATGTTATCCTCCGGATTAGAAGTCCATCGGTAGGATACGGAAACGAAGTCCTTGGTAATCAAACTAAACTAATAGGACATTGTTCAAAAGTTATACTTTCTGAGAATGCAATAAACTAATTCCTTTGCACTTGTTTCTTCGCTTTCTTCTGCTTCCCTTTTGACAGTGTCTCCTGCTTCCTTTTTTGTCCTGAAAGGGATTGTTTGGTAGGTCCTGCCAATGGTGGCGACTCCTCTGTATCTGTATCTTCTGCTTCGCCTTCAGAACAAACAAATAGAAACATAAGAGAAATAAGTTTGAATGTGTAAAGAAGGAATACTAATTAACGTAGGTATTGCCAATGGTGGCGACTCGCGTAGCTAGTGTTATGAATAAACTCATGTGAAACTCATGGTCGAATATCAAATTCAAAAAAGGCAATTCAGCCTAGGAAAAATGAACCGATCAACACAACATAATGGAGAGAAAATGAAGATACTCGTGAGTATACAACTTACCCTCAGGATTTAGCAAACTCTCACAGAAGCATTTAAAGAGCAATTCCACCGGTGAGTGATCACTGTTATGAAAATCTGAATGAAACGGAAACCAACAGATAGTTAGACATGTAGCAAATAATCCAAATGTTTTATTCATCAAAATTATCATATAACCCTAAAATTTATTTCATGTTCAGAATTTTTATTATATGTTGAATAAACATTGAAATAAAAAGAAATATTAAAAACTAGAAATGTTTGGAGTCAACCAAGGCTCTATTTACCTTCTTTTTTTTTAGATTCTGCTCCAAGTACCTTGCACATTACAATCATGTTTAGCGTAAATTTATAAGTAGCCATGACGTAGTCTATTCTTGAAGAAGAGGATACTGAATTTCCGCTGCAAGTAAAAATAGGGTTATTGGAGGTTTTTTCTCTATTAATAAAAAAATAAAAAAAAATAAAAAAAAAAGAGAGCAGTAATTAGAATTACCCTTCTTTAAAAGTAATAATGCTTGGGAGACTGCATGTTTTCTGTGTGTCCTCGTACTTTTGATTAGCAACAAATGTGTAGAACACATCAAACATGAGGTGAAACATATTTTCATCAACTTTGATGTCAATCAATGACATAAAAGTCAACCTACAAATCCACTTCAATGAATACATACAAATATTTAATTACTTACCGAGGCAAAAAAATTTGAAAAGTTTCATATAGATCCTCTTGCGCAAATCTGTAAACTAAATCATCCTCGACAAAATTAGGGGTACAAAATCTGCAATAAAAACATATAGGCCAAGAAATACAATTTAGGAATAAGTTCAGAATAAGGAATTAGTATTTTAATAAAAGTTCTTGGGCAAAAGAGAGTTTTGGAGTACTAAAATTTAAAGTACCTGCCATTGAAGTCCCCTGCAATAATCACTGGCTTATCTGGGTTATCATTTGAAATTTTGGAGACTGCGCCCTTCAATTCATCAAAAAAAAATTTCTCTTCGATAACTTAATACATCTGGACTTCAAATCTTCATTCGGACCACCCACATTATAACCATACACATTCACCAAAATGAATGATTTGAATTCAGCAATAATACCCCGCCCAGCGTAGCATTCTGCAAACAAATATAACACTAGAGCACATAAGACTTTTTCACACTCAATTTGGAAAAGGGAAAAAAATGAAAGGATTTTGATAAAATATTGTAAAATATTATAAAAATGATAAGTTTATTTCACACAAGCTCTAATATAAACTTAAAACTTTCCCAGGAACAAACTTTAACATAAATTGTTACAAAAGTAAAAGTTTGTATATAAACTACAATTAGGAAATGTCCCTTGAATTTCGATGTTATAGACAAACATTACATAGTTCATGTGGTAAATAAATTTTGTACATCCTTAGAATGTTTTTTTTTACTAACAAAAATTTAACAACATATAAAAGACATTTTATCATCTATTACTCACGAAAGTTTGCAAAATCGAGGGATCAATAAAACTGTTAAACATATAAAAGACAAACACCAGAAAAAATAAGAAAATAGAGCAATTGCATCGGTTAAAACTGAAAGATAGAAGAACAAATGAAAGAATCAGTGAGACATGAAAAGAAAGTCTCGTGTGTGTAGTGATGAAAAGAAATTGAGTGCTGTGTGTAATGAAAAAAAATGATAAGACAAGTGTGAATGTGAAAGAAAGTGGAAGAAGACAAGTAAGAGTAAAGAAGTTCTCGTGAGTGTCTATATTTGAGTGGGAAAGAAAGTGATTTGTGTCTTCCACCTGTGTTTTGTTTTCGGTATTATGTATATTATGTATATATGTGGGGGGAGAGGGTTGATTATTTTGTTTTCGGGTGTAATGTATTTTGTAGTGAGGGAGTGCAGAGAATAAAAAATGTAAGAACTAGAAAATACTAGCATCTCGCATCACATGAATAGCTATTGGAGGATTACAATCGTTTCTAACAAATATAACTGTGCCGGCTCTTTTATGAGTGTGGAGTCCCCCAATAGACTCTATACTTCTTCTTAATTTCCCCAAGGAATGTCCTCATTACCTGCAAAAATTAACACCATTTCATACATTGTCTCTTAATATTTAGTTTAGAGACAAACTCTAAAAACACTTTACTCTTTTTGGGTAAACATGCAAAATAATCAATCAATCAACCTCAACTTCATCATCATCTCCAAATGATTCCCTGGATATCTGCATCTTTGGAACTACTTCTCCATCTTCTTCCATAAACACACCAGATAATTGTACCTCCTGCATGTAAAAATTCATATTAGAATACAATCATCAACTAAAATTATAGATTCATCCAAGTGAAATGAGTATGTTACTTTTGTTTTATTGAACTTTTTAGACATTAATTAAGTAAAGATTAATCCTTAACCGTAAGAAAAAATAATTTATAAAAAGAAAAAAAAACATACACAAAGAAAACTACCTGCCACAATACATATGCATAATTTGCATAAAGTTATCTCCAACACTTTGGGTTCGCTTTTAGCAATCGTATGACCCCTTTCACATTATGGGAAATGAGATTTCTTCCCTCCTTACATTTGGTGCATCTCCGGTGAACACGTGGATTGGGGTCACGATTCTCCCTACGCTCACTCTCCCTACGCTCACGCTCATTACAAATATCCTTGTGTTGACTAATGTATCGTACATTCTGTCTTTGTTGTTCCAACGAATTGTAAACCTTTTCGTAAGCAAGCTTTCTCTCCTGAAGATAAAAATAAGATAAAGAACCATAAGAAACAAGATAAACATGTCTATTTTTCTTTTTTTAGTTTTTGGAACAATTTCAGCATTTTATTCCATTATAACTTTAAAGCACTACAACTCAAAATCCTACAACACAGCAGGTCACATTCGACCTCTGTAGAGCAAGCAACATCAATTTATATAAAAAAACCAAAGATGGAAAGCAACATCAACCTAATCTATAGAAAACAAAGTGGGAAAGCAACATCAACCAAATATGTAGAAAACAAAGTGGGAAAGCCTATCATAGTGTGACAAAAGTCCCTAAACTTTGGATTATTTTGGTAGCGGGTCCAAGTAGTTTTAACCACTTCCCTTAGAATGTTCCAAACTCAGCTTTTTTAGTCTGGAAGAGTCTGCAGTTTCGTTCCCTCCAAATCGAGTAGATAAATTCTGTAACCAAGGCCTTAAAGATATAGAATAAAAATAAGATAAACATAAACTACCTTTTTTTCTTCGACAGTTGCCCCAATCTTTTCTTCCAACTTTGACCAAGGGATGTTGGGATCAGAGTTTGACAGGATGTAAATTGTATCATCGCCTTTAAGCTGGAAGTAAAACAAATTACATTAAATACTAAATATTATTAAATTTATCATTTTTTTTTGAAGCAAACTGAGGTTTTATTTAAACTAATGTGAAGGAGCCAAAGCTCAAAGAGAATTACAATCTCTGAAGGAAATTGCCCAAGGCTAAAGAACAGCAGCAGACTAAACTAAAGCAAAACTGCAGATAGAAGCAGTAGCAGAAAAGTCTAAAAGAGAACAAAATAAGAAACTGCAACAAAACTTCAAAAAGATAAAGCTGCTTGCCGTCTTAACCAGGGTCAGAAAAATCAAAGGGGAGCGATATGACCCGTTGCATTCATCGTAAACGAACGAATATATTTTGCAGAAAAAAAAATTATTGTGATAAATAAAAATCCAGAAGTGCAATTTTATTTTGTATAAAAAATGAAAATTACAAAATCTTCATGCCAATAAAAAAACTCAAGCAAAAGATTACTATAAAAAGTAGATATATATATTTGGTAGAAAAAGATTACTAACCCTTGTGTGGTCAACTGGGTTCCTTCGATAAAACTCATCAAACTGCTTATTTCTGGAAAAAGAAAAAAAAAAGAATAAATATACAACTAAAAAAGTCTACATTTGGAGCATTTTATAGTTTTGACAGTGTTTAACCACCTCCACAAACAAATGACAGAACCTCTAATAACTCACTCAGACCTTTTTTTTTTTTTTTTTTGCTTTTTTTTCAAGTTTCATTATTCTGAATTAATAAAATGCTATTTAAATAAAAACAATTTTGTCAAAGTGTGTGCTTGTGTCAAGTCAGCTATACGCTTCTTAACGTAATCACTATGAAGGGTAGGTGGAAACATAACTATGCTAAATTTTCAGATACTAAGATGCAAATCTATGGACAAGGAATAATCATGGAGCGGAATCAGACAAGACGGCAATGCCAAGTATGTGATATACATGCATAATAATATAGCCAAGAGTCCAGTAGGACCTGTACTTGCTAATCATCAAGTCCTACTATAGCACTAAAGAACCCTGCCTTCCGAAATAATCCATAATCGGAAGATTCGGAAAAATGGCAATAGATTGATATTACAAGAAATGTGGAAATTAGAAATCACGAGATTATAGTGTCAAATTCAATCTGACAAGATATGCTTGATTGTTTATCCTAGATCCCTACATTTTCCTAGACTCTCAAACTGATTGCAATCACATGTGCCCTTAAATTTAAAACTTGAGACATCTAGTAAGCCACAAAGTGAGTGTGCAATTGAAACTACTCATGCAAATTAGCTTCTAGCTGCTGCCTTTTTTTTTTTTTTAAATAGCAAAAGAGACAGTGGTATTTGTAAATACAATTTCTATTTTCTTTGGCTAAGACTATGATGTAGAAAGCTTGAAAAGAAAAAGACTGGTTCAGACTTTCTAGTTTATCTTCTTGAACTTAAGCACAGTTTTTATAGCTTTGTCAGTGTTTAAGTTGAACCACCTCAGAAACAAATGACAGATTCTCTAATAACTCACTAAAATCTCTCTCTTTTTTTTTTCTTTTAAGTTTCAGAATAAAGTAAATGCCCTTTAAATAACAACATTTTGTCAAAGTACGTGTGTTTGTCAAGTCAGCTATATGTTTTTTAGTGTAAGCACTATGAAGGGCGAGTGGAAACATAACTACATTAAATTTTCAAGATAAGATGCCAATCTAGTGTGCAAGGAATGGTCATGGAGCTGAATCAGACAAGCTCACAACTTTATGTAGGTTATAACATGTGCAACAATATGGCCAAGCATCCAGTGCTTGCTAATTACCAATGCATACTATATCACTAAATAATCTTGTCTTTCAAAATAGTTCACACTCAGAACAAATGGCAAGAGACTGATATTATAAGAAAAAAGGGATTAATGTTTGACAAGAACACTTACTAGCTTCGTCATCTTTTTCAAAGATCAGCTCCAAAGACCTTTTGTTGGATGGAAAAATCACGGAATCCTAAATCAAATAAAAAGAGTAGAATCAAATTATTATAGATATAGTGGTTGTAGCTTTAACTTTAAAATATAAAATATAGATAAACTAACCTCCGGAGTCCAACCAAAACACACTTCAACATCGAACTCGTCCTTCAAATATCGCTCTACATTGAAAATGTTGGCAAATCCGTGCTCCAAGTAGTAGTAATTGACTAAATTATTCTTAGAGGTGAACTTTCTTTTTGGCTCTCCTGAAGCTTTTTCCATTTTCAACTTCATATCACTGTAAAATTAAAAAAAAAATTAATAATATTAATTAATAAAAAATTAAAAATATATTAGTATTATTACCTGGCAAATTCGATATCAACGATAAAATCACGGTCCAATTTTCCAATCTTGTTGTAAATAGAATCAGGTATGAATCTTTCCTTTTTCTCTTTCCTTTCAAACGAAGCCATTTCATCAACTAGACTTTCCTGCTCCAGCTCCGGCACTATGGAAATTGCTGACCTAACATCTCCCCTAAATATAGTTCCAGGTGCCTCGGTGTTGTCAATTGTACCCCTCAACACTAGTATGTTATCTGGGAAAAAAAATTATCTATCTTCAGAAAAAAGAACATTACGAGAAAAAATAATTTGAAGAAGAATTTAGTTAAGCAGCGATATTCAAGCAAAGAATATGGTCAAGGGAAAGAGTTCAAAATCAATTGAAAATGAAGAGATACGTACATATCTTCCCCACGATTGTATTTTTTAATCCTCCTTTGGTCTCAAACAAAAGCTTCTTCTTCGTGGTGGTGTGAATTTCTGAGACAACTTTTAAATCATATGACTCTACATTGGTTCCCGCAATAGAAGGCTCCAAACCTTTGCTGTCCAAACTTGTTGAACCCGAAGTGTTAAAGGTATGTTGACATACAAAATTAACCACCTTTGTCGGTTTAATCGTTCTTTTATCCAACCATAATTTAAACTTATTGAATTGGGCATCCACAATTGGAGGATAAGGATCATCAATATCTTCAAGATCCATCGGGGTTGTATCTATAAATTCGTATCGGGTATCACCCGTTGTATCCACCTCCATCTCATCAAATACTTCCACATCCACATCCATCTCATCTACCAGGTCCATTGAGGAAGGAAAAAAAAAGAACAATAAAGAGAAGAGATTAATTAATTAATTAATTAATTAGAAAGGCAAAAGAACACGACCCTTAATGGGCAAAAAGTTAATGGTACATGTTAATTTTAAGGGGGTTATTAAACGTAGTAGCAATTTTACTAAACGTTGAAAATTTATTTGTAATTTACAGAATGACTCTTATTTTACAAGTATTACAAATAAATCTCAAACTTACTAAATTCATACAAATTATCATAAACAATTGCAAGTATACTAAATTCATCAATTCTACTTTACCACAAACACTCCCTAAAACAAATACACTCATAAATATAAATTATTAACATGAAATGATCGCTTGAACAAAAAATGATCAAATGATACTTCCGAACTTCCAAAAATTGATAAATTTGACACTAAATTCAAGTGTTCCAAAAATTAACATTTAAATTCAAACTCAAAAAAAAAAAAAAAAAAAAAAAGGGCAGCCCAGTAGCAGCAGCCCGCTGCCCAGCGGGCTGCTGCTAGTGGTTAGGAGCAGCCCAGCGGGCTGCTTCTAATCACTAGCAGCAGCCCAACGGGCTACTGTGATGGGCTGCTTCTAATCACTAGAAGCAGCCCGTTGGGCTGCTGCTAGTGTGTGTGTGTATATATATATATAAAAAATAAAAAATAGTAAAAAAAAATCTATAAATTTATAAAATTACAAATTTTTTTTTTGGTAGATTTATAAATTTATAGATACTTTATTACAATTTTACAAATCAAGGTGTGAAATGAGTTTGATGATACTTTATTACAAATTTACAAATGAAGGTGTGAAATGAGTTTTATAAAGCCCCTAAATTTACAAGAGATTTATAAATTTATAGATACTTTATTACAAATTTACAAATCAAGGTGTGAAATGAGTTTGATGATATCTCTTGGTGTGTTCTTCAAATTGAATTGAAATATGTTGATTAGGTTATTGATTTAGGGGCTTGATTTATTTAAGGTGGAATTGTGATGATTTTAAAAGTATTGGGTTAATTTGTAAAATTATAAATTTATAGATACTTTATGTAATTTATAATAAATTTCCAACATTTAGTAAATTTATGTTCCGACGTTTAATATTTGCCAATTTTTATTAATTAGAGCATTTAATTAGCAAACAAGTTTACCAGCTATGGCAGTAAACTTTTTGTAAGACAAATATTGTCTAATATTTGTCCGCAGGTTTTTATTAGAGCATTTAGCAGTCAAGAAGAGCAAAATTTGTCTAATATACGTACGAAGCAGTCAACTTGTATCAATTAATAGCACATCAGGGTCCCTATGCATCTGGCTACAAAACTCAAATCCGGACACGGTCACAATTTCACCCCAAACAACTCTACAATCATCACAAATCGATCAAAAGTGGGGAAAATCAATAAAAAAAATTACAAACAGAAGGACAAAGGCAATAAACTTTTGTAAGACAAATTTTGTCTAATATTTGTCCACAGGTTTTTATTAGAGCATTTAGCAGTCAAGAAGAGCAAAATTTCTCTAATTTCTTTTTTTTTTAAATCAGCAAATTTTATTAATCAGAAACACAGTTCAAATACAAGCAAAAAACGTGTACAAGTTATGCACACGAGATACAGCTTAGCAAAAACGCCCCTCAAAATTTGTCTAATATAGGGGGTAACAATCACAATTTCACCCCAAACAACTCTACAATCATCACAAATCGACCAAAAGTGTTATTGTGTAGAAAAACAGGGATGCATTTAGGGGGTAAATTTCATGGAAAATCTAGAAATTACCTTTGGAGAAGCTGGGTAGGACTAGGAGAGAATAAATGGGTGTGGGTTGATTAGTGAAGGGAAGATTTTGCCAGATCTAGGAATGGAAGCACAATTGATGCAGAGAATGATGAAATGGTTAAAAGGGGGGATGGTTTCCGTTTTGCAGAAGTAGCTTTAAGTCTGCTTGCTTTTGCATCCTGCTTTCCCATTTATCTCTTCTTTTTCTTTTTTGTCTTTCTTTGATTGGAAGTGCCTATTAGAATAGAATATTATATTCTAATAAAAGACAAGTATAGATTATAGAGATTTCGAAGTAACTGGAAGAGAAAAAACTGGAGAAGAAAACCTCAGGCAAAAGGCTTATTACCAGGAATGGGGAGAAGAAATGGGTGTGGGTTGATTAGTGAAGGGAAGATTTTGCCAGATCTAGGAATGGAAGCAGCCGAAACAATTGATGCAAAATGATGAAACTGGAGAAGAAAACCTCTCAGGCAAAGGGCTTATTACCAGGAATGGGGCATTACCTAGGGTGATTTTGAGTAAACTTTTGGGTATTAAGACGACTCCTTTATTTTTAATGAATTCTATTTCAAAAAAAAAAAAAAGTTTGCCACAATTTTGGGGAGATGTGTTTGCTCTTAGGACTGGACGGATGTGATGTTGGTTTTTTTTTTAATGACAAATCTAACTAGTATACCCCTACACTACCTATTTCTTATGCTAGTTGTTTTTAATAAAAATTTTGGCCTTTTCAAAAGAAAAAAATAGATGGTATTACTTACCTCCAGTACTCTTACACCCCAGGCTTATGAACAGCTCTTTACATCCATGTCCAAGCGGAGCTTAACAAACAACTCCATGTCCGAGCCTAGGAAAGGTGTACAACGAAACAATTTTCGGGGTAAATTTAGACTGCTGGACCAGTGTAGTAGAGGATGATACTTTGAGATATCACATTCACATATGTAGTGCACAACTCATGATACTACCGGCATAAAATTATCACATTTCCTGGATCATAATGGACAGGCTAGTATGTATGGATGGGACCGAAGGACTCGAACCCTCTAATTGGTGTAGCCACCAATTGGCCTTAGCCCCATTCAGTTTCAACCCAAAACAATCAGCAGAGAATAGGAGTGCTCTTAGCCATGAACAAAGAATGTAAAACTAGGATTCAGACAATGCATTCCAAAACATGTATTGTATTCCATAAGCAAGACATACTAGTGACACACATAGATGCATCAGACTGTCTAACAATTAAACACATAGTAACCCTTTAACACCAGAACAAAGTAAAACACATATTCAATACTTTTACTAAGCCCAACGGTTGGGAAGTAGTATGTCCATTGGTCATAATCAAACCAAAACAATCAGCAGAGAATAGGAATACTCTTTAGACATGAACTAAGAATGCAAAACTAGGATTCAAACAATGTATTCCAAAATATGTTGTAACACAACAAGATGCACTAACATAGATGTATTAGACGGCGGATGTGTGACGATTAAACACATAACACCAGAACAAGTGTAAACCACAGATTCAATACTATACTAAGCCCGGCTAACAGTTGTAAAGTCACACACTAGTTCTTCGGCCATAATCAAACCAAAGCCTCATACAATCCAGTAACTTGATCAATAACAGAAAAATCATGATTTTCAGGGTGCTATTGCTCTGTGATGAAACACAAACTAGAAAACTAACCAGACGACCCATATTACAGAAAGATAGCAACATCTAAATCTATCAAAACATATAATTAGAATAAAACAACTGGACAAAATCACTAATCAAATAAAAAAGCGAGAGAGACTGTCTAACGGTGGTTTAAACATAAAAAATAAAAAAATAAAAATAAAAATAAAAAACAGACAGAAAGCTAATCCGATCCCATACAAATCCGACTGAATTTGATTCTGGATATGAGGAGAAGATAATTCAAATGAAATTAACAACAAAAAAGATCAAAGACGTGAAAGATCTGGCCTCGAGATGAAAAAACACAACTAACTAATAATATATATACAGTATAGAACATCGTCAATCTTTGACGTATGGTTTGGAACGGCAAATAAGAACAATTGAATGATAATCAACGGTAACCAAGTGATAAAGAAATGGAGAAGATAGAATAGATATGAGCAGAATATAGGGTTCTTCAATACGGAGGTGTTTGGTTTGCAAGAGGGCGATAAATACAGGGAAAGATAGAGAGAGAGAGAGAGAGAGAGAGACGGGTAGTTTTTTACCATAATAGGAATTTTACTATAATATTAGCTTTCTTACCATAATAGGAATATTATTTTTATTTTTAAAATTTTAACTCATTATACAATTTCCATTATTATAACTGCTTACAATACACAATAATTAACTCATATTTCCATTATACTTATACAATTTCCAAATCTAATTAGTAATTAGTATATCCGAAACAAAACTACACTAATTGAACAAAACTAACTACGTAATGCAACTCAATTAAAATACCAAACATAATCGAACTCAACTATAAAATACCCAATTCATCCCAAATCTATCAATTCACCAACTAAAACTTATGCATCCCCCTAATTTGAACTACACAACATAATAGATACTAGTAGAATGCATACAATCTACTTATACTTTAAAGGAGTAAGATTTCTAAGCCTTTCCTTTTCCTTGCGCCACGTGTCCAATTCTCAATAGCTCTCACACACCAAATGCCACGTGTCCAATATTTACCACTCTTCAGCTTCCTCGGTCTCAATTGGGGATAAGGTCAATCGTCTGAATTCCACTGCATCAACGTCTGAGGCCCCAATTGCTCTCAATTCCTCCATCTCCCAAACCGTCCAAGTTCTCACTGTCCAATATTTCAATTCCTTCCCGGAGCGTCTATACTGCAGCAATCCTCCAGGACATCGAGTCATCGAGCTTTCCAGGTTTACTCTATGGCCTCCAAGACATTATTCGTTTATGAAGATAATATGTTTACAGTCGATCAAGATCAAGGCAGTAGAAGGTGTTTATGTGGAACGAAACACCTTCATTCAGTAGATGAGACGATCCAGTTTCAGATCAATAAAGGAGAGTTGGACGACGTCTATTGAGTCGTTCATTACGGCGGTGATGGAATTTATCGCCTCACCCTCATCTCCGATTGACTGGAACATAACGGCCAAGGAGGGAGAAGAAAATACAGAGGATTAAGGATAGGATCGAGTCATCGAGCTTCCCAGGTTTACTCTATGGCCTCTCCCTTTCAAACTTATCTACATATTTTTTTGTGAGACTGTGAAAGTGAAGTTCTGTTTTTCACTAATTATCAGAACAGTTTGTTTGCACATTGATGAATTTAACGTATCCTTCGCTTTAATTTGGTATTCGAATAAAAAAAAATATTGTAGAACGATGCAGCAGTACAAGAAACCATCCACTTTCATTCAGTACAAGAAACCATCAGCTTGATTCGTTCCTTGATGCAGATATCGTTTTGATACTTGGACTCATTTATTTATTTCATTCTTATGTTGATTCATACTCTTTGGATGAAATTTTCTCCACCATATAAATTAATCTCTATTCGCCGTTGAGTTTTTAAACTATTTCTTCACCTTTTGTTTTTTAAAGATATTATTACACGGTCTTCAACGCATAATTGATGCGCTTGCCTTAATTATAAATTATAGATTTTAACTTAGCAGCCTAATTTGTTGCAAAAGATTTTAACTTAGCAGACTAATTTAGTGCAAAAATATATTGAAGTTTGAAATTTGGAAATTGGAATAAATTACTCCACTCTTACAGATTTGTTTTTCCATTTACATTGTCAATCACGACTATTTAGAGATTACTTTCCTTTCATACTATGTTAAATTCCCTGTTGTGGACTTATATATACTCATTGTATCTTGGTAGCCCTAATACTTTTTTGTCCAGCCTCTCCCCATTGTAACCGAGGTATTTCTATCTCATCTCTCTGAACTTGTCCTTTCGTGTTAATGTTAATGTGATTATTCGAGTTAATGTTTATGTCATTATGACACGGCTCATCTATTTTTCTGCAGCGGTAGATATCACATATACTCTCCTTAAGCGTCACAGGTCAGATTCTTATTTATTTATGACCCTATTTTTCATAAAGTTATGTACTTTTCTGATGATTTACAATCTATTGCATTTGAATGATGCTAAATTGATTTTGGATTGTTATTAAATCTTTATTTATGAGTGGCCGTCTGTTTTTGAAATTTACTATGATTATTATGTTCTTCACTTCTTGCAATAATGCTTCTGGTTATTGAATCTACATACCTGCTAAGTTAAAGTCACTTATCGGTTATTACCTTCATATTCCACTGGATGTGATCTGATTGATGACTGATGATTATTATTTGCAATCTGTCACATGATTCATTCAGTATATTGTCGGTTATTGAATCTGCATAACTGGTTAGGCTAGCTTATTATTTAGTACACATTCATTTGAGTTTCTCCACTTGGATAGTTACTTCTAAGATTGTGTCTCCGTAGTTATTAAATTATTTGTTCTATCAAGTTCTTTGATTCTGTAACAGAGTTGTATTTTCTTGGATAGATGCTACCTTAATAAGCTTTCTCTCTATCGGTACATACATTATATGATCTAATTGTAGTTGAGACTTAACATACAAGTGTATGTTCTGCCATGACTGGTTATTGTGTATGTACTGATTTGGTTCAAACATGTTTCTGTTGTTCAGAGCAGTTAGTCAATGTAAATAAGTATTCAAATTTAAATTGTTAGGTTTCTGTAATGATCATAAGAACATTATGTGCACGCCAATATTAGATTCCCCTCTCACATCAGCCTGTATTTTTATTTTTCTGTTAGCATCGACTTTGACAACCACTTATGCTCTTATATTTCTTTATATTTCAGACCATGTCGAGGATGTCTCATCTCATTCCGCTATCAGCTGTAGACAAGTCTCCTAGGTTTCGTAGCATCGAGGTTCGTGTAATGAGTGTTTGGGTACAGAAGGGTATTACTGGCAGAGAAACACTTGAGATGTATCTCATGGACAGAGAGGTCGGTGAAATATAATTATATATATTGTTAGTTATATATTGTCGTTGAAATATGATTAAACTATTATATATATTACAGTGTATAAGAGTCGAGACTAATACTCAAATTTTCAATGGTTATAGAAAGAGATGATCGCGTTTTCTGTTCCCCACGGTTGGCTGAAGAAGTTAAAATCAGAGTTCAATGATGGTCATATTGTCAAGATTGATAATTTCGCTGTGATTGACACTTGTCAACTGAATGGAAAATCAGCCATGATCAAACATGACTTGAAATTATCCGTTGGGAGCTTAACAAAAATAGAGTAGCTGAGAGATTGGGGGGATTTCCCAGTCAATTCTTTTTCATTTGTTCCTTTCACGGATTTCTTCCTGATCCAGATTCAGAGAAGGGTTTACCCAAGAACATTGATCCGCCCTTTGTCTTCGGTAAGCATTAGCGTTTTCAATGACATAATTTCAATTATGCAACTACATTCTGTGCGATGTATCTTAACTCTAAACAATTTTGGATTTTCTTTAGATTTCATCGGCATAGTGAGTACGCCATTGAAGGATATTGAGTATGTTCCCGCAGCGAAGGCCAGGAAATTGGATGTCACATTACTTGAGTATGAACGCTATTTATATTGGAAACTTCCAGTATAGACCATACTAACATCATATTCAGTTTGTATTTATGTATATATGATACCTTTCTTTGAAACTTGCGACAGTGGTACCTCCAGCCTCCAGTGCATTCTCTGGGAGTCCTTTGCAGATGAACTCAAAAAGTTGAGAGGGGCGAAAATGATAAAGACCCCATTGTGATAATCATACAGTTTGCCTGTATTTCAACTTATAAAAGTAAGTAAAAATATGTTATGCTTCTCTTCCTTATTACTGTCAATTTAGTAATTGGCGCGGTTTATTATGCATATTAACAATTTGGTGCATTGTAGCTGTCCACTGTGCCCAGACTCAAAAGAATGGATCCAAAATGTTCATAAATTTGGATTGCGCTGATGCTAAGGCTTTAATCAATCGGTATGATTTTATTTTTTTAATATTCTGATATTGATCTCAGTCGCCATGACCATTAATATGAGAAACCTTGGCCACCACATGTATTTTATTGCAAAGTTATCTAAATATTTTCTAAGTGTGATTAATGTTTGTACTATCTTATCTGCTCAAGGCGGGAATGGACAAGCGACTCGGTTACATGGAGTTTGACCACACAGAACAACAGTTCACATCCCGATAGGTGGTTGAAACCTTCGATGATACGGACCGTGGCTGAGCTTGACTCTTGCAAAGAGGTATGACAATCTTCGATAATTACAATTTGCTGGGGTAGAACATGATTTTAACCACTTATGTTTTGTTTATACAGGTTGGTGTTTACCTGACCCGTGCCATGACTTGGACAATTGATCCAACTGCAACCTGGAACTATTCTGGATGTGGAAATAAGGACTGCACCAAAGGCGTCCCTCGGTATTGGGAAATAGGTGTTGTGTGTTCAAAATGCAAGAATCGCATTGAGGCCATAGTCCCTAGGTAAAAACCTATATAATATAAAGTTAACTTAATCTTATTTTGCAATAAAAATATTCTATACGATGGAAGGTTATTTTATGCTGACTGATTTTATACCTGCTTCATTGGAAATTTTCTAGGTTCAAGGTCAGGGTACAAGTTGTTGATCAATCTGACAACGCTGTTTACTTCACTTTGTTTGACAAGACTGTTGCATCTATTATTGAAAAGTCAGCGGCAAAGGTTTTGAATGACAACAACTTACAGGTACCACAACTGTGTTTTTTCTTTTCTACTTATACTACAATCTCGAATTTGCATATAAAGCCACAAATTTTATGTTCTAAACTTAATGTTTCTGCTACAACATTAGATTGGTGTCATTGGGGAAGTGCCTGATGAGATTGATGCGTTGTGTGGGCGAGAGTTTCTGTTCAGGATTGAGGTCGACCAGAAATCAATTGATGAAAAGGATGAAAAGAAGAAGAGCTTTGCTGTCAAAGAACTGACAGATGACAGCAACATACTTGATAAATTCATAAAACTTGAAAGATCTGCTGTATGGGTAACATTATAAATCAGTAATATTGTCCAGCCATCAATTATTCTTTCATACTTACCAAGTAACAATGACTCGCATTTCAGGAGATTGGATCCGCATTCACTACAAGGAACATGTCCTTTAGCGACGGAACCATCCGTCGCTAAAAGACACCGATCGGTCGCTAATATTCGCTAGCGACCGATCGGTGTTTTTAGCGACGGATAAATTCATCGTCGCTAGCGAATTAGCGACCGATGAGTTTTCCGTCGCGAATTAGCGACGGAAAATGAGGTTGACTTTTAGCAACCGATGACTTATCCGTCGCAAAAGTCACCGGAAATCCAGCGACGGATGAGTCTCATCCGTTGAGTCTCATCCGTCGCTGGATCTCCGGGACCTTTAGCGACGGTAATTCATCCGTCGCTGGAGCTCTGGAGCTCCTAGCGACGGATGAAGTCATCGGTTGTTAATTTTTTATTTATTTTTTTAATTTTTAGATATAATAATGAGAACCAAAATCAAATGCAACCTGTTCAATTAAGCAACATGTTACATAAATTCTTATAGACCAAATAAACAAAAAAATAAACCACAAAAATCATAATAAATGTACCAAAACCCTCCATACATATAATAATAATCATTCGTACACAATACTAATCATTGAAATGGTGAAGAAATGAAGAAAATAGGGGAGGAGAGATTTGAGCCGCGAGAGAAGAAAGAAATGGGTGTGAAATGTGTTGTCCGATCGATCGGCGATGAAGAAGATGATGAACAGGTTTTTTAGCGACGGATGGCGTATCCGGCGCTAAAAAAGCGATCGGTCGCCAATTAGCGACCAATATGCTCATCCGTCGCAGGAATTTATCTTTTTTTTTAAATATACAATAGCGACCGATGGAACCATCGGTCGCTAAGCATGTTGACCAGATAAATTAAAATAAAATAAATTAAATAACTGTGACGGAAGCTATCATCGGTCGCAAGTTTAGCGACGAATGGGCCCATCCGTCGCTAATTAGCGACCGATGGTTCATCCGTCGCTAAGCCCAGTACGCTCTAAGGCGTTTTCTTTTATCCGTCGCTAAAAGACCGATCGGTCGCTAATTTTAGCAACCGATCGATCCGTTGCTAAAGGTGGTTGCTAAAACCAGTATTTCTTGTAGTGATTGAAGCTTCATGACAAAGATATTTCTCTTCCAGCAGAAAAGAACCTTGCGGTAATTCATCTTTTTTTTTTCAAATCATTCAGCAAATACCTTTTTAATAATCATTTCAACATTTTGACTTCAAATGTTGATTTGTATATGAGGAAAAGCAACCGGGCATAATTGAAATTGAAGGTGGTGATTCAACGGTTAGCCCTTCTGAGATCACTCCCGAGAAGAGACAGCTTGCTGCCAAATCCAACACCTTCACTATTGATCAAGATGAGTTCCAGTTGTCTGTTGTCTCTAAGAAAATTAAGCTTGAGAAGTAGTTTACTTTGGATACAATTTTCTGAACTTCTTTCAGATGTTTTTTTTGGATTATTATGCTTTTTGAACACATTTTTATGTGGGTGAGAGTACTTTCATAGACGAGAAGGGATACCACGTATACAGGCGAAGAGATACTGGAATTACCGTTGATAAGAATGGTGTTATTCTTGATAACAGGTATGTTTTGCTTATCATATAAAACGATTTATTTATATTCTTTCACACTATATATAATCATGTCTATTCATTTTACTGTATGCTTTACTTATTTGCTCATGTCAGTATATTTTTAAATTACCAATACTTTACTATTACCCTATCATGTATGTTAATACCTGTGAAATTCATGTGAACAGGTATGTAGTACTTTATAATGCAAAGTTACTCTTGAAATATCGTGCACACATCAACGTGGAGTACTGCAATCAGAGTAGGTCTATCAAGTACCTATTCAAGTATATAGCTAAGGGAAGCGATAGGACTGGAGTTAAGTTCGTTGGTGAGCGTGATGATGAAATAAAAAAGTATGAGAGTTGTAGGTATGTCTCTGCTTGCGAAGCCATTTGGAGGATATTCGCATTTGATCTACACTATAGGACACCTTCAGTTGAGCGCTTATCGTTTCATTTAGAGGATGAGCAGGGTATTTCATTCAAAGATGGTGATTACCTACCAGATTTGGTGAATAAGTCTACTGTGAAGCAATCTAAATTCTTGCAATGGATGGAAATAAACAAGATTGATCTAGGAGCTAGAAATTTAACTTATGTTGAATTCCCACGCCGCTATGTTTGGAAGGGTACAGATAAGATATGGTCTAAAAGGAAGAGAAAACATAAGGGAATTGGACGTTTGTACAATGTTCCCATAAAATCGGGCAGACTGTACCATATGAGACTGTTGCTAAATCGTGTAAGGGGACCAACATGTTTTGCTGACATAAGAACTGTGAATGGTGTTGTTTATGATACTTACAATGCAGCATGCGAAAGTTTGGGCATGTTATTCAACGATGGAGAATATGTGGTTGGGATAACTGAAGCAAGTGAATGGGCAACAGCAGGACACATGCGTCAAATGTTTGCGATGCTACTATTGTCTAATAGTATGTCGAAGCCCGAGGATGTATGGGCAAAGACTTGGCAGTTTCTTTCTGAAGATATATTGCACACTCGGCAAAAAGAATTCAACAATCCAGGTAAATTCATGTGTTAGTTAAAGTTTAGTTTCTTAATATGACAGTTTCTTAAAGTTCATAAAGGACAAAGACAGTGGTATACATACTAAACACTAAGAAGACTTAAAAAAATTAGATTGTTGTAGTATCTTTTTCAGAAGATATCTGAATACTCAGAACAAATAAACTAAGATTTTTACACACATCTAATTCCAGAAAGTAGAAAAGTTCATCACTACCTCCTTTTGAAAATAATTATGGTGTCACAGCCACATCATGTTAAAGTTGGTAGTAAGAATATGTTTCCTTGGTAGACTTGGTAATTGTGATCGAAGGATGATATAGCTATTATGAATTGTATAAATTTGACACAGCTCAGGCCAAGGTTACTATAAATTATTGGGACTACATTACAAATTATTCTCGCTTATTTAACTACCAGCAATGCTAAATACAAGGCATTGAGTTATATTTTAACACCTTTTTCCAGACTTGATAATATCACCTTTATTTATTATTATTATTATTATTATTATTATTATTATTATTATTATTATTATTATTATTATTATTATTATTATTATTATTATCATTATTAGTTGATGTTTAATCAGGCTAACTAAGTTTTCAGGATTGACATTGAGTGATGACCAAATAAAAAATCTCGCATTGGCGGAGATTGAAAAGCTACTCAAGGCCAATGGGAGTAGTCTCCATTATTTCGATGACATGCCAAAACCGAATGACTCTGTTTATCAGATGCCACGAACCAGCTGATATTGGATGAAATGTCTTATGATAGAGTAGCAATGCAGTCCAACATGCAGAACTGTACGCTAAATTGACTGATGAGCAGCGTAATATTTATGAAAAGATCATGTCTGCTGTTGATCGAGGTCATGGTGGAGTTTTCTTTTTGTATGGTTATGGAGGCACAGGTAAAACATTTATTTGGCGGACACTGTGTTCTGGTTTGAGAGGTAGGGGTGATATAGTTCTTCCTGTTGCGTCAAGTGGCATTGCATCACTGTTACTTCCGAAAGGTAGAACTGCTCACTCGAGATTCGGCATACCAATAAAGGTCCATGAGGACTCTATCTGTTACAAGATAAAACCAGATTCTGATGTGACAGGATTATTGAAGCGAACAAGTCTTATAATTTGGGATGAAGCTCCTATGGCACATAAGCACTGCTTTGAAGCTCTTGACCGAAGTTTAAGATATGTTATGCAGCGTCCAGACATGCCATTTGGTGGATTGGTTATAGTCTTTGGTGGAGACTTTAGGCAGATCCTACCAGTTGTTCCGAGAGGAAGCTGCCACGATATTGTAAATGCAGCAATATGTTCATCTAAGATTTGGAGTTCGTGTGAGGTCCTTAGGCTTACAAAAAACATGCGTT
Organism: Plantago ovata; assembly: GCA_028274465.1. Lineage (NCBI taxonomy): Eukaryota > Viridiplantae > Streptophyta > Magnoliopsida > Lamiales > Plantaginaceae > Plantago > Plantago ovata. The sequence continues at coordinate 649,558 of CM051458.1, read as the reverse complement.
TACAGGTGCGCTGCCCCACTAAATATTACCTACTTTCCTTTAACTTCAAATTTTGGCCTGAAATGTGTTTATTTCAATATTGGGTTTTAACCGGTCTTAATTATATATTGCTTTGTATTGATTCAGGCTGGTACGTCTTCCGAGGAAATTGCAGAGACAAAAGAGTTCGCGGAGTGGATATTGCAAGTTGGTGACGGGGTTGCCGGTGGACAAAATGATGGTGAGATTGATATAAAGTCGCTTGATGATATTGTTATTAGAGGTGCTGTCAATCCTATTGCCACTATCGTCGAGAGTACGTATCCTTCCTTATTAGATCATCTGGCTAATCCATCAGTCGATCCGGATTATTTTCCTAACAGGGCGGTTCGTGCACCCACCAATGACATAGTGGATACTATAAATGAATATGTGATGTCATTGATGCCCGGTGATTGTAAGGAATACTTGAGTGCTGATAGCATCAGCCAAGATGATTCTGATCAGCAGGGGCTGAGTGATATATTCTCTGTTGAATTTCTCAACACAATTAAATGCTCGGGTTTGCCTAATCACATGATTGCATTGAAAGTTGGGTGTATGGTCATGTTGTTAAGGAATATAGACCCGTCTATGGAGTTATGCAATGGAACAAGGCTCATTGTTACAAATCTCGGAAAGAATGTGATAGAGGCTGAAACAATAACTGGGAAGAATCGTGGTCAACGAGTACTTATACCTAGGATGATCATGAGTCCATCAGATGTTACCAAGTTTCCCCTCGAGTTCGATAGGAGACAGTTTCCTTTATTTGTCTGCTTTGCTATGACCATTAATAAAAGTCAAGGACAATCTCTTGGTCATGTTGGTCTCTATCTACCCTCACCCGTATTCAGCCACGGCCAATTGTACGTTGCATTCTCGAGAGTCACCACCAAAAGGGCCTTAAAGTTCTCATTTGTGACAAGGAAGGTAAAACATATGATACAACAAGGAATGTGGTCTACAAAGAAGTATTTGAGAAGTTGTAATGTGGTAATGTTTCGATGCCTTACCGACTTAAAATTAACATATCTATGATTTAAATATGTGTATTTTTAATTTTTAACTAATGTTCTTTTTGCTTTTTTTTTTTATTATGTTCATAAAGGTTTTGTCCCGTTGATACCCGGTTATTTCTATGCTCTCAATCCAGCCTTCAAGGTGCAGATGGTGAGAGGTTGTGAAGCTCAAGTTTTAGACTTAAGACTTTTGTAGAATACAAATAAAGTTCAAGACAGTATATGTGCTTTGACATGTAGCCCTTTTTTTTCTTTTCTTTTTTTTTTTACTCTTTATGAGATTTTTCTATTTACAATTAATGTAACGTTTGGATATTGTCATTTCAGAAAAATTATTCCCCTTCGAAACTCGACGGGTTATTTACTAGTTCATTGAAATAGGAAAAAACGAAGAATACCAAAATATAGACAAGTTAGGGTTCGAAGTTAATACCTTTGATTGCGGAAGAAAGGTTGAAAGAATCACGCAATTGACTAGCTACACTTATTCGTGCTTGAAATAGCTTCGAAATGACTATAACCTTGCTTGAAATGGTGAAGAAATGAAGAAGATATGGTGGTGGCGATTTGGAGAAGAAAGGGGAGAAGAATTCGATCTGGGCGACAATGGAGTTCTGTCCGAGTCTTCTTCCCGTTAAGGAAGACGACGCAGCGACGGATGCCTCATCCGTCGCAGGATAGCGATCCGTCGCTGGCTAGCGACGGATGAGACCATCCGTCGCTAAATATCAATTTCCTTTTCTTTTTTTCTGGGTCAACCCCTAGCGACGGATAATTCATCCGTTGCTAAATAGCGACAGATAGACTACATCGGTCGCAAAAAACAGCGACCGATGAGTCATCCGTCGCTAAATAGCGATGGAATGAGTCATCCGTCGCTGAACCTCCACGCCCTATGTACGCTTTATAGCGAATTGATTTTATCCGTCGCTAAAAGACCGATCGGTCGCTAAAATTAGCAATCGATCAGTCCGTCGCTAAATTCGGTCACTATACACCAGAATTCTTGTAGTGTAATTAGATGAATATATAAAGGGTAGTTAAATATAATTAATTAGTTAGTAATTAATTAACACTAATGGATTTTAAAAGCACCATCAAAATCTATTTTAGCGATAATTTGGAGTCCAGATCCAGTTTAGCGAGATTTTTGGAGACTACTTGCTTAGATTTTAAGGCACCAAAAATAGACTCGACTTTTTTTAAGAGTTTTATGAAGGTGGTTGTTTTTGTAGGAGGTCTTGAGTAGCATGTTTATATAATTTTATGTATGTTAAATTGAATAACTTAAAGGTTATCGTTTATTAGATAAAAAAAATTATTAGTTGAGTGTTTTTGAATGAAATTTGGATGCTGTCTTACACGTTAAATTATTCAATAATTACTTTTTTTATGGCACGCAACGCGTGCACAAAAAACCTTCTAATTGGATGTGTAAAATTTCAATATTTCACTAGTCTGCTAAAAGAGTCTTGATAAAAACTACTTTTACACTAATTTAGTGTAAAACTGAACTGAACCGAACTGGACTTGATTCAATAAATATGATATGGACATAACTAAAGTGATGTGAAATTAATAAATTATAAAGCCTTAAAGAAATACTTTTAAATCGATTTTCAGATGAGTAGAACATGAGGTATGAATGCAATGCAAAATGAATGATTTGTTATATATTCAATAATTATTGTAATTGAAATGTTATTACATCTGAAATTTTTAGAAGATGTGCTTGTAATTTAGGCGGGTAGTAGTATAGAAGCGATAATTTAGGAAATTGTGGTACAAATTCTTTGGTTTGATTGAGTACTGGAGTACTTTTCTTAGAAATTCAAATGAAGGCATTCCTTCCTTTGGCGTCTTGGTGTCAGTATGAAATCAACACATACCATATTATTGTATTGTTTTTTAGCTTAAGGTTGCGTGATTAGAATAACTTTAACCGACTTGTTTAGCATTTGACCTAACTTTCATTAATACTATTTCTTTTGCATTTTTTCTTTTCTACTAAATATTGTGATTTCAACATCAATCTGAATAGTTTAATAAATTAGGGAAGAAATAAAATAGGGATCTCGATCGATAAAATAATACTAAGAAAGTCCAGCAAATACATAATTAGTCAAAATAGGGTCATCAATCATTTTGAATTGATCTAGAACCAAAAAAACCCCAAAACTGACAGGGAGTAGTGGCTTTGCCGTGTAGCCTTTCTCCATTTCTTCTTCCTTGTTCTACAAACCAACTACCAGATTAGATTGTAGAGTATATAGCTAACATTCTTCTCCATTACACTCTTCTTCTTCTTCTTCTTCTTCTGCAACTTGTGATTATTCAATTTCTATTAATTGTTGCTCAACCATCAAATTCAGCCTCAAATCAAATCATGGAGTTATCATACTCGTCGCCAATCTCCGCCCTCACCTCCTCCCTCCACCGCCGCCACAAAATCCTCGGCTGTTCACCTCCAAGCACCTGCACCACCTCCTCCTCCTACTTGTTCGGAATCTCCCTCTCTAACCACAACCGACCGACGACGAATTCCGCAATTCACCTCACCAGGAAATCCAAACGTTCGCTCCAAGTAGTCTGTGGAGTGTTCGAGAGGTTTACCGAACGATCAATCAAGGCCGTGATGCTTGCTCAGCGCGAAGCCAAGGCCCTAGGCGCCGGCTCCGTGCTCACGCAACACCTTCTGCTAGGTCTCGTCGCGGAGGATCGTGCTCCGGGAGGGTTTCTAGGGTCGGGGATCACGATTGAGGTTGCCAGGAAAGCTGTCAGGGATTTGTTTGGTGGTGTGGAGACTCCGCAATCCGGTTCTGCTACGGAGGTGCCGTTTTCCAAGGAGACGAAGCGCGTGTTTGAGGCTGCGGTTGAGTATTCGAGGGCGAACGGGTATAATTTCATTGCTCCTGAGCATATGGCGATTGGATTGTTTACTGTTGATGATGGAAATGCTGCTCGTGTTCTCAAGAGGTAGTATATTCATATCTGTTTATGCAATTCATGTTGATTAGAGCAGTTTGTGTATATCTATTGTGTGTTTGTTTTCGGTATGTGGTTGATTAGAGTTCTTTGTTATTTATGATTTAGTTTGTTCAAAGATAGACTGAAATGATTTCAGATTAGGGGTAAATGCGAATTTCTTGGCCGCGGTGGCCATCTCGAGACTTCAAGGAGAGCTGGCCAAAGAAGGAAGAGGGCCAGCTACCACTGCGTCCAAGAGGTCTCAGGATGTTGCTGAGAAATTAAGGCAGGGGAAGTCCAGTGAAAAAAACTCTAGAGGTAGGAGTAACCTTTGGTTTTCTTGCTCACGAATAATTTGCTACAAGAAATTGAAACTGTGCTCAAGTTTGATGATATTTAACAGAGAAAAAAGCTATTGACCAGTTCTGTGTGGATCTCACTGCACGTGCTAGTGCTGGACTCATTGATCCGGTAATTGGTCGTGCTGCTCAAGTGCAAAGAGTCATTGAAATTCTCTGCCGTAGAACCAAGAGCAATCCGATTCTTCTTGGTGAAGCTGGGGTGGGAAAGACAGCCATTGCGGAAGGAGTCGCAATTAGTATTTCTGATGGAACTATTCCTTTATTTCTTTCGGTGAGTTGACTCTTTTAGACACATACGTTGTTGGGGGTCCCTGAGAGTTATATACACAGGGTTTGAGCTAATATTTTGATTGTAACTTGATGACTAGTATTGTTTCATGGACAGGACAAGCGTGTGCTTTCTTTAGATATAGGCTTACTGATAGCAGGTGCAAAGGAAAGAGGTGAACTAGAGGGACGTGTAACGTCCATAATAAAGGAGATCAAGAATTCGGGTGAGTGCCTGGTTTATATTGGATCAGAAGTTTTACATCTGCCCCAAACTAAGTGAGGCCACATTTCAGGCAATATAATACTCTTCATTGATGAGGTCCACACGCTTATTGGTTCCGGCACAGTTGGACGAGGAAGCAAGGGATCTGGTTTGGATATAGCAAATCTCTTGAAGCCAGCACTCGGCCGAGGGGAATTGCAGGTGAAAATTTATATCTAATGCATACTTCTCACGCACATGGTTCTGCAATCTTGTTTGATGCACCACTGTGACATGATAATTGTTCCCTTTACAACTGTTTTATGCACCATAACAATCACTAGATCCATACCGGACCTTCAACTTCATTATAATCTTTATTTGTATTCTTGTTCTCCCTTAGGGTACAGATTCCAGAGAGGTACCGTATTTAAATAATTTGCATAAACTAGCTAGGTTTCTCGTTCCCCTGATCAAATACTTGGGGGGAGAAAGATAAAATGAGCAACTAAAGAATACATAAAAGACCATTATAATTTAGTGTTCTTAAGAAATTGACACTTACGGTTTTGTTCTATAGGACAACCCTTAGCACTTCAAATCCCAGTGGACTTTTGAAATATCTACTTTTGACCTTTGCTGTAGATATGCACTTTTCTCTGTACATGTGAAGATCCTAGCTATACTAGATCAAGTGATCTACCATAGCACTTGGTTGTAGTTTTGTAGAGGCTACAAATCTCTGGAGTTGCTTATCCGTGCATGACCTTAATCGTTCAATTCTTTCTGTCACTGCAAGGATGAAAATTTAGAAAATTCTGAAACTGGTACCTAGCTATTGAGTTCAAGCCTGATTGGACTTTAGTTGCTAGGATGGCCATTTTATAAGACAAAAGTAGAATTTATGTTGTGAGTTGAATTGGTTTTGCATAAGACTGCTGATCTTTGCATGCGATGCATTCTTGCAATGGCAGTGTATTGCATCTACAACACTGGACGAATTCAGGTTACATTTTGAGAAGGATAAAGCATTGGCCCGAAGATTCCAGCCTGTTTTGATTAATGAACCAAGTCAGGTACTACTATACTATCTATACTTAACAGGGCTGCCTATTTAAATACATTTACACAAGTAATTGTTCCATCTTGTATATATTTGTTGCTTTTCTGCAATGCCTTCCAACCTTTCAGGAAGATTTGTCTAAGTTTGTTGCTTTTCTTTACTTCCTTCCAACCCTTTCAGGACGATGCAGTTCAGATACTGTTAGGTTTGCGTGAGAAGTATGAGGCTCATCATAAATGTATTTATACTTTGGAGGCCATAAATGCAGCAGTAGAGCTATCGGAAAGATACATACCTGATAGATATCTTCCTGATAAAGCTATTGATCTTATAGACGAGGCAGGAAGTAGAGCTAGTATGGAATCATCCAAGAGAAGAAAGGCACAGCAAACTTCCATACTTTCTAAGCCACCGAATGACTATTGGCTGGAAATTAGAGCTGTGCACGCCATGCACGACGCGGTATGGTTTTCCTTAGCGTAACGTCATCGTCATAATTCCATAGTTTTCCGCATGTTTTTTAATGCCTAATTCTTCTTCATCTGCATCTGATGTACCCCGTTTTAGCAGTCAGTGGCAATAGAGCAGAGTGGAAATGGTAACGTCTTGTGGAAGGGGGAAGATGGAAAAGACAAGCCTGATCCTCCTCTGCAAAATGATGAGTGAGTATTCTGCTTGAGTCACGAGTAACTTATTGTTCTTGAATTCTGGAAGTCCAACTATTTTATTCTCCGTTTTGTTTCCGCCTCAAAACAGAACCACAATGGTTGGACCTGAAGATATAGCAGCCGTTGCTTCACTCTGGTCTGGTATTCCAGTTAAAAAGCTTACTGCAGACGAAAGGATGGTTCTAATGGGTCTTAGCGAACAACTCAAGAAACGAGTCATTGGTCAAGATGAGGCTGTTTCTGCTATTTGTCGTGCTGTGAAGAGATCTCGCGTAGGCTTGAAGGATCCAAACAGACCAATTGGAGCAATGCTCTTTTGTGGCCCCACTGGTGTTGGGAAAACCGAACTCACCAAAGCTATTGCAGAGAACTTTTTTGGTTCGGTAAGATATCATGCTGACCTTTTTTTATCATTTTTTTTTCAACCTCAGATTTAGGATTACATAACGTCAAATCAAATTATGTTAGTTCTATAGGAAGAGATATGTGTGAAACTCCCTTCAAAATTCAGATTCTATTTGCATATTTTCAGTATGCTCTTGAGCAAGAAGGCTCATATAAGTTGGAAATGATAGAAATGGCTATGTTCACGTATCCATTTGTGGAAAAGTTAAATTACAGTTATCCAACTGTCACTGGGGTTTTAGATCAGAAATTTTACTTTTGGTGGGACGTTAGATTAAGTTATCTGCAATACCTTTTTAAACAAAAAGGCAGTATTTCCAATATAAATTCAAGCTTTGGACATATAGGAGAATCCACGATGAGTTTGATATTTGTTGGTGACGCAATTATTTTTACATTCTACTATATCTTTGCTTATTTTTTCAACTTTCAAAATCAAATTTACTACTTATATTATACTTTTGTATTTTCAAATTTCCTAAGTAATAAATTTTCCGCAGCATACGCCCCATGCCTAGCCCCAAGGCACGTATAACACCTTGCCCTACGCCTTTTAAAAAACTGATATGGATAATCCTGCGAAGTTGGAACTTCTCCAGTCTCCACTTTCGTTTTTATTGTTTATTGGCACTCATTGATTCTATATCTATTTACCAGATTGCCTGCTTCTAATCTCTATGTTCCAAAACACATCCCACAAATCAAATTTCTGAGTCATAGCTATCTTTTTTTTTTTTTTGGAAGGAATCGGCCATGCTAAGATTGGATATGAGCGAGTATATGGAGCGGCACACTGTGAGCAAGTTAATTGGGTCTCCCCCAGGTTATGTAGGTTATGGAGAAGGTGGTACTCTTACAGAAGCTATGAGAAAAAATCCTTTCACTGTGGTGCTGTTGGACGAAATTGAGAAAGCTCACCGCGATATATTCAATATTCTCCTCCAGTTATTTGAGGATGGTCACCTAACAGATTCTCAGGTATGCCTAAGTTCTGCGTTGCATGAAATTGTGAATGCCCCAAAAGTCTTCATGTTGGATCTAACCCTACGCATCCACGTTAGTCATAGGCAGTTGTGTTAATTCGACTAAATCTCTATGTATTGTTGAAATTCTCTTTGATAGGGTCGAAGAGTATCCTTTAAGAATGCACTGATAGTAATGACTTCAAACGTGGGTTCTGATGCCATTGCAAAGGGTAGAGGAAAGCCTGTTGGCTTTGGATTCTTTGGTGATGAAGATCATCAGTCAACTTCATATGATGGAATGAAATCATTAGTGACTGAAGAACTGAAGCGATACTTCCGCCCAGAATTACTCAACAGAATAGATGAGATAGTGGTGTTCCGTAGTCTTAAAAAACCCCAGGTTCGCTTTCTTTTCATCTGTTTTCTATTGAATTGCCACTTGGTCCTGTTTGGATGTGGTTATTATTTATTTAATGGACTGCATCTCGATTTTCTATTGTGCTGTACCCATGCTTCAGCATTTAACGATTATTTGCAAATTGGTTGATGAATTCGTTCTTTTCACCAACGTTTCTACAGTTAAATGGGATATTCATTGAAACAATTGTCATTTATAAGGTTGTTTAGCCATAGGAAAACCTACCGACAGTACTGGCATATTTCCTTCCGACTGATTGAAGCATGTCAAGTGGTCTCAGTGTTTATAAGCAACTAAATAGGGAAAAAGAAAGCAATTTAAGTCCCAGGCTTTTTCTGTTATTATCTCTCTAGAGTGGAATGCAAATGGCTAGGGAGAGAGACCATTGCATATTTGCATATGTTTAAATGTTTAATTAGCTTCACTTTTCCGTGACTAGATGCTTGCAATATTGAACATAATGCTGCGTGAGGTGGAACAACGGCTTACCTCTATGAAAATCGCCTTGGAGGTATCGGAACCAGTGAAGGACCTGATATGCGAACAAGGGTATGACCGAAGCTATGGTGCACGACCTATCAGGAGAGCAGTAACAGAAATAATTGAAGATCCAATAAGTGAATCTGTACTTTCTGGAGATCTCAAGCCTGGTGATATTGCTCTAGTTCATTTGGATGATACTGGTAACCCAGTCGTCAGCAACAAATCGAACAGAAAAATTGAATTGTCTGACACTCCTTCCGTTTTATGAGGTGCTTGAAGCAGTCGTACAGTGTATAACAGAACATAATGTAGGCAGGTCTTTACCAACTACAAAGTACATATATCTCGGAGAATTCTGTATAGAAGTTGTATATAATGGGTTCATTCATGTATGATTCATGAGGTGTAAAGAGACAATTGTCATTCTTTGCGGGCGTCTGCAGCGGTAACTGCAGCAGTAATAAGTGGATAAACTCCTGAAGTGTAGAAATGCTGGAAATTTGATGCAGATTGCACAGTATTCTCAACACAGAAGTCGCATACAAAGTGTTGCTAGTTCTTGGATTCAGAGTTTCAGGCAACCACAGAACTGAAATGCTTTTTTAATCCGCTGTAATGTTGGGAACAACCATGAAGTTTGCTGTCAAGTTTTTGTTTAAAGCTCACTAACCATAAACTTAAGTAAGATGGACTAAACACAAGCAGAACACCAAAATTTATTTGCAAGTATCACATCATTACAATCCGTTGGAGCCCTTATTCAAACATTCTTGCCGTAAGCGATACTACAGTCTACAAGACACTACATATCAGGCAAAGAAAATCCCTATTCTCTGTGCTTTACAAGAGGGACTGGAAGTGAGACAGGTTATAGCCTTATAGGAATCAAAACTTCTCAAGCGTCAAAATGCTTCACTACCAACTTCACAGGTCCTGCAATTAACGCGTATCAAATACAGAACCTAGTAACCTTTGTTTCCACGAATTCGAGCTCTCATGTCAACCTGGTAGAAATAATAGGAAAAAAAATACAAAATTGTTAAAATACCAGTAACGGTTATCAACGTCAGGAAGAAGGTATGCCACATAGTCATACATAATTAAAAAAGAAAAAGAAAAAAAGAAGCAAATAAAAAACTAGGCCAAATAAAAATAGATAAAAGATTAAAAAACAACTATTACTACTTGAGGAGTTCAGGTCATTAAATTAAATATGCAAAACTAACTCCTTTCCTCATTCTTCCCGAGATGCAAGGTGTGGTATAATGCCTTGAGTTTGAAAGATGTTAGTGTTTTGTTTAATTCACGGAAAATCTAACACCATCTCAATTGGAGCCAAACAATTCAACAACGGAGAAGAAAGCAGAGTTGTCCATGTCTCAACTTTGGTGAAGAACCAATTCCATACCGAGATAAACTACTCCGCCATCTTACTTCAACTTTTTAGATGTCATCACATTGCACCTTCCCAATTCCTCTAGCCAATGATTTAAAACTCATCCATATTATCTCAAGCAGAGTATGTACTGTTATAGACACCAAAAACAAACTAACTGAACTTCTTTATAAGCGAGGGAGAATCAAATTAGTTGTGACTTCACCAAAGGGAGCTGGTTAGATGTAGGTCTAGGGATGCAATAAAGCCTCCTCCATCAGGTCTATATGTAGTGAATAGTGAGACACATAGGATCACAAAATGAAAATGGCAACCCGCAATAGACTAGTTCAAGGCTTTCAGCAATAAGCAACTGACAGCGGCACCTACTGAAAGTCTGAAACTTTACAAGAGCTCTAGAATGTTTTAAACTGAGGTAACCCTCTGTTAATATTTTACAAAATGACACTCCATGCTAGTTCAAGGAAGTAGCAAGTTACCAACTAGTCAGGCTTAAGACATTCTGGACCTATGATGGAGAAGATCCACGTTTGTTGCAGGAATCATTCAAGACACGGATTAAGTATTCCGATGCATATAAGGGCTCTATGACCTGCCCAATCCTGATTCCAGCCCACGATGCAACGATTGTCATTGTGGAGAAATTAAACAGCTAAACAAAAGTTTCTTGGCCTTCTTTTCTCTCATATATTTAAATTATTCAGAAACATTATCATCTAAATATCTATTTGAGGATGTGAAAGTGCATCTAAACCTATTCATTTTCTAGACGAAACAAAGCTAAAACTTTACATAGCTAGGCATGCACTTGGATAATCCACTGCACTAAAGGTTGCTGTTAAATTCTAGTACTAGATAACTCAATACCAATCACAAGAATTCAATAGTTGTCATCTCGAGGTATACCTTCTCTTGAAAGCAATAATGTAGTGACTGGTCAAATCCGTGATCATTTTATTTCTTATTTAATATGTAGAGAATTCGACACACAAGAGGAATGTAACCGCAACATAAAGCGTGAGCATACTGACTGCAGATGCTTTTTACATGTAAAAAAGAAGATAAGATCAGCAAAGGCAACACGTCCATCACATAAGCTAAATTCACAAAGCACCTTAAACTGTTTATAATTCAGATAGAAATGTGGAAGCATCAAATAATGAGTGAGAAACACATAGTGGTAATACTCCAAAGTAGTAACTGGTTGAAAACAGAGGCATAAAGCTACAGTCCACTAATGGCCTGACCTTCTTATTGCTTGATCATAGGTAACAAAACAAACTAATATACTTTCCAGATCATAAATAAAATGGACCAGGTGTAAAACCTTCCGTTCACCATAACCTCAAGCTAAAATAAGTAATCCATAAGGAATATATCAATACCAACAATGAAAATGATCAATGCAGGAGCTCATACAACAATAATGATGGGGAAACTCCCAAACAGTCCTGAAACGAAACTGGCAATCACATGATAAAACCTTAACCAAAGGAACAAATAAGACTTAACACAGAATACATGCCTGTCCTCTCTTGCAGTTGAAATAGGTCTCCCTAAGTCCAACGCACTCACTCGAAATGTTGGGGCTCTTCTCTCCGGCACATTCACGATACGGTCTGTTCTCCACCTGCGCAGATTCAGTCACTCATGATCCCGAGATAAGAAGAACATTTCAACTTTCAATAATAAACACATAAATCTTATACTTCCTCCATCCCCAAACTATGGATATGTTTTCGGCCGTCTCAAATCTCAATTGATAGATACATTTCTATTCTTAGGTATGTAGTTATAACAACTAGTACTATGCAAAGTTAAAGATTAGTGAAAACACATGATTTTCATAACAAATCATGCAAAGTTCATTATAAAGCTCAATGAATTATACCAAATCAGTGATATTATACAGTAAAATCAACGAAAAATGAAATTAATAGAGTTCAATGAAAACGTAGCAGCTAAGGCGAGACGGAGGTAATATAACTGTTCCTAGCTGATCACGGATAAGGATTTTTAGGGTTCATCCAGTGAATCAAGTGTTTAGTTAGTTATATAAATATAGAAAATTGAACAGGTAATTGAGTTCGTGGAGTACCTTAACGCAGTCAGATTCGCTGAGGCATTTGACGAGCTCAGCCGCGAGACCTTTGCAGGACTTCGCCATTGTTAAGCACCTTCGCTTCGTTTGCTTTCCTTTTTTCTTTCCTCTCTGTTTCTGAATTCTGAGAGAGAGGGTAACATATTTCAAGTTTTCAACTAATTCGGTTTAATGGGCTAATTGGTTGGTTTGAAATGAACTTAATGGGCTTTGGCCCGTTAAAATTTATTTGGGCATCGTTTAGTTTTTAGTGGTGGGCATTGTTAAAATTTCTTTGGGCTTCTGCCTCATCTTTCCCCGCTTTTACGGCATGTACCTGTACCAAATAAACTACCTTCCACACACAGCAATATTATAGACATAACAATGGTTCCAAAACCCATGAATGCACTTGTTTGTAATTCGAAAGTTGCCCTTTTCCTTTAACCTTTAAGCCAAGACCAAGACATAATAATGATTTTATCAAGAACTTGAAAACGGTTCAACACCTCCCTATAAAAAATAAGACAAAATATCCCCGAATAGAAGCATAGTTGAAGTAAAATATCCACAAACAGTTTCAACAAAATTATTTTCTGCTCTACATACATTTCTCATTTCTTTTTAATATCTAGGTCACAAACAATATTTTAGTTGTTTACTTCAACTACAATACCAAAGTGGCAATCACAACCAGCACATCATTTTCTCTAAACTAGGTCTTAGGTTAGAATTATTTTCGGATTGAGTTGTTCACTTCCAAATAGAAATCACAGCAATCCTAATAAACTAAAAGCATGAGATGGAAAGCACATAGATATAGATAGATAGTTAATTGCGTATTCAATTTATAAATTGGAAAGATTAATCAGTTGATAATCACAGAAAAAAAATCATCATCTGGATTGAATGGAAAATTAAGATTCTTAATTTTGACTAAGAAAACTAATATGCATTAAGATACAAGTATTAATAGTGCAATACATAAATTGAGCAAACTCCCACAGAACCATTTCTTTATTTTCTGAATTTTAAGCATTTAGCTACTACTAGTGTAAATTTTATCAGTCTGCAATATGACAAAATGCAGCCACTAGAAAGCAAGTGTAATAGAAATGCAAAATTAGAATCCCATCTAGCTTGGTTATCGATTCGGAGCTATACAAACTACTCTACTACTGAAGGCACAAATTCTATAATCCAGAATCGAGATAAATCAATAATAGAATCACAATCTCACAAAATGCAAGCAGTAGCAATTGGAGATATCCTGACGCCAAAACGCAAGCATAATACACAGTACTATACGGAAGCAAGTCAAGCAACAACCAGATGAACTGAACTGAAATATTCACACAGGCAAATTATCAAACAGTTGGTGCTCAAACAAAAAAGTTACATTTAAACTTAGAATCTTCAAATATACTCAAACAAAATTGAAACCCCAGATGGAGAAATAACTAATTACTTGACAAAAATCAGTAAAAGTAGTACAATACCTTGGATTTTGAGTATCTAATTGATTGAGTTGGGTCCAGAAATGGATAGCTGAATCGAAATTGCAGTTAGAAGCACTGGAAATCTGGACAGTAGAATCGAGATGTAAATCAAGGCGTTTTAATTTGGAGAGAGATGCAAATCGAGCCGGAAGAGAGGGGGGCGAGAGGCATACTTTTAGGTTTGAGTTCCAGGAAAAACGGCCAGTTTCAGTAAATTGCCATAGTATTTGTAGTATTTGTGTTCGGATCAGATCCGATGGTCCTTGGACTAAAGTCCAATCCGACCCCGGACCAATTGGTCCGGACTTTCTTCAATCCGACAGCATTGGAATTGGTTCGGATTCGGATCGGTCCGGTCCAGATCGGATCACAATCCGCGAACCGGATCATAATTGCCAGGCCTAGGGAGGTATATATTCGCGCTTTTTAAGCATTCCAAGATTGAGAGCGGACCGAACTTAGATACACTAATTTCTTGAAAAACTTAGATAAGAGAGATAACACAAAGAAACGTGACCACAGATAGATGCCCAGATGTGTAAATTGAATTGTGCCTTTCTAAAAATAAAAAATTGATACAAAGATCTAGGGCAACGACGGTGGAATACTGTATTGCGGTTGTGCTTGAATTTGAAACCTGGCGGGTCGACCCGGGTATACCGGGTTTCGGAGGCCTTAGCGGGACGATACATGCATAAATCGTTCGGATCTTGGAAAAAGGATAAACTCCTTAAAAACCGGGCAAAAAATAAGACAAAATATCCTTGCATGCCACAAGTTCCATATAGTAGCACACCAAAAGACAAACCAACATTTTTTACTACCCTTTACTTTAGCACGCAAGTTATTCTCAAAACAAGATTCCAAACTAGCTATCTCCCCTCACAACATCCACCCTCAAGCCATTTATAAACTAAATCTCACACATATTTCGCAAAACAACAATTGATAAACAAATGATTAGTGCTCTCTAAGACCTCCTCCCCACACCTCTTGCAACTATAATCTTATCTACTCATAAAAATACCACGCTTTTTCAAATTTTCTTTGACAGAATTTTATTTTGTAGTGACTTCCACAAAACGTATTAACTTTCGAAGGTACAAGATTGTTCCACACTACGTACCTTAGCCCACTTCTTCATAGGATTCTCTTGTTCTTTTATATTAAGTTTCATATACCCCGTCCCTTGTAGAATAAGACTCCGGCTCCAAATCCAACCACGTACACCCAACCATCTTCAACCCCTACTTTAAGTTATAACCCTCTCACACAATGTTCAATTTCATCAACTTGCTCTTGATCACTACTAAGTGGTCTAATCCAATCCCAATTCAATTTACACACGCCATCCCAAACCTTACAAGGTACACCTATCAACAATAGTGCAATTCTTATTAACTGCAAGGCGATACAATCTCGGATACATATCCTTAAGACTTATATCCCAAGAACCCCACTTCTCCCCCCAAAGCTTGTCGACTTCCCATCACCCACCTTTCTAACACAATTCTTAAATACCCAATTTTCCTTTAATCCCCCTTTTATCAAATCATACCACCATTCGGACCAATTACTTTTTTCTCTACCCACACAAGAGATTAAATTCGCATACCCCGACTCCACACCCAACCATCCTCAACCCCAACTCACTCCCCACTTCCGTACGCACCTCCTGATTATCCGGACCACCCTGTTTTGCCGTAAATCTGCCCCACCACTCAAACGTAACTCATTTTCTACACTTCCTGCCTCATTCTTCTCTTGTAGTCGCAACTCTGATTTTACTACCTCCTACATAATCTCCTCAACCCCACTATCTTCTCCCCTAATCTTTTAACTGGTGTTTCTGGAACACATCAATACTTCCCTACTCCGTGAGACATTTTGCTTCCTCCTCCACATCCCATTCCGAATCAATCCAGCTCCATCCTCATCATCATTATCTGAATCACCCCCTGAAGAATAATTATTAGACCACGATTCTTCATCACTACCATTTCCCTCATCATTCTTCTTGTCCACCAAAATCCTAGCAACCTCCGGTCCTCCGTTGTTGCACTGACAGCCCATCCACACCTCTTCCACCATAAAATCCTCAACTACATGAATATCATAACATTCATCTCCAATCTAAACAGATGTCTTCCCACGAATTATTTCAAAGCTCGGTGAATCAACTAGCACTCTCCCTCTCCTAAGATCTTTCTTCCCCAACGTCTCTTGATGAATTTTATCACATTCCCACATCTCGACCCCAACGCACTAAACGTGTCCTTACTCCACCCATGCAATGGTACCCCATAACAAGTTAGCCAAACTTCTCGTCTAACATTTATATCTCTCTTTTCCCATGGCCTAAGCATTAGGAACCACTCCTTTAGCCAATACACCATTTTCTTGTAACACTTTCAACCTTGCTTCCGCCTCATCATGTGCAATCGCCCATAATAATTCCGCCAATCTACTCACCTTAAAACCGTTGTGCCCGTTCCTTTCTAACAATTCACAAATCTGAAACTCGTCTAGTTCATCCACTACTTCGCCAACGAGACATCTTCTAGCCCACCTCTCCTCCTCACTACCAACGTGCACTACCTCTGCATTTTATGTTTTTGTCACGACATTCACTTTTTGCGTTCCTACCACATGACTTATTCGCAACATTTCCAGTGATTGATTTCACCATCCATCTCGGTTTATGATTATGACCTGAGCACCTCCCTCTTTTCTGATCCACAACGTCCACTTCTCTCGCTCTGCTATTCTGGCCGCTAATATGTGCCCTCACAGTCCCAGCAAACCTCCCTTCCCCAATCTGTTTCTCCACGCTTCTCGCCAACCCATATATACCGACCCACCGTAAAATGTGATCGGTTTGCCAATAACTTAAAGTTTCCAATCCAAATCCTCTTCACCCTTCCAGCAATGCCTCTTCGTCATGATTCCTAACTAACCTAACAAATGAAAATAGCTTCCTGTTCTTGAGTCTCCGAGGTTTTACAACCAAAGCCATCGTGCTATATTTCTCCATAAGCTCTTTCACGTCAAAATCTTTCCAATCCAGCGGAAAATTTGAAACGAAAAGGTTAAGAAGTTTCTCATTAACAACCCGATTATATGTTTCATACTCCAACCGGATTTTCCTTCCTTCTCCTGTTTATCACCGTCGTCCACCCGTCATCACCCGCTTCTCCCCGACGTCCTTGCTTTCCTGCCACCCCCGACGTTTGAGCCTCACCACTTCTACCTCTAAACCCTAACTCTTCTCGTCCTCTATCTCTTCCATATCTCTCGTTGCTAGCGCCATAGACGACATCCCTAACCAGAGTTCCATTATTCCGATCACAAAATCGGTGGTGTTGATAGGTGACTTTGGAATTCTGGGGTTTCTCTCTCTACCTTTCTCTCTCATCTTTTTTTTAGTATTATATCATAATAACAAAACTAGTATTAATAAAAAAAAACTTATTTAGTTCATAGAGTAATATTATATAGGAATTTTTACATCTATCACCCCTACTAGACAACCCAATTACAGTTAAGTCCCTCTTAGTATTACATCTAGGTCCAAAATCCCAAAATTGCTTTGACCAACTTAAGGCAAACTGTTCAATATCTTGAACCCAAATATGGCCTTAACATTTTCTTCTTCTTCTTCTTCTTCTTCTTCTTCTTCTTGTATCAGCCTCACCAGAGCTGTAGCCCCGGTCAATCAGAGCTGGCTCTGATATGGACGGAGCTGTAAAGCTCCGATCTGATTGGAGCTTTACATCGCTGACATTAGATCGGAGTTGATCTTATCGGCGCTTTACAACTCCGAAATCTGATCGGAGTTAAATGTGTAATTAATAAAAATTATAGCTGTTTGGCCTCAGTCAAAATTCAATATTTGACCAAGGGTAAAAATATCTTTTCATTGTTTTAATTCGTGTAAAGTTAAAGTCGTGGGTTTACATGTAATTAAATCGACTAACAGAAGAGTTGGATGTAATTGTTTGACTATCGATGGCCTATCTGTAATAAAATCGACTACGAGGGGTGTTAGATGTAAGAAGCCCTATTATATACTATACGTAGAAATATATTCATTTTATTATCAGAAATATATATACAATCGTAAATATACAATATTCATTAGTCTTTAGAAAATATACAATGAAAATAAATGCCAAATGTATAGAAATTGTAAAGTGAATGATATACTCCATCCATCCGTCCCAAAATTGTTGCACTATTTTGTCATTATGGGCATCCCCGTTAGAGTTGCACCATTTTATTTTTTGTCATATTTGAACATGTTAATAATAATTTTATATTCCATCAACTCATTTGAGTGGCCACAAATCTCCAATAAAGTAAAAGTAACCTCCACTATTAATATAACTCAATATTTAACGCTTCTCTTTATTTTTGTGCTCAAAATCAAATGGTGCAACTTCTATAGGACGGAGAGAGTATAATTTATAGTTAACGTATATGAGGAACTATAAGTTTGTATATTATACAAGTCAGACCTACTGTATGTGAAAGTGTATACAACCAACATTGCACACTTAAACATACAAATTAAACCACATTCTACGTACACTTAAATGTATACACTTTCACACATTCACTTAAATGCATTTACTCTGGGAGCGGACTACTTGTACGTATGCACATAGAGAATGAATACTGTAAAATTGTATAATGTGGTTGTATATACATGTAGGTATACCGTTCTTGTATAAGTATATATTTAAACATATAACAATATACTTGTATATAGTAGCACCGAAGGTACGTGGATTTGAACTGTTTCCTCAACTCCTTTAGGTTATGTATGTATCCTTTTGGGAGTGTTTCCAATTCCTACCATGCTAAATCTTCTCCAAACAAAGTCTTCGGAAATGTGAGCACACATGAGCAGGGGCGAAGTCAGAAAATACACTCATCCGGCCCGTGCTATTTTAAATCACTTAAAATTTTACGAACTCCTTAAATTCAAGCTTTAAAGCGATATGGCGATTTAAACGCGTTATGTGTCGTTGTTTTGGATATTCAGTTACATTTAGTGTGATTTTCTAGAACTTGAATTCTAAATAAATATACAAGTTTTTCAACTCTAATGTGGCACGGTTTAAATTCAAAAATGTTGTTAATTCCTCCACAAAAATTAATTATTCTCTACCTCATATTTGACTCACTTAAGCCTAAATGCATTTTGGACATGTGCTATATTAGATCAAAAACACACAAAGTCCAATCCAAACATTAAGTTACATACTAATAGTAATTTTTTTTTTTTCTTTTCCAACCTGTGCTGCAGCACAGGCTGGGAGTACTCTCCCTTCGCCCCTGCACATGAGCACACACGAAATGTTTCTATTGATGTAAAGTTTTGGCTCAGGGGTTTTGACGTAAGCTTTTGTGGTTGTTCGTCCAATTCGTCCAAACTTTGTTTGATGAATTCCAGCAACTTTGCTAATTGTTCTCCATTCATTCCGAAGGAACTTTGTGTCCAAGATCTCGCCGTTTGCTAGTAAAATGTTGTCCTGGCGGACGACCATACAAAACCGGTGTGCTAGATGGTGGAATACTTGTGGATCTTATTTTGGGTGCATGTGATGCCTTGAGTGAGCGAAAGGGTTGTGCATGTGCATTCAACTTACTAAATACAATATGATCCCTATTAAGTACAATAATTACATATTACATTTACTTCCTATGTTCCCAAACTTCTCATTTGTTTTGTTGACCCTTGCCCCTTGATACTCTCCGATTGAATTCGAATTAATCCTAATTCATAACAGAAAATAAGTTTGGAACTTATATTATGCATAAATATAAGGTTAATAATTTCATAATATAAGTTCAAATAAAAATCCGTTAAGTTATAAGGGATTGTTTGGTTCGCAAAATTTGAAGCAGGGCAATATATATAGTAATCTCCAGGATTAAGACCTAGCCTGAATGTCAAATTTGTGTCCAAAAAGTTATGGACCAAATATAATTTTACAATAGGTAGCGGCTGATGTTACAGAGTCATTGATGACTTGCGATATACACTATCGTTTTTTGCATTGAAACTTAGCTCCGATAGCGATATATACCATTCATGTATTTGACGTCCTAACTGACCTGTTCTTGCACGTCATAGCTGATTGTTATTAAGACTTTTCCAACTGATCTTTAAGTTTAATTTATAATATTATCTTTGTTAATTGAGCTTGCATTTGACTTTGTTGTGATGGTAGATTTTCAACGTGATGTACACAAGTATTATTATTTTTTTCTCCGGAAACTCAGTAGGTTTACACTTTTTCTTTTTTTATGTCCGGTTTGACCGCAAATTAATCATAATTGATTATGAAAAAATTAATTTTAGAAATTATATTATAAAAGTATACTTCTTATATTTATATAATATAATTTTTAAAATTATTTTTTTCTTAACGAGTTATTATTTATTTGAGGTCAAACCGGACATCGAAAAGTCAACAAAAATAAAGTGTAAACATATTAAGTTTCCGGAGGAAGTACTTATTAGCATTTTTTTTTTCTAATAATAAGCCAATAAGAAGAGATTGTAGCTCACTCCCCCAATTCCTATTTTTTCTCAATTTAGCTATTTTTTCCCTCTTTTTTTATTTTATCCTTTTTTTCTTGCTTTTTTTTTTTTTTAAATTTCTAATCCTTGTAACCTAGGCGCAAAGAGCATTGATTCCCCGGTTGCAATATCCTACAGTCGGAAACACAACAATAAGGTAATTCTCATATATTAGACAACAAAAGCATATTATGTACTTCTGAATTTCCAAATACTACCCAAAAAAAATAGGAACCTAAAGGTTTTCAATCACATTAGTTACAAAAAAAACGTATAACCACAATAACAATATATAGGAATAAATTATTGATTGAACATTAACAAAATAAAATTTTAAGAAGAAGAACGCTTCGCACGTGTAGCGTCACAAAAAAAAACGTATAACCATAATAACAATATAAGAATGAATTAATAAAATTTTTTTTGCTCTCTGTTTTAATAAAAATTTTGCCGTTTCAAAAAAAAAAAAGGAATGAATTAATGAGTGAACATTAACAAAAAAAATTTAATAAGGAGAACGCTTCGCGCAAAAAAAAAGTCATAACCAAAATAACAATATAGGAATAAATTATTAAGTAAACATTAATAAAAAAAATTTAACAAGGAGAACAATTTCGCACGTTTTCTTCTTTTCCAGGTCTGTACAAAGTTGCATTGGTAGAATGTTTAGTTGAGCTATAGAGAGTGCCATGGTCATGTGGTATCGTATTCTTTCGAATGGTGTCAGTATTCAGTTCACTTAATTTTGGTATTATTAGCTAGAGTGTACTTCTATCACTTTGTATTATTATTAACTTCTATTATGCACACTCTCAACTCTTTGTATATTTGTTATAATTGACTAATAAACTTTTTGTTATTAAAAAGTTTTCAAACTCATTTAGCAAACAGTTAGGTCATGTTTGATTCCTTAATAGAATTTTAAAAAATGTGTTATACAACATACTAACTCTATTTGACTCGTTAATAAAAATTAACTCTTTAGTTCAGTTCATTTTTGCTCATTTGTTTCTTATAACATTGACAAATTGCACTCAAGTGTAGATGTATGTGCAGTTCGAAAAAGAACAGAAAAAAGTAACAATAGCACGTAGAAAACACAAAGTATAATAAGGAAAACCCTTCACACGCGTACGTGATTACTAGTATGAATATAAATAATATACTCAACATAAAGTCATTCTTAATTAATAAGTAATCTGATTATATCCCTTAATTAATTGGTGTCCGACGGGTACTAGAGTGTTGCTAAAAGCTTCTCTTTCACCATTTCCGCATCCACTGTCCGTTCTCCTTGTGCCTGTGGAGTTCAAACCCAACCCAAGCAAACTAAATTAGAAAAAGAAGGAAATAAAAAAAAAATTGTATCTGAAAAATTCAAAACACTTGTTAATTAAAAATATAGAAGATTTTAATCCCTATACCTGAAGATGCAAATTACAGAACACCCTTTGAGATGAATCGGTACAAGTTGCATTCAGCACCAAAAGCCCATCTTGCTCCAAAAGGGCTATTGTTTCATAGAATGCAGTTTTTCCAACATTAGGGACTGAAATCTGAATAATGACTTCTCTATTGGTAATTTGAGTTGTTGATATCGCAGTAGTTGATGAAGATCCATATTTGGCTCTCTTTTGGTTAGCTTTTGATGATTCTTGTTGCATGGAAACTTTTGACATACACCTGTCTCTTTTGGCTTCAAGTCTCGCCACTTCGTTTTGTAGATCAGGGATGTAATTCAATGCTCTTGATACTGTTGATGGTATACTTAATTTTCTCTGTTAATAGATACATACACAAAAATTAATTAGCAGAGATATTTAACAAAAACCTACAGATTTATATATACTCATATAGCTAGCAGCACAAGAGGAACATGTTACATGCATGTTTAAATGATTTAGCAGCAAAGCTAAACGAAAACTTAGCTAAACTGTGGAAGGGAGATGGAGTGGTAAAGTAGAGATGGGTTTAGGTTTAGATCTCTGGCGAAGGCATAAGGTGGTTTAGGTGTGTTGTATATAAGATCGATGGGTTTAGGTTTTGATCTTTGGCGAAGGCATAAGGTGGTTTAGGTGTGTTGTATATAAGATCGATGGGTTTCGGTTTTGATCTCTGGCGAAGGCATAAGGTGGTTTAGGCGTGTTGTATATAAGATCGATGGTGTAGGATATTTATATATATATACAGTGGCGTCTTTGAGATTTCAGAGTCCCTGTGCCAAATTGAAAATTTAGGCCCATAATAGTAAATAATTTAAACAAAATAATCACTTTTATTTTTAAATAATTGGGCCTTTATAATTTATTAAATAAATTATTTAGAATATCATAAATATAAATGTTACGTAACACAATAATTTTTAATTAAATGCATTTTTCTTCCTTTATTCATTCACGTATGAATATGAGTTATACTTGATCAAATTATTATTATTATAAACTAAAAATTTTAAAAACACTTACATGTTATTATATTAATGGACTAAAAAATTAGAGGCCTCCAAAAATCAGAGGCCCTGTGCGGTCGACAAGCCCGCACATGCTAAGAGCCGCGCATGTATATATAGGGGTAGTGTAGGAGTAGTTGTAATATTTGTCGTTAAAAAAAAAGTTAGCCGATTAGGTGGTTGAGCTAATCAGATTAGCTATGACCTAGCTAACAAGTTTATTCTGATCAGGTATGGTTAAGTAATTTCATCGATCGAGCTTTTTATGTGATCATAAGCTCGTGCTAAACACGAGAGAAATGAGAGAATTAAAAAGAAGGTACTTACAGGTTGATGAACCTGGAACGGAAGCAACGAACGAAGAGTGGAATACAGTTCGTTAATCTTCTTACGACGACCCCGTTCACTGGCATTATGATTCAGCTTCTTAACAATGTGACCACCAGCAGCAGGAGTAGCAGAAGCATCATCCCCTTGGCCAACGAATTCATCGCAGAATGTGGTGAAATCGCAGCTTTTTGCCTGTGATGTTGGAGACTGGATGAGATCAATATTGGAGTGATCTGAAGCAAACGCTTTCGCCCCAGCAGCAGAAAAGTAGTAACTGTTGTCAAATTGGTGATCATGCGTGATCATAGGATTATCCCAGAGCCACCCATGGTTGGACAATTTTGGAGATTTAGCCAACATTGTTGGATGTGTGTATGTTATATCACAAACTCTGATATCAGATATGGAAAGAAAAATTATATGAAAGTTATGTGTTTATACCAACCATGCAAGTTGAAGTTACTACTAGCTTAGTGTATGTTGTTGTTGTAGATATAAATGATTAGATGCTCTATTTATACTAATTGACATTCATATTTAATAGCAATAAATCACTGTCATGAAGTTATTTTAAGGATAGATATATATAGTTGTTGTCAAAATGTTGGTCATGATGTATGTACCTACAGGATCATCCAAGAGCCAACACCACCCACCCAAGGGGGGTTTGCTTCTATTCGTGAAGATGTAGCCGACATTTTTGGATGTTCTTAATTACAGTTACAGAGATGGAATAAAAATGGGATCTAAAGAGTTTATTCCTAGTTGAAGCAATTAGTATATCGTAATCAATCTAGTTGGCGAACGGACGGACTAAAGAAAGTTTAATTTTTAGGTCAGTTTTAATGATAAATAAAATAACAATACAATGCGCATGGCAAACAGATCATCACTCATTTGCTCGGTCTTCTGTGCGTGTTTCCAAATCACAGACCACACATGCAGATCATATGGATTAACGTTCCATTAAATGTCACCTTAACTTAATTAAAAGTTGGATAAACCACTTTTACAAGGTTTTTTTTTTCAAAAAAACGTAAAACGCCAAAATTTCTTGAAACATAAACAACTTATTATTACAAGTAAAAAGATGTGCAAAAAGAGATTGCGCACCTTGAAAAAACAACCACTTCGTATACAAGATAAGAAAATGCATGTGAATAAGTAACACTACTTGTTATAGACGAAATTACTTTTGACCACCCTCCTCATCTAGATAGTAGTATGACTTTTCACTAACGAAAAGTCAGGATTTAAAAGGTGATGAGTTAGCAAACAACTCTAGCCAAGACCGTAATAGGATTAAGAGGCGGAATACCGTTCGATGCAAATTAAGGTAACTTAACACACGAAATGGTGATGTTCCTCTACGGATGCCACAATCGATACTAATTAAAAAAAAATCACCAACCCACGCTTACAACCCACAACCAAAAAGAGAGAAAGCTACAACAAATCAATGCCTCTGAACCTATATACTATGTTTCGAATCTCACTGGGTTAACCGGGTTTCAGAGGCTTAAATCCATCAAATCCCGGAACTTGTGATTTTTTCGAGATTTTGACCGGTATTCCCGGGTCAACTAGGGGATTTTACAAATTAAAATAAAATTGTATTATTCGTAGAAACTTCAAATCACACTTGAGAGCGCATTAATGGTCGGATCAGGGTGTATGAGCTACCGTTGGATAGATCTTTGAGTTACCTACGCGTGGGTGTTGATTTCATGTCAATCGGTTAACGTATGGGATATAACAACAATGGCAAGACTGCGCAAACTTTTACACACTTAAATGGTGTCAAAATCTTCATCCGAACTCCGAATTTATTATCGTTTTCGCCTCGTACAAGCTATTCTCAATATCTTCCTTGACATTTGGCATCCATGCTCAACCTTTGAATACCTTGGAGATCCTAAACAACCACAGATGCACCAAAATGCACCAGTTTGTTTATAAACATAATTATCATTGTCATAATTTCTAACTTTTTTTTCTTCTTATTTGTTTCAATTTTGAACTTATTTAATGGAACATTTCCCTTTGTTTACTTGTTTATTTGGATTATTGAAGCGTTCTAATATTATATATGTACTATGAATTTATTTTGTATTCTATGATTTTATGACATTTATGTTGTATTCTAAATCTTATTTGGTGATAAATGTGTGTGATAGTTATTATATATAATTTTAAATATTTGTTATGTGTTCAAAGACAACCGGTTGGAAATGACCTGGGCTGACCCGTCCCAGGAGGTCATCCGAGATGACCTCCAAGACGAGATTCAGAACATAGGCTATATACAAGTGATCTAGTACCAAAACTACACATCACACCGTAAATAAGATGAGCGAAAGCACTCAGTAACATTTTGAAGGTGGGAAAAGGAAGAGGAAGCTAAGCTAAGGGAGGAACTTGTCTTCGAGAGCATGCCAAGGATGTGTGGTGGTGGGGGAACTTGAAAGAGGGTGTTTATTCAACGAATGAGGGTTATCGAGAGCTAAATACTCATGAAGGTGTTCTTGACTTAGCAAGATGGACAAAGGAAATTTTGTCAAAGAAGGTGACTTCTAAGGTGAATACTTTTGTTTGGGGCCCTTCAAGATAGAATCCATTCTAAGTTGAATTTAAAGAAGAGAGGGGTTTTTCATTAGTGATTTGGAGTTCTTTTGCAAAGGTTGTGGAGAGGAGGAAACCTCTTGGCACATCCTAAGGGGTTGTAGATTTGCAAGAAGGGTGTGAGAGTTAGCTTTTGATTGGATTCAAGTGGCTCTTCCGGGGAACTCCTTGGAACCGGATTTGTATGCTTGCCTTGAACATTTTGTATGCAAGGCACCAAGAGGGAAGAAAAGAATATGGCAAATTGTTTGGCATAGTATCTTGTGGAACCTTTGGTTAGCCCGAAATCACCTCTTGTTTAAAGGTGGCCAATTATCTCCTTGGAACGTGTTGGAAATAATTAAACTAAGTTGTTGGTGGTGGCTTAAAGGGAGCGGGGAGATGAAGGAGGTAGATCGGGTTCATGATTGGTTCTTGGAGCCTAGAAAATGTTTGAACTTGTGAAGAGAGACGAAGGTGGTAGGAGGGAACCGAGAAGCCTAGAGAGGGGTGACGTGGGAGTTGGCTTTGGACCGTTTGGATCGTTTTGGTTTTTCTAACTCTAACGTTTTGGTGTTTTGTTTGCTTTTGTGTTGCTAGATGGGCGTGGTTTGGTCTTCCCTCAAGTTTATCAATTTAGTAGCCTTGGCAAAGAGTCTTGCACTGGTGGTGTTTTGGATAAGTGATTCGAGGAGGGGTTGGTGTGTTCAACTACCTCTCGGGTTTTAATCCAAGTTTAGTTTGAGCTTTCAGGCTTGAATTATTATTCTTGGAGTACTTCGGGTCTACTTGAGTAGAGGATCCTTTTGAATCTATAAATTCCTTTTCAATGTCTTAACCACTCTTAGTTGCTCTATTGCTCATGTCTTAAATTACTTGCCACTTGTCGGTTGATGAGAATATGGTGGAGAGTTAGGTAGGAACCAATTGGAGCCATCCCGTAGTTACAAGGATGGACCTTGACGTTTGTTGGACAAATGGTTGTTCCTACTCTAATTAGCTCGCCAAATTCCCATTTATTGGCATAGCGGTGGAGGGATGTGATCCCTAGGGTTCTAAGTTGTGGGTTGTTTTCTCGTTGTTTTGTGAGATGTTTGGTTTTGAGCTTGGCGCTAGTCTCTTTGCGATCTTGAGTGGTTCCTCCGTGCTTGGAAGGGTGGTTTCGTGGGTATGTTAAGGAATAGACTATAGTTCCACCGCGATAAGGAAACCGTCGATGGTTGGAATATAGAAAAAATATTTTAATCTACTTGTCATACCCTCGTTTCTTGACTTTGTGTGATCTTCACTCTCGTTGCTAGTTTATTGTTTCTTGAGCTTGGCCTTGAAGAGTGTTTTGTCCTTCTCGGGTTTGTTCGGTGGGTGCCTTGAAGTTGGTGGTTCTCTTACGGTGTAGTTTAGATGGGTCGCACCGGTCTCCGCTAGTTTTCTTTGTATCTTTTAGCTTTCTTCTTTTTTATTGTTGTAATTTTCGGGCATGTCTTATGCTCGTTTTATTAATGAAAATCTTTAGCCATTTCAAAAAAAAAAAAAAAAAAAAAAAAAAACACTAAGTAACATTAATAGAAATCCAACTCTCCCAAAAGTTTGGGCGTGAGTCAGATGACTCTGATACCATATTTGAATTTCAACTCGAGAGTTGGAATTGTATCATACATCAATCGAGCACTCGTGCACCTGTGATTATCACAACGAATTGTTCGAAAACAATTTTCGATATAATCAAGATTGAAAATTCCCCACTTTGCCCAATGTCACATAACATATTTTACATTTTTACCCCTTCTCACAATTAAGCACCAATATTATTGAAAATAAAATCATGACAGAGGTTTCCATATACACCTTGAATTATCGAAGCTTTCATTTTTCCACTAAGAACCTTGGAGTCAAGGAGGTGACCTCCCACAAGTTTTATCACCGAGTTGTGTGAGGTGTTATCTCAACAGCAACAGCTACAACAGGTAGGTGTTATGCAAGGTGTTGAGCAACTCCGTGGATAACTTCTGTTTCCTATTCGAATTACTTTAGAGGTTTAGCTGCGAATTGAACGCTATATAAAGGAGTGATTACTGCATACTCATACCAAATATGGAGACATAACAACACGACAAAGAAGATTTGTTCGACTATTTCGAGAAGTGATATATTATAAATATCACCATCCAGATACACAAAAAGAAACGACTCCGGAGGGCCTGTTCTAAGGTTTGTATTCTATCTGCTGTTCTTGCAATTCAATGGTTAAGATTTTAACACGTAGACACTTATACCACTTGCACTTTCTTTCTTTTGTTATCCCACTTTTTCATGCATGCAAACAGTCTTAATTAATTAACTACTCCTTACATAATCGCAGTTTCCTCCACTATTGTTTTCTTTCTCGTTTACATTATATACGTTTTTCCTGTCTTTTTATATGTAGTGGTTTTATTTATTCTAGGGCAATTTACATCTACCCCATGTTATTTTTTTTATTACAGATCCTTCTCTCTTAGTTAGACAATAACATATAGCCCGATGTTACACAAAAACAATTACAGATAGCCCCACGAACTTGACCTTTTGCAAATTAAGAGCTGGAAGTTACATTTATACCCCTGCCGGAATTTCAGAATTTGAATTGAAACAAACAAGTTAAGTTTGCATTATTTACACATTTGCCTCTAAATTATTTTATTTTACAAAATTAACTTTAATGTATTTCACATTAACCACAAAAATTATATATATTTCAAGATGAACTAATATTTATTCTATAAGAACCCCAAATTAAGAATTTTTTTCGAAAAAGCCCCAAAAATAAAAAGAAAATATAAAAAAAAAACTTATCTTCTCCTTCTCCAAGATGAAAATTCCGGTGCCGGAACTAATTCCGGCACCCGAAAAATTACAGCTCCGGCAGGAGCTCCGGTCAGCTCCTACCAGAGCTGTTTTAAGCTCCAATCGGAGCTGTTTATAAGCTCCGATCGGAGCTGTTGACAGCTCCGATTGGAGCTTATTAACAGCT
Source organism: Plantago ovata (assembly GCA_028274465.1). Taxonomy (NCBI): domain Eukaryota; kingdom Viridiplantae; phylum Streptophyta; class Magnoliopsida; order Lamiales; family Plantaginaceae; genus Plantago; species Plantago ovata. The sequence goes on along the minus strand of CM051458.1, from coordinate 620,758 downwards.
CCGATCGGAGCTGTTAATAAGCTCCGATCGGAGCTGTCAACAGCTCCGATCGGAGATGTTAAAAGCTCCGGTCGGAGCTTATAAACAGCTCCAATTGGAGCTTAAAACAGCTCCGGTAGGAGCTGACCGGAGCTCCTGCCGGAGCTGTAATTTTTCCGGTGCCGGAATTAGTTCCGGCACCGGAATTTTCATCTTGGAGAAGTAGAAGATAAAAAAAAAAAGAGAAAAGAGAAAAGATAGAAAAAAAAAAGATAAAAAAAGAAAAGGAAAAATCTGTAATTTTTGTGCTAAGGGCATGTTTGGCCAGACAAAAATCAAAAATGAATAACGGGCAAGTCAACTTTTTTCCGACGACTGGGGCTATCTGTAATTGTTAAACTAGCGAGGGAGAATCCGTAATATGAGTTTCTAGTGGGGTGGTTTAATGTAATTTACCCTTTATTCTATTTATGTTCTCACTTCATAATATGCATAGTTTTTTTTTTATTTTAACTTATCACTTTTTTTAAACAACATTTTTAGTCTTTGCAACAATTTATTATAAACTGATAGATTTTTTCAAATTAAGCTGCAGCTGGAGAAGTTTGGTTGGATCTCTTTAAACAATTTCTCCTTAAATTAAACTAGATTTTAGTTGTTTTGTAAAATTAAAGAAAAATTGAATTTACAAACATTAAGCCATATCTAACTTTTAAATGGTTTTTTACGACCAGGAATCAAATTCTCTGATAATTAAGGCAATTTCACCCCTTCTCTCTAAATTAATCCATTTATTTTAAGTTGAAACTATTGCTGACACCCTCTAAAATTAACGGATAATATTAACGCTCCAAATCATTTGCAGTAATTAATACTCCTTTCGTTCCAATAATATTTATCTATTGGTTTTAACTTTTTCGATCAACAATTTTTTACTTTGAGTATAAATTAGTCATAAACTATAATGATAAAAAATATAAAAAAATATATATTGTGAAAATTTAGAAACTCAATATAATTTTGTTAAAATATTTTATCATTATAGTTTAAGATAAGTCCTAAAGAAGCCTCCATAAGGAGTGCTCTAAGACTTAATAATTTTTAAGTTATATGAATTATCTTTTGAACTTTGAAAAAAAGAAAATAAAAGAGTGAAACGCGAAGGAATTGAATAAATTAAATTTCATTAAACTAGAAACGAAAACTGAATTAAAGAGGGAAGAAATAAAAAGTTACTGGCCTTCTCTCAATTTTTGATTAATGAAGAAAGGAGAGGTCAAGACATAATTAAGGAATAAAATGAAACATTAAATAAAATGGAGGGAGTAATGATTAAACGGAAAATTACATCCTAGTTACACTTTTCAATCTATATTACATATTAATGATATGAAAATTCTTTATTTCATTATTAATAACAAAAAGCAAACATATTACATTCAAGTTACAAATATTGTAACTTATTTACTAATGAGTTACTTTTATAGGACAAAAATACCCTTTTAAATTATTATTAGTTTTTAATTTAATAATAGGAATATCGCAAAATCTCATAAGAGACCGTCTCTTTTTAACATATGGAGAGACCGTACCATTATGCAATTTACCAACAGCTAGTTATAACCATTAAAAAATTCGGTGGTATATGTGTAATTATCTATGAATATAAGGTCCTTTTAATAAATTACCCTCCTTCTTTATTTTTATCTATTCCAGATCGATCCTTTCAGATAGATCCAGAAGCCTTACTCCGTTTCTTCTTTCTCCTTGACGGCCAAGGTGTCGTTCTTATATGTCTGATTCAGCTTGGAAGCCGAAATCGTGAAACCCTTGGTGAGATTGTGGAAATCGACGTAGAAGAGCAGGAAGAAGAAGTGCACGAGGGAGAAGAGGAACTGGGACATGGGGTTAAGATCCGGGTTTTAACGGATCGCTGCCTTCCAGGTTGGTATTTTCTTCAATCCATTTCGATCAGGTCGTAATTTGTATGATTCTCATATTCTCAACAATGAGGCTTGGTCTGTTTTCGTGCTATTATCTGGTGGCAATGAATATTTATATTGTCTTTAAGAATTTAGGGTTATTGTGGTGTTCGGTGCGGTCTTGGTCTTGCTTGATTAAGATTCTTTTTTAGTTGTGGGCCACATTGTTGTTGTTATTTGCATCTAGATTTATGTAGATATGTGTTTGAATCGAAGTTTGTTGGTGATAGATGTTATATTTTGCATCTAGATGTAGATTTATGTTCATCTCATGAATTTTTTACGTTCTGCGATATTTTCCATGTTCTTTACAATATTGCCCATGTTCACGCTAATATTGTCCATGTTATCACCGATATACTCACTGTTTATAATGCTCTGTTTTTTTAAAACTATTTTTATAAAAAATTGATCTCTGCGATATACACTATGTTTTTAGCAATATAACCCATGTTATCAACAATATTGTCCATGTTCTAATAATACTACCTTTGTTGTTTCCCCCTTTGGTTTTCGTGGTGTTGTTATCCTTGTTTTTTTGTCGTTTCGATGTTTCTATATTGGACGCAGCTTTACATAATCTACAAATTATTACTCATGTTTCTAAGCATATGTCCAATGTTTTGAACATTATTACCCATGTTTCTTATATTATGTCATATCATTTTGTTTGATATGTCCCATGTTCTTATCTTGATGTTTGTTCTGATTATGGTCCATATTTTGAAGATTATTATCAATATTCCTTACAATATTGTCTATGTTTGTGGTTTTGTTTTTGTAGATGATGTGCAACAGAAGAAAAAGAGGACTAATGCCGGAAGCAAGCAACAATCCAATTAATGGATGGATTCACTTTGAAATTAGAAGTTAGATAGTTATTACTGTAGTCATAATATTAATATGTACAATATACTTGCATTTATATACAAGGATTTTTTTTATGTTCGAAATAGTACCCATGTTGTTGAGAATATTTCCCATGTTTATGTAAATATTACCTATGTTTCTCATAATATATCCCATGTACTTACAATTTATTACAATTTACTGATAATGTTCATGTTCCATGTTAGTTTAAATATTACCCATGTTTCTGAATATATCGCCCATGTTCATGGGAATACTACCCATGTTTGTCATAATATCTTCCATGAACTTGTTTTTATATATATGTGTCATATCAGTGTTTTTCCAAAAGAATCCATGTTTATGAGAATATATTCCATGTTTCTAAGAATATTTCCCATGTTCATGGGAAATACTAACCATGTTTCTCGTAATATGTTCCATGAACTTGTTTTTATATATAAGTGCCACTTACATATTTTGGTGAGAACATAAGGAATATTGTTGACAACACAAAAACTACTACTCATCTGTCCCAATCAATTCTTTACGTATTCCTTTTTTGGACGTCCCAATCAATTCTTTACGTTTCCATTTTTGGAAAGTACCCCACATCCCATCTATATTATTTTAAATATGTACCCCACATTTACACTTCTTTATCTCCACTCATACCTCACACTTTTTAATCAACTACCCCACATTTACATACAATATTAATATAACACTACCAAACAAAATTATTCATTAAAAACCGTGCAAAAAACAAACGTAGACTTATCATCGGGACGGAGGGAGTACATTGATTTATTAATAATGTTCATGTTCTATGTTTGTTCAAATATTGTCCATGTTTCTAAAAAAATTTCATCCATGTTCATGAAAATATTACCCATGTTTCTCATAATATCTCTCATGAGCTTGATTTTATATAAGTGTCATAGTCTATGTTTCTCCAACTACATTGCATGTTTGTGAAAATATCTCCTATGTTCTCAAACTAGATCATAGATATATAGTATATTACTATTTAAAATTGTTAAACATAACATATGAAACAATTGAAAGTCTGAAAATTGTCCAAAGCATAACAAATTAATTAATCAGAACAAGTATTCCACAAATTAGGTGGTTTCTTCGTTATCCTCTCAAATTTTGGTCTTGGTTCCTTTTTCTCTTCTCTCTTTTGTGTTGGTAAAGGCTGTAGTAGTCGTTGTACTTATTAAAAGTTCATATCAGTCCTTTCAAGCATCCACGAATGTCAAAATGGTACTTATACCTACATATCAAAATGTGATGATCAGTGAACATGAGCCTTTTGGATGAGAACATGTGGCATATTGCGTAGAACATAGAGCATATAGTTGAGAACATAGAAAATATTGCATAGGCCAATATTTACATGCTTTATGTGCATAAAATAGAACATCCATGTAAGATAATGGCATATGTTGGTGAGAACATAGGGAATATTTCTGGCAACATAGAAACTACTGCATTGATTATATTTCCATGCTTGAAGTGTATAAAACAGTGCATATGGGTGAGATCATGGTACATAATGGTGAGAATATAGAAGATATTGATAAGAACATATATAATATTGCATAGGTCAATATTTACATACTTTTTGTGCATAAAATAGAGCATTCATGTGAGATCATGGTATATGTTGGTGAGAACATAAGGAATATTGTTGACAACATAGAAACTATTTCATTGATCAATAGTTCATTGTTTTAATGCATAAAAAGTGTGTGCATGTGAACTCATGGTACTATTGATAAGAACATAAGAAATATTGTTGAGAACATAGGGAGTACTGCACAGGTATATATTTTCATACTTTCAGTGCATAAAACAGAGCATACTGGTGAGAACATGGACAATATTGTTGAGAACATGAGTTATAATGCTGAGAACATAGTGAGTATTGTAGAGACCAATTTTCATGAAATAAGTTGAAAAAAAAACAAACCAGAGCATTAGACAACAGTGAGCATATTGGTGAAAACATAGACAGTATTGCTGAAAACATGGACAATATGGCTGAGAACATAACAAATATCGCAGAACATAATTTTTCACGAGATCTACATCTAGATGTCAAATCTAACACCTATCGCTAACAAAATAACACTACCATCATACTAAAAACATACTAACATAATAACGAATGGCTTTTGTTGTGTCCCAAACAACAATAACAACATAGATCGATCCAGAATAACAATGAACCACAGATTCACCACAACATATTCATTCGAACCCAACAAATATCAATAAACTAAATCCAATTGAATAAATAATTAATCAATCAATCTGAGCAACATCGAAAATAAACGAAATCCAGTCAGAATCACCTGAGCGTACTTGAGGGAAAACCGGCAATGATGATTAGAAAACGGTAATGAATCCAATACACTTCAAAAATACACAGATCTGATAGAATTCGGTGGAGATGGTGGAGATGCGGTGGAGATCGTGGTGATTGACTCGGTGGAGATGGCAGAGATGAGTTGATCGGCGTCGGTTGATCGTGTTGAAGCTTTCTCTCTCTAGCGTCCATGTTTTCTCTCTCTAGAAAAACGCGTGAGAATGATCTGATAGGTGGTTTTCTGTGTTTGTGTTGTTTATATAGGATCCATATTCATGACCCGTTTTTTTGACCCAGTTGCTTGCTTTTTAGTTGGGTTGTGGTTGTTTTAGAATGTAGTAGTTGTGTTGGGGTTGATTTATAATTATGATAAATTGGTCTCTAGGGTCTCTTTATAAGTATGGTCTCTCATGAGACTCACTCTAGGAATATTGTAGATTAATAATTTGCTAATTACCCGGAAACATGCTTTCCTTTCCTACAATCGAACATTCGCCGGATTAATTGCACGGCCTCTATCCAATCTTTGAAAATAAAATTAAAAAGACTTATTCAGGATGTTCATTAGACTAAAGTTAGTACTTCTCTGTACCCCCCCTCCCCCCTCCGTTTCAGTCAACAGATTTTTCAGCAACATAAATTCCCTTTAAGTTGTACTAATAGATATTAATCCAGTAAACATGTATTTCTCAGTTCATATTTTTATTTTTTAGTTGCACAAGTGTTTTATCATTTGAAGTTGACGTACGGGAAATCATGTACAAGTTTCGTGCCAAGATAATCAAATAAGTCACACCATCATAATATCATGTAGACATAATAAGCATGTTACATGACATGCGATTGCACCAGTTTTCTTCGAAATAAGTTCCGTTTCTCTATAGAAAAATCTGAAAAGGGAATTTTTCAGCCTAAAGAGCTCATCCAAAAAGAAAAAAGTGATAAAACTAAAGGAGTCTTCTATCCGTGCCAAAGAGTAATTCCAAAGGGATAATGCTTTAGATTCCTACCGAAAAAGATATATCCACGCTTCGAGAACCAGTAACAGAAACCAAGTACAATTTTATACATTTCAGGTATCTATGTGTACTGTTGACCAAAGGATGGTACATGGTTAATTTAGGTACAACATCATAAAAAACATGTTGACCAAATACTGGTACATATTTTATTCATGTACACCACCAGAAAATCATGTTTGACATTAGCCTAATACATTATTAATTCAGGTACACCACCTTAAGAAATACTTAGTTGACCTATCTACTATCTACATTACAATAACATGAATCAAGTACCAGTTCAACACTAATCATGGGACACACATGGAACACTATAACACATGTTCGTCCAAAACTACAATTCATTTTGATAAACATGGTTAAGGACCATCTCCTATGTAAACAATAAATATCCTGGAAGAAAGATGCAATTATATCATCGATACTATAGAATAAGAGCCATCAATACAAACTGACTGGAATAAATCTGCAATTATATCATTAAGTAACAAAGGTTGTAGATTCATAGGTCATACATGTTCCCTATAGAGAAAAAAAAAAAAAAAAAAGTTGGCCCTAGAAATCCAGTCAACAATGCTCAACCCGAGCTTTTGCCTCCTTGAGCAGAACCAACAAGCCCTGAAAATTGCATTTGTAATTGGCATCCCTTCTCTTTCCACAACGAATCTTCCCACCTAATCCAACACAGAGTAAGTCAGCCACAAAAAAACAGACATTTGATAATTACCACATATGATGTGCAACACATGCCCGCAACATTACACAAATATGTCCTCAAGCACCACAACATTATATTGAAACAAACACAACATGTACTTTAAGGTGTTATATGTCCAACACCATATATACATTCTGATCATGTACTACATTCAGATACTCATGCACGCAAAAGCAAATATCTACCATGCCATCATATGTACAACACACAAGAGTTCAGCTAAAAAGGAATGATCATGTATCGATCAAGTTTTGCTACACAACTGCCGCCAAATGGATCACAGGTCATGTATCCCACACACGAGAAACAAAAAAAGGGATCAAGTGCAAAACCCATATAAATCAGGTAGAACAACATACTTATACGACACCACACAACACAAACCACCGCAAATCAGAATTAGTCAGCACAACCGTTTCTTTTTTGTTTTTAATTTTTCATATATATATATATATATGAAGAATATGATATAAAGAATATGAGGGGTCATTTTGGGTATACCATCTCAAATGTCACTTTTTTGAAACAAATATTTTGGATGTTACTAATTTGTATTTGTAGTTAAGTTGTAATAAGATCACCTAGAAGTAATCAGGAGCCTTTTTGTTGAGTCCACGTGTTGGACATCTGAACGGTAGAAGAGCAGATGGAACATACAACTAGAATAGGCCCTCCCAAAAAGAAACGCAAACCATTCATTCATCACATCAGCAGCAATGGCGAAAATTTCCATACCAACTCAAACCCCCAATGCTTCTTCTCCTCTTTCTAATTTCTCTATCCTCTTAAACTCCTTCTTGTAGCAGTGCTTAATTCAGAACAAATCCCACTCTCCTTACAAAAAATTACTTGAAAATCTTGAAATCCCAGTTCTTGATTTGCATAACAAAAAATGGCTTTGTCTATGGGTTTTACCGGAGTCAATTTTTCTAGGGCTTTTAGTAACCTTAAAGCAATTGAGAAGCAACCAAGTTCAAAGTTAGCTCCTTTTTCAAGCTCTTTTGGTGTGGATCCAGTTTACCAAACCTGCATTGTATCCAAGAAGAGGTAGTTTACTCATTTCATTTCTTTTTTAAATTGATTTGCTTTAATGGGATCTGCTTGCTTGTTTCATTATGTGTTTGCTTGTAGATATCTGGGAATGCTCATTTTACTGTGAAATGACTTAGATTTAGGACTAATTCATGATTTGCACATGTTTTAGATAGATGTAATTGTACATAGTGGTTTTTTTTTTTTGGTGGTAATTTAGAGGCTTTTAGATTTCCAAAAGAAGCATATTGTATCCTTGAAATGCTGGGATTTTAGATGAGCTTTTAGTCATTGGGGAGTATTATTCTCGAGGTCTGCCTTAAGATGTCGAAAAATCGTGATCGTAATCCACAAATGATGCTTCATGTCTGTCTTTTTATTATTATGGTATTGCATTTGCTTCCTTTGATCAATTGTTGTATTCAAGTGCATTGGCTTAATGTCATGTTAATTCTGATATATGTCAGGTCATCATCTTTAACTAGTTCAATTGTACCAAAAGCTTCTGCTGTTATGACCCTGGAGGTATTGAATTTCAACTATTGCTTTTACTTTCAACTGGAATCCATTTCTGATTGACATTGCATTTGACGATTGAAATTTTGCGGAATCAGGATGGAAGTGCTCAGGGGACTATTGAAATTCCAAAACCGATTGTTATGATGGATCAAGATTCTGATCCAGATGCCACCATTGTTCAAATCACCTATGGTGATCGCCTCGGGGCTCTCCTAGACACGGTATAAATCCATTCTCTTTCTAGCACCATTATTTATGAAATTGCAGAGATTCACCAAGTTCGCTGAGCATTTAATGACTGATTTCAGATGAATGCTCTGGAAAGACTTGGACTGAATGTTGTCAAGGCACATGTCTATCTTGATTCATCCGGGAAGCACAACAAGTTTGCCATCACTAAATCGTAAGTCCATGCTGTGGTTCTTTTTCCTCTTTGGTGATTTGCCTTTTTTTTTGCTTTTAGTCCAGGTCCAGGATATGTAACTATCATGAGGCCAGGCCTTAAACCATATCAAACTCTTATCTGGTTGTTAAATTGAGAATTAGTAAAGTCATGAAGCTGATTTATGTGATTATCGTTATTATTGCGTCGGCTGGTTTGCAGTTCAACAGGGAGAAAGATTGATGAACCCGAGTTGCTTGAGGCTATTCGTTTGACTATTATCAACAATATGCTCGAGTACCACCCGGTATGGTTCCGCTATAGGTTCTTATGGACCTGTGGAACCTTCTGACATAGTACCTCTTTTGTAGATTTTATACATGTTTGTTAAATTTCTTCATTTTATTCTTCAGGAGTCCAGTGGGCAGTTGGCTATGGGAGCTGCGTTTGGCATGACACCAAGTGAAGAGGTATTGATCTTCTATGCAGTACTATTTGTTTCTCAAACAATAAGTCGGTGTTTATGTTGTTAAGCTTTTGTGTGCATTAGATAAAAAAACCAAACTTGTTTATAGCAATGTTATGTGTGTACATACTGGTTTGGTGTTGCTTGTGAAATTTAACTCTACATTGAAGTTCTTCGAGATGCTTTTTCTACTTCTGGGCTTGAACGCAGTTGGCCTAGTACTCAAAAGGGATAATATATGGCGTATTCTGTAGTAAATCATTGCTTGGGTAAACCTGATAAGATTCTAAGACGTTTTGTACGGTACAATATACTCCATGGTTTGGCCAAAAAGAGCTACAAAACTTATAAGTTGTTAAGATATACTCCATGTTCCTTGAAGTCTAAAACAAGCAAGTTATACCAGCATGTTCTAAAATTGTGAGGCTTCTCGTATATGACAGAATAGATAGCCTTATATGTGCACTTCGATTCAACTATAAACCAAATATGAACTGCAGAAGTGCAATAAAGAAGACACTGAAACTTCTAATTAATATAATTCTCAATTCGTAATCTTTTTTCCTCATTTATACAGGTTGACGTGGATGTTGCAACTTATATCCACGTCTGTGATGACGGTCCTGACAAAAGGTGACACACATTGTTTCCTACCCCTAATCAAAAGACATGATCAACATTATCATGTTTTGAAAGTTTTTATGAAGGATTATAATAAAGTGTCTTGTTTTGAACCATTCGTGATTCCAAAATGTTGCAGCTTGCTGTACATAGAGGCAGCTGATCGTCCAGGATTACTAGTGGATCTTGTAAAGATCATCACAGACATAAATGTTGCTGTTAAATCCGGAGAGTTTGATACTGAGGTATACTACATCAACAATTACTAAAATCATGCATTTTGATGTATTATTGAGCAACAGGAACTTGATTATCCGTTTCTAAATTTTCTTACCGTGTGTAGGGCTTGTTAGCCAAGGCAAAGTTCCATGTGAGCTACAAGGGTAAAGCTATCATCAAGCCTCTTCAGCAGGTAATTCATTTGATCACTGTACATATATTTCAGCAGCCAAAAATTAGGTCAAGTTCTGATAAAAGGACGTTTTTGATGTTACGAAATGTTGCAGGTCATTTCAAATAGTCTGCGCTACTTCTTGAGGAGACCTACAACTGAAGACGCGAGTTTTTGATTTGCCAAGGAAGATGTCTGTAGCTCAAGTCGATGAATTTATCTTGCATGATTTCTTGTATTGTATTTGTGTTTGTACAAAAATTCATGGAATACATAATGTATTTGGTCACTGTAATTGTTGTTGTAAAACAGCTACCACCTGAGCCTAACATGGATACACAGATTAAGTTCATCAGACCAGAAAACCAAGAACCAAATGGCAGTAAGTCTAAAAGATGAGTACTAATTAACAAGCTGAAATAAAATACTAATAAATTAAAAAGTACCTGTTTCTTAGTAAAATTAAAGAACAGGTGGTGATTTTTCAAGAACAAAATATGAACAGGTTGATTTTTTTTTGGTTTGAAATAAATAAAGAAATAAAAAAGATGGATTAAGTGAGGTATACAAAGACACAAAAGGCTCTCTTTCATTCAAAAGAATAATCTACTAGAACCTAGTGTAAGATTAAAAAAAGAAATTAAAAAAAAGGTTTAATTGTATTAGTGAAATTGTATAATGTTATCATAGCCTTTTGACTTATGCACGCCCATTTAAGTTTTAAGTTCGAATTTTCTCGGAAACAAACTCCACCCACATGGGAGCTAGTGGTGGACATTAGGGGCGTTCACAAATAATTCTATTCAACACATCCATTAGTATTTTTTTTTTTTTTTTTTTTTTTTTTTGAAATGGACTGGAATTAATTAATCTTGAACAGAAAAACCGCAGCAACGAGACTACCAGAGTATGTGTCATAGTATCATCATTCATTCATCCAAGGATAAGGCCAATCATTATTGCTCATGTTGCATCAATCATCTATGTCTATGTCACAACCCCCAACTTGTCCTACATATGATCAATAAAGCAATTCAAGTAATGTTCACAAGTGCCAAATGCTTATTGATGTAAATATAATGATGTCACATTAGAGTACAATACAAGTTTCATTAGGAGAAAATCACATCATTTAATCTCGAATTTTTACTAGTAAAACCAACTTATGATCCGACCGAGTACTATATGATATGCTGAGAGTGAATTGATTGAATTGATGTAAAGCAACTGCAAGACTTAGAGTATGTATTATTTAAAAGAATTGAAATTATGTTCATCATAATCAATCAAGCAAGACTCGTGTATGTATTATTTATACACATGCCATATTATATGTAGTTAGGAGCATTTCTAACTATAAAATTAATCATGTTACTCCCAAGTCCTAACCAACCATCTAAAACGCATTTGCTATCGCATTCAGACCCTCTTCACCAAGCATCTTCCCAGCATCTCTCCCGGATTCAACCGCCACCGTACCACCGTTGTCATGGTTCAGCCTCCGTCTCCTTTCTATTACAAGTTCAAAATAAAATGGGATTTAACAATATCAAATTATAAATAGAAATTAAGTGGGCTTTAACACTAATATAAGCTGTCTCGGCCCAAAAGGCTCCACCCAATTTTATCCCCAGAAGCAAGCAAGTTACAACAACTGAGGGAGGTCTATCTAGCTAGCCCATAGCAGAAGCCCATACCTTCATTAAATTTGATTATCCATACTCTTCCTATCAGTATGGAACTGAAACCAACCGTCCATATATTGTGATAATCTTACATTTTATCCAAAAACATGAGCTGGAAAAAAACATACCACAACAAAATAAAGTAGCAAACTTGAAACATCTTATACAGTTGATGAGGAAATTTTCTTTTTGTAGGCACTCAATGCCCTTTGTTTGCTATAAATATAGGCATGGATTGCAGATTCTTCTTAATATTCAGAACTATCAGACATAAGACCATATATTTGAACGGAAGAGACAAAGAGAGAAGAAAATGGCATCAACCCATGCAGCTGGTAGAGGAGCACAAACAATGCACATTATGTATTTCAAGTAAGTTTATCAATTGATACAAAGGATTATTTCGATCTATCTTTAACAACATTGTACTGCTTTATTGAGTTGTACATTTATGCTTCAACATTGTACACAAATTCAAATGTATAACACTTTAAATCACTTGAGGACACAATAAGATCTTCGTTCCCTACTACCCTACAAAAACTTTGATCATATAAAACTGTCTAGTTCACTCAACATAACGTTGAAAATATAATAAGTGAAGTTACTGTTCTACCCTGAAAAGTTATAATTCGTGAGACATTACAGGCCAGTGTTGAGGAAGGCTTACCACAGGAAAAGTGGTTCACCGGACATGGTGGGTGACAAGATGAAACCACACGGTGAAGAGGTGAAGCATAGGAGCAGAGAAGCGACAGGAAATGGGGATAGCACATGGTGGGTTCGGGATGAGCGTACCGGAATATTTTATCCAAAAGGGCAAGAAAAGGTGATTGAGGACGTTCCTAAAAGAGCTGGAAAAGACTATGGAACAATTAATTGGTTCGCGTGACGAATTCTATTCAATGAATTAGTTGTTTAAAGCGAAACCTCCAAAGAAAATGTGATCATTTCAAATATTATTGTAACTTCTTCAACTTTTTGAGTACTTGAAATAAAATATGTAACGAACGGTTATCGACTCAAATGGTAAGGGATTCGATTTGTTTCGAGTAACGTTTCAACTTTTAAGTTCAAATACATATTGGAAGTAAAATATGTCATTGAAATTGAAATACATAGTTACCCCTTAAAAAAAAAGAACCCGGCAATATTTGGCCGAATTATAAAATCAACAAACTAGCAAATAAACTCATTTATTTAGTACTACCTCCATTCCATTAATAACTTCCTAAGGGTACTATTCATCGTGATCTTTAACCACGTATAACTTCTAAATTACATTAGAGAAAAATATAGTAAAATTATATTATGAAATTAAATGGAGTATATTTTCATAATCAACTTTTAATTTATATTCATACAGTTTAATTTAAAAGTTATACGTGGTCAAAGGTCGCGATGAATAGTTTTCTTAAGAAGTTATTAATGAAACGGAGGAAGTAGTTGATTAACTCAACTCATTAGCTTAGATGGAGTTTCAGATATCATATTTGTGCACGCTGTCATGTGAACATCTCACAAATAGCAAGTCAATTACGGACGGAGTTTTAATTGAGAAACAATTTTAATCTGAGAAATCAGAAATGTTTGGTGTAATAATAAATTAATAATAGAATCTGGATACGTTTCACAAAGACATGCCCAAATTGCCAAAACGTGTAAGTGATGTTTCTTACTAAATCCAACATACACCAATACTCACTTAACCAAAAGACAAGCAAATGTTCCATATATGACATAAGATACGACGCCGTGGGTGCTGTAGTAGGTGAAAACGTTGCCGTCATACGGCCGCGAACAACTCCAAATTTTCCCGTCACTTTTCTCGGTTGGTAAAATACCCTATGTGGAATTAGTCAACATTTTCCTTTCCTTTAGTCAACGTACTTGTCAAGATTATAAATGATTCCGTATGAAAACCGTTGCAAATGGTATGAAAACTCATTATTTTAAATTTAGATTAAATCAATTCAGTTCATATGCATTAAGTTTAGTTTAGTTCAGTTCAGATTCTCTTAGTAATATTTTATATTACAAATAAGTTCAATCATTTCAGTTTAGTTCATTTAAGCTCAACTTCATTCAGTTCAATTCAATTCATATCAGTTCTGTTCAGTTCAGTCTAGAAGAAAAGAATAGAGCCTAATAAGGGTAAAACATTATACCGTTGATAAATGATAATGTAAAAGCAGGTCCAACGCACTAGGAGCGGTCTCCCTACGCATGCTCTTATGCTATAAATCAATCGACACCAAGCCACCAACACAAGGTCCGATACCTATCATGTTAGCCCGGCCTTCTCTAATTTTAGGAGAGCGAGATTATGCTTAAAGCTAAAAAATCAGTTTCGTTCTGACTAATATATCGACACATACACCCATAATACCTAGGGAAACAGAGCTCAGTCAATTGAAAAGGACCAGTTTGGGCTTTGATTGGGCTTTTGCTTGTGCTCTTGTGCAAGTGTTCGTGTTCTTCAGTTCTTTCATCTAATTTGGCTTTCTTTCCTTAATCTTTGATATTAAGCTCTAAAATCTTTCGTTTTTATCCCTTTTTAGCAATATTTACCAAAAATTCTGAAAAAGTATAAAATATAAAAATATTTTATAATATATAATAAATAAACTTTACAAATGACTTTTAAGGACAATAAAAGCTTAGTTTAAGGACTAAAAATCATTCATCAATTCCTATAGACCCCATTCCTATATGATCTCGCTTGATCAGTCAGCCTGGAGGCTGGATATGCTAGCCCATCATGTGTGATAGCATCACTAAGGTATATGATCCCAACAAAGACACTCTATTCTCATGTTTCAATCCTGAATATATGAATTTTTCTGACAAATTTCAAAAACATCTTTTATCGGAAGTCTAATCCTATTGTATACGATCCCATGTATACTACTTGAGGTTGAATGTATGTGTGTCCTAGAGACAACCACCTTTTATGGACAAATGTACTTGATCACGATCAACCATATTTTATATATATTTGTTTATTCATATTTATGTTTATTTATATATGGTATATTACACCAGACATTATCATGTCATATCTGGTTGTTTGTAAGAATATCAAAAATGTCCTGAAGGATTTATGTCTATCACACTTGAGTAAGTGGGAACGCGTGTGACGAGTCGTATATCCTGAAAGCGCCCTAGTCGATGGTCATTTGGATAGGGGTAAAAATGTCGCAATCGAGACTAACATATATGCGGTGTATATTACACTCATTCGGTTGAGTATGGTGGACCACCACCATACGATGACTCGGTCATCTGTAAATGGACACATGAATGCTTGGAGCATTAATGGTACACCCACCGTGAAGCTCATTTGATGTAAGAACTATACCTAAGTGTCTGTGAAAGTAGCGGAGGTTGTTGAAGTGATGTAAAGTAGCCCTTAGACTTTCGGGACATTGTCATCACATATATTGAGTAACGCACTTCGATTGAAACCAATGCTTGCACCCGAGTACAACGTAAATACTGTCCAGCTGGGTGCATTACAACACATATATATTGACGGAAGATGGTGCCACGGAAGCACTACAAGGAAACAAAGATTTAGCGACATATCGCATCCGTCGCTATAAGGAGCGATTCGTCGCTATTTACACTTAGCGACGGATTTATCCGTCGCTAAATAGGACGTCACAGAAAGCGGAGTCGCTAAGCCATAAAGCGACGGATAAACTTATCCTATCCGTCGCTATAGTTAGAGACGAATAAACTTATACGTCGTCGTGTTCATCATTGACAACAGTGGAGACATATACTTTTATTTGTATATAAATATAGCGACGAATAAACTTATCCATTGCTCAATGTCTGAAACACGTGGTTGCGCCTGGTGATGGGACTTTGGCGAAGGATAAACCTATTTGTCACTAAATCTGGTGGAATTATTATTTATTTATTTATTTTTGTTCACCTCAAAATTGTTTACGCACAACAAATATATACTAAATTGGTAACATAAAATTCTACACATAAATTTATACACAAATAAATACTAATTAGTTAAGCATTCGAAAAAAAGGAATAAAAGTACTAATTGTGCTAAGATAAAAACTATAAAGTGTACAAATGAAAATACACAAAGATTCAGAAGGTAGAGTCACATAAACCGGGGGGGGGGGGGGGGGGCAGGGCTGGCGTACTTCTTGAGCATCCAATCGATCGTGGCCTTTAAACCCTGTTTCATCCTCTCGTGCTCCTCTCTCATCCGTAAAGCATCCTCAGCCTGCTTCTGGACCGTCTCCTTCAGCTGCTCGTATTCCGGAGGAATTGAGGAGGCACCCCGAATCCCCGTTGGCGCTTCGAGCCGGAGGACGAGCAACCCTGATCGACGATTTCGTCTATGGCCTGCGACATGTTCCCCATGTCAAAGACACGCCCCTTGTTATCCAGCTGGCAGATCTCCATGTAGATGGCGTTCCATTGCTCGACCGTAAGCTCCGGCCGGTCCGCCACCCTGGTCAAATTTCAAAGATAATATAAAATCAGGAGAACAACCATGTTAAGCATAATGTCTTCGTAATAATCCTAGCTAATCACTTGTAATGCATCAATAGCACAATTCTTGCTTCTAAACTCAGAAACAAAAAATGAGACCAAAACAAATGGTAAAGCTGTCAAACTAGCAAAGAAGTCAATGCACTAATTTCATAACTCCAAAAGCATCAATATAACAAATGAAGCCAACATAAAACAGACTTGACAATAACTCCATTAAATATTAACACAGTAAAGCTCCCAGGATAGCAAGTTGAAAATGTAAGAAATAAATGAGGAAAAAGATACTACTCCTAATACGTTGCTAAAGGATTAAGGAAGAAACTACATATTGGACAAAAAACTAAAATTCCCAAATAAAAAATTTAGGGTTGCTATAAATCACTCGTGGAATTGAGTGAACTAGAAAGAGGAAGGATGAGCAAACGAGCTGAGGAAGCAGGAGCAAGGGAGACGAAGTCGATTTCGCCGGTGGGATGGCGGTGTGGTGGTCTGTTTCGCCGCAAAGCAATGGGAGAAGACAGAGGTAAGTGCGGTGGTGTATCTCCGAAGAGTGGTGGTGGCCTCCAATCGAACGTGGTGGTGTTGGGGAGGGCGGTGGTGGCAAAATCGGGCGGTGGTGTTAGGGAGGATTAGGGATTTTGAATTGAGAAAAGGGGGGAATGGGGGAGAAGAAGAACGATCGCGATCTGTATTAAAAGATATAGCGACGGATGAGCTCATCCATCTATCTTTTTATTTATTTGTTTTATTTTTTAATTGTTAACTAAATTCTAGTCAGCTCACATATAGCGACATATGATTCTATCCGTCTCCAGTTTAGCGACGGATAAACCTTATCCGCCGCTAACCTGAAGCCGAATTTGATCTATCAAGACACGAACTGAGCTTAGAGCGCAGTTCGCGCTTATCCATCGCTAAATTTAGCGATCCGTCGCTAAATAGCGACGGATACCATCCGTCTCTAAAACTGGTTTTTCTTGTAGTGAAGGATTCACTCCTCACGTATAGTAATGGAGTTTTGATTCCTCAAGTTCTCATGGTTGATTGATTGAAGTCGTTGGCCAACTCATTGATATATTCGGGATGGTCCTCGAATGATATCACGGAATCAATCATCAGGTTGAGAACGCCATGGGTATGTTAATGGAATAGACACATCATCATGTTCCAGATGTACTCGAGCTTTCTAAAGTGAAGGGACCCTACCATCGTCATATTGTACGATATGCTTCACAACCAACAGGAGGTTTGAGAATCCTCTCAAACGTCCTCGTGTATTAATATTGCTAAGTGAATCAGTCAAGGAATTTCATGATGGACGTAACATTGTGTTGTGCTTAATACATGAGGCCCTGTGGGTCACACTTACAGGTGGTTTGGCTTATTGAAGGTTCTAATGTTCTATGGTTTAAATTATGATTAATTGGATTAATTATAATTTAATTAGGTGGCAATAATAGTTTCGAAGTATTATAAATAATTTGGAAGTATTGAATTGAATTTAATCAAAAAGGAAATATTAATTTGATTAATATATGCATTTAGATGAGATTTAAACCTCCATATATGCATGTGGGCCCAAGCTGTGGCCCACCATGCCCCAACGCGCACCGGCCCTTACAGGATTTGCCTCCTTTCCTAATGTAATTTGCTATGTGTGTGTGAACACAACTTAATTAGAGTTCACTACAAGAAAACAGCTGAACAGCGACGGATGCCATCCGTCGCTGTTCAGTCCCGATCCGTCGCTAATGGGGCTTAGCGACGGGAAGTCCATCGCCAAAAGTGGCGTCGCTAAATGAAAAAGCGACGGTTGAACCCGATCCGTCGCTTTCGGATAGCGACAGATAACTCCATCCGTCGCTCTGTTGGTCAACGCAAATAAAGCGACGAATAAATCTATCTGTCGCTTTATGGAGAGACACGTGGCACCTCGCCCGCTGATCACGTGTAGCGACGGATAAGCCTATCCGTCGCTAAGCTCCCCAGAATTTTCTTTTTTTTCCCCTGATTTGTATTTTTATCCTATTTTTTGTATACAATATAGAATAATAATTATGTACAACTGGAAACACTTCAATTAAACACAACCTAATTCAAGAAAATTCAAATACAAACGAGTCAAATGTACCACACCGATAAAGAAAATAGAAAATGTACGTTAACGAAGTCAAGTGTACGGCATAAGAGTAGAGTAATGCAAATGGGAAGCTAGAAATCTGGAGGTGGAGCCTGTCCACACTGCTCGGCCAACTGTCTCACGTATTCCTTCATCTTGTCCTGCTCTGCACGCATCCGAGCATTCTCCTGGCCCTGCTTCAAGAGTTCATCCTGAAGCTGCTCGATCTCCTTGTCCATCTTTGACCGTCTCTTCCTCGACTGATGCACGTCTCCATGTATGCTCGGCGCCAAACTCCCCATGCCGTATGTACGACCCTTGGGGCTGATCCCATCAATCTCCAACAAGATGTCATCCTTTTCTTGGGGTGTGAGAGCTAGATTCCTCACCCGTCCCTCGTACTCGGTCTGAAATTGCAAAACATGTGTAAGTATGAGCACTTAATTAATGACATGCATATTTGAAAGAAGACATTATTCAAAAGAAGTCATATGTGACAATGAAGTTATTTCAATTGAGGATTTACTGCAATCGAGGTCGCCCATTCGTCATCCCAGTTCCCTGTCTTGTCCTTGTGGGCATTCTCGAGATGCTCATACAACGACGTCGGCTTCCCCTCAGCGGTCTTCGTCAACCAAAAAAAAAAACACAGATCATTATAAATAGTATGAATGGCTACTTCCTACAATATTGCATAAAGAATAGAATTTGCACTTGACAACAGTGCTGCAAAGATTAAGTAACACCATTACATAATTAAGTCAGACCATCAACAACACAAGAGAAGACAAATCTAAAGAGACCTACACTACATACAGATTAGATTAAACAACGTCCACTTAAAGAGTAAAGCTAGCATGCATAACAGACAATTAATTAGGAATTACATACATGGCTTAAGACACAAAAGTGCAATGCAAATTAATTATACACATGACTTAATATTACATGACTTACCGAATCCAAGTGACGTTCCAACTGGCCCTTCCGCCCTAGATGGTGCTTTGACGTCCCCGTCCCATATCGCGGCTTGGTAGATCGGCTTAACTTGCTCTTCTTCGCTTTCTTCTCAGTTTCTTCATCTTCCCAGTAAGCGAGCCACTGGGCCACTCATCCTCCCTAATCCCATCAGGCCTAACTTTATTTTTCTTTGCATCGTAGATATAATCCCTATACATGCTCGAGCAGTCATGCTCAAATGCATACCACAACTCTCTCTTCATGCGGTTCGGGAGGAAGAACACCTCCTACAACATTCCATTTCCATGAAAGAAAATAATCAATCAGTATAAAAAACATGATGAAGTTGGCAAGAAATATGATCAAAAAGCCATACAACAAAATCATCCAACTTACCCCTAGTGCATTGAAAAACTCTAACTTCCTTTCTTCAGAGACAGTTGACCACATTGCTCCACCTTTGCTTGGAGGATCCAACTTAGCGAAAATCAAAGCTCTCAAAGTCTTGGTAACAGAACGTGGCATCAATCTATTTAAAATAACAACAAATACAACACTAGTCACAAGTCTAAATAAAACCATACACAACTCCAAAAACACTATAATAACAATGCACAAGTCTAACTAAAAGGATGACATGATACTCACAATTTCCCCTCCGAAAATAGAACCTCCTTCTCCATATACATTGCCCCCTTCTCGTAGGATACGAACGGACAATCATCGTCTGAGAACTCATCAAAGCCCCCCCACAGTTGACCCTTCACTTGACTGGCCATCAGAATACGAATCTGACTTGCTAGTATAACTGCTTGATGAACTGAAGAATCTCAGCAACCTCGGTCTAGGCATGATGATCTCTGCACATACACAATATGTACACAAATCATATATAAAATATGTTAGTTTTGGGTAGATAGATCTACAAGCATTGAAACAACAAGATAACTAACTGAAAGTATTGGTTTATGTTAGTTTTGGAGAAGACATGTTGTTAGCCCTGGATAGCATACACAATTAGGTTGAAATGCGGGATTAGTACTTAGAGATGCATTAACTCACACATATTGTTGCCATGGAAGGGATGTTTAAGCAAAATTCCTAAATTTAAATCCAAATAATTTCAAGTCATTTGTTGAGGTATTTTAATTTTTACACGAGTTTTAGAGTTCATAATTGAAGATTAAGAAGTAAAATTAATACTACTACTAATTCGTTGAAATTATGAACCTCTGACAATGGTCATTCATATGTCATAACAAAGCAACCAAGGTACATAACATAACACTAGAAATTAAACTAACAAAACCACATGATTTAAACCTCAAAACCTAATCAAGTAACCATAATCATCATTCTATGATACACCATCTAATCAGATCCAATAACCCAAACCCGGAAACGCTCTAAGCTCTCTCGCCTCTAATCCTCCTAGCAAGTTGGATGTCCTTGAGCATAATCGTAACACTAGTAGTAATTAAACTAACAAAGCCACATGATTTAAACCTCAAAACCTCCTAATCAAGTAACCATAATGTAGAAGGAGGAATAGATGGAGGAAGAGGAACATACTTACCTCGACCGTAATAGATGGAGGAAGAGGAGACTGGAGCTGGAGTTACGCCGCGCCGGTGGTGGTAGCTGGAGTTACACCATGCCGGTGGTGGTGGCTGGAGCGGAATTTGGGGGTTTTGGGGGTTAGGGTTTTGCTGGAGAATTGGGGGAGAGGAGGAAATTAAGAGGGGAAGACGATCTGCTGTCTTATCTTTTTTTTTCTTTTTTTTAACGTAGCGACGAATGAGGTTATCCGTCGCTACGTAATTAATAAAATATTATTTTCTTTTTTATTTTCCTTTTCATTTTTTTTAATTAATCGTCAACGATAGTGAGCGACGGATAACCTTATCCGTTGCTAAATTAGCGACGGATTGGATTATTCGTCGCTAATTTAGCGACGGATAATTCTATCCGTCGCTATCTTGTGGACGGTTTAATGACGAACTGAGCTTAAAGCGCAGTTCGTCTATATCCGTCGCAAAATTTAGCGATTCGTCGCTACCCATCCGTCGCTAATCGGCTGTTTTCTTGTAGTGGTTGGAATTGTAATTACACATCATTATTATTTGGGCACTAAGAATTCAATTGGATTGGAATTGTTATTCCTTTTAGGATTGCATTCCTAATACTAATCAAACTTTCTCAAAGAGAAAAATTCTACTAGTATATATATGAGGTAGTGATGGCAATTTGCGCTACACGGCCCGACACGATATACTGGGCACAGGCCCGACCATGAGTAGCCCACGTGTCTGGCTTGGGCTTATAGCTAGGCCCGGGCCTAACATCTTGGCCCGTAGGCCTGACCTGTGATTATATATAAGATTTATATTTTATATATATAATTATGTATATATATATAACTATTGAATTTGGGTATTGATAATGCCATAACAGTTTTGTTACTTGCAGAGCAGTTTTTTTTATTTTGCGCAAGTATATTAACTAAAGTTTGAAAGAGTAAATTTCATTTGCAACAACATTCAAACTTTTAATTTAATTCAACCCCTAAAACCAACATTCAAAACTTAATTTAATTCAACCCCTAAAACTTTGAAAGTATTGTTTATACTACTAGTATTTCTTAAACTCTATATTCTCCAATAGAAGTATTTTAACAATTTAGTGAAGAATTTCACAACTCTCATTGTTACAATAAAATATATATAAAGTGTGGCACCTTGAAGTAAATAATTTTTTATTTTTGGTGTAAATTCTGGTGTTAATTTATTCAAATATTATGTATCCATGCATTTAATATGGGGGTTATTAAACGTAGTAACAATTTTACTAAACGTTGGAAATTTATTTGTAATTTACAGAATGACTTTTATTTTACAAGTATTACAAATAAATTCCAAACTTACTAAATTCATACAAATTATCATAAACAATTGCAAGTATAATAAATTCATCAATTCTACTTTACCACAAACACTCCCTAAAACAAATACACTCATAAATATAAATTATTAACATGAAATGATCACTTGAACAAAAAATGATCAAATGATACTTCCGAACTTCCAAAAATTGATAAATTTGATACTAAATTCAAGTGTTCCAAAAATTAACATTTAAATTCAAACTAAAAATAAATAAATAATAAAATAAAAAATAAAATCAGTAGAGAGCAGCAGCCCAGCGGGCTGCTTCTAATCACTAGCACCAGCCCGCTGGGCGGGCTGCTAATGACTAGCTGCAGCCCAGCGGGCTGCTGCGGCTGCTGCTAGTGATTCAACCTTTTTTTTTCTTTTTTTTTTTAAAAATTTTTTTATATATATTTTATTTAATTATGCACAATACCTTTTGCATGGTCAATTTAATGTTTTTGTTGAAGAGAATATTATTTATTTGAGAATTAAAAAATATGTGTCCTTCCTTCTATGTTATTTGGAGATTGATATTTATAGAATAAAACTTATGATAACATTTTATTAATATTTAACCTGCCAAAGTTAAAAGAGATTTTGCTCTGACAGTAACAAAACTGTTTTGGTAGTATCAATAGCCATTGAATTTATAATATTTATATACATTTGTAATACTTTTCTATACTTATAAGATTTCCAAGTGATATACAATCATTTTATATACTATATTTTTAGTATATTTATATGATTTATTAAGTAATTTAATAATTAACTAATTTCAATATGTCAAATAAGAAAATTCAAGATAATTTCAAATGATATAAAGTGATATCAAATATTTGATCTCAAGCAAAAAGATATAAATTAAATAGATTCAACATTCTACTAATACTACACTACATAACTAAAAAAACACATTTTGATTACTAAATAATTGGAAAAAAATAAAATTTTAAAAACCTAAGGCCTGGCCCATGACGGGCCCGGGCTTGTGCCTGATGTTCAGGCCCGTCACGGGCCATGGGCGGGGCCTGGGCTTGGTGCTAGTCTTCCCGGGCCCGACCGAGCCTCTGAAACAATATATTTTTGATTCTAATCATTCTATTTTATGTTGGACAGGAAAATAAATTTCTCCCTCCCTTCTCCTAGATGCGCCGCTGCCACCACCATCTTTACCATAGAATTTGATCCGAGAATTCATAGCATTCTCATAAGCCCTTCCATCCGTGTATACCAAGGTTGAGGATAATCGAAGTTGGATACTAATGATTATCTTACATGTTTTGAAAAGTTAGATATCTTCGACTTTATAGAATAAGAAGACTTTGCTGATTACTACGAGAATTTGATCGAGGATCATCCAGCTGAGAGATCGATTGTTGTGCTAGCCTTCGAACAACTGTAAGTTTGTTAACCCTGATGTGTTTAGCATGCAAGTTAAGAAAATTTTGAAATTTCGATACTCAACCCTCGGGGTAATTCTGAACATATTTTCTTACCAAGATGAATGTACAGATTTTTAGATAATTGTTTAAATACTTGTAATACTAAATAATGTAAACAAGCCATGCAATAAATTCATAATATACTTAATTCCTACTAATTCAGACAGTCGAAATAGTTTTATTACAACGCAGTAAGGCAAATTATTAATCGACGGGCACAACTCTAACAATATTATGTACATGCCATTTATCGTTGTGAAGGCATGTTTGTATGAATTCAAAGAATTACCTTTACTACTGACTTTGCAGATATGCAAGAGTGGGAGATTGATGCTCGACGGCGTCGTACTGGAGATGTTGTGGTTGGAGTTGATTGGACCATGTATTTTTTATTCTTTAGAAACGTCGTTGACTGTCAAGGTAGGAGGCCTCAAGTGTGTACTAAAGGGTGAAGGGTTTAAGGAGATGACTAACGAGGAAGGCTACATAGGGATTATTTATAGGGTTAACTATATGCTAGCTCATGTTGTGGAGAAGGAGGAGAAGGAGGAGGAAGAGGAGGAAGAAGAACCATTCGAGGAGTTGGACCCTAAAGTAGAGGCTCTAACCTTAAGCTACATGGAAGGGGCCATTAACCGGAGTTGATAAAAGAGTGGTCTACTGATGACTATGGGCTGCAAGAGGAGCGCAACTGGACATACACCGAGGAAGAAAACAAGCTATGGGAAACTATGGTTGTTAATGACGAGGGTGTGATCACTGCATGCAGTTGGAGCTAGAAGAAAACGCAAGCAGTTGGAAGTGGAAGCGACGGCGGGGTGCAAGTTGGTGGAGAAAGGGAAACAAAAAGCTAACAACCCTGGTTGTGGAACAAATAGACCTAACCTAAAGTACTATTCTCCAGTTGAGCACGGATGCAAATGAAAATGCTTAGACATCGAGTTTCGAGGCGAAGTCAACATTGGGTTGTGTACACTAGCTCACAAAGACAAGTCTGTCAAGGGGCAGGGAGTCCCAATCAATTTTTTATGAACTTTAGGGACAATGTTCATTTAAGGCCGGGGCGGGGGGGGGGGGGGGGGGAGTAGTGGAGATTCCAAAAATATCCACACGCTTGGGTCGTGGCTAGTTTGTGGGTCATGGAAATCTAGTAGTGGGGAGTTATTATATATCTTGTTTATTTAGGTTTTGTCAATATTTGTGTGTAAATTTGTCTAACGTTATCCTTATCGGTAGAGATAGATGTGAGTAGATTTATGATTTACATTCCAACGTTTATTCTGCTTAGAACTCTAATGCACTTGAACTCTATGTGAAACATTAATATATAAGCATAGTAGGGGATATCTTTTTATTTACGCTTTGATGATTAATGCATTGAAATTCGCAAAGTCTTTTCTCTAATTTTCTCTTGTCTTGTTCAACCATGAACGGTCTTGCCTCTCCTGTCCTATACTTCCTTTTTTAGCCACTACCATTAATTAGCGGATGTCCAGTTTGTGTGCTTTATGACGAACTACCCAACAACGACTTACTGGTGATGCCAAGATAGGAAGATCCCACCATCAAACATTCCACACTCTCTCCGTACAAGCATCATAATCACCCACAATCAAGCATCATTAAGAAACCAAGCATCACAATATGAACGACTTAAAGTAATGGTTGATTTAATATTGACCGAGAGATGATGTGAGAGTGAATTAGACAATATAAATCCAATATGATGCTTAATTTGAAAGACAACAAGTAACTATATTGATAGTCCCATTAAGGTCATAAACAACAAGTTATTGAGAGATTATACAAGTAACTATATTGATAGTCCCATTAAGGTCTCAGAGTTCATAAACTCAAACCAATGGGACTTCAATAAACTAAAAACAGTTCTTCCACAGGAACTAGTACTTGAAATCATTGGTATCCCTATACCTCAGAATGACACACAAGATACTATAATATGGAAAGAAAATAAAAATGGTATCTTCTCGGTCAAAAGTGCTTATAATATGTTGGCTTCAAATTTAGCTCCTCAAGGCCCTTCTTGGCCTTGGAAAAAGCTTTGGAATTTAAAAGTAACTCACAAAATCAAATTTTTTCTTTGGTTGACGGTTTTAGATAGGTTACCAACAGCTTCTAGCTTGTTTAAACATCATATAATTCCTTCACCCACCTGTTCTTTGTGTTCCCTAGAGCCAGAAACTCTAGAACACTTATTTTTTAGGTGTCCCTTGTTCTTGGATGTTAGAAGCTGGATTTGGCCTATCTTTAACAATTCTAACCAAGTTTCAGTTGATTTTGTAATTTTTCAATATCATTCTTGCTCATCTTTAAAGATTCATTTTCTAGTTTTTTGCTGGCTTGTTTGGAAAACTAGGAATGAAATTCTTTTTGGAGGAAAATCTTTTGACAAAACTTGTTTTAAACTTGCTTTTATTCAAGCTTGTAAAGACCAAGAATTTGCCTTCCCACTAAACAGGTTTTCCTTGAATATACCTATTAGCTGCAAATGGGAACCTCCACCTGAAGGATTCCTTTGTTTAAATACTGATGGATCCATGGATCCATCTACCGGAAAGGCCGGGGCCGGAGCCATTGTTAGAAACCATAAGGGTCACTTTGTCATTGCAGGAGCCCAATTTCTGGGAAGAACTGATGTGCTCATGGCAGAAATTATGGCCCTTCAACTTGGAATTAGGCTTTGCTCTAGAATTAATTGTAAAAAATTAGTTATACAAACGGACTCACAAGTGTTATTGGCATGTTTACGCAGGAAACAAGCACCAGCCGGCCACCAAGACATACCACTGGAAGCAATTCTACAAGACCTTAGAAGAATGGAAGAAGTACAACAACTCTTTGTGTTCCGAGAATGTAATGCAGCAGCAGACAGACTTGCCGAAGAAGGAAGGAAGCAAACTTTTGGACATTTAGATTGTAGAAATGAAAGTTTTTGTTTTGTATGGGACTCTTGCCCTAGTTGGATGGAAAATCATATCCAGAAAGACATGACTACTACTTTTATTAGGCTTGTAAAAACTTTGCTATCTTAATTAATGCATCTTTTGTTCTAAAAAAAAAAAAAACAACAAGTCATAAATTTAGAAATGTTTTTTTTTTTTTTGAGAAATAGCTAGACATCAAAATATGAATATTTATCTAGAAAACTGAGTGCCAAACAGCATAAAAACAAAGAAATTAATACTTTTCTCTAATCTTTCAAAGAGCAATATTGAACAAAAAAAAATTGACCAATAAATATAAATGTTGTTAGAAAAAAGAGATAGTATTTTAACTCTATATGAAGACATGTGTTTTTCATGAAAAAAATAAAATTTTATTAGAAATATAAACATTTTGCTTTATTATTTTTCTATATTTTATAGAATCAAAATACAGTATATTTTTAAATTACATATATACTTAAACTACAAAATTTTTGAATTTCCAATTTTAAACGATGACTTTGCAGAAATCAAATGTTTAAGATTTTGGCAGAACTGACTGAAAAATATTTTAAGTCTTTCAAAACTTTTAGCATATCAATATAAAATTAACATGAAATTATTAATTTTGAAAATAAAGTTAATCTTGTTTCCTCATTGAAAACTTTTCAATTTTATTCACAAAATATTGCTACAAAGTAGAAACCATTTCCAAAATTTTCAAATTGCATTCCCGAATCAAAACTTTAATCTATGATGTTAACATCATTCAATTACCAATTCATTTTAGTTAGACTTTAATTTTTCTCCCATAAATTTCTTCCATAAATAACACAATAATACTAAATTAGTATTTTCCTAAGTTGTTCAAACTTCAAAGTTTAAACTATGAAGGTGTTTCAGCTAATTATGAATAATTCAGCGGAGACGCTTTTTTCAATTCTGCCATCTTTCTATATTTTACCTACTCTAGGTGGACCCCACCAGCCACCCAAAACTCCCACCCTTTCTCACCAACCACACCCACGGCCTGCGAAATCCCCAATATACCCCTTGAACAACCCAAATTTCCACTCAACTCCCACCCCTTCACCAACCTCAACCAATCCCATATTTATACTCCAACACGTTCCCCATTTAATTCCCAGGTTCAACTCTCACAAACACAAAAGTTGACACCAAATTTTTATAACTTTTTTCCATTTCCATTTCTTTACTCAATCAACATACACAAATGGAGTCGACCTTCACAAAGCAAGAGGAGATCATTTTCCGATCCAAGCTCCCCGACATCTACGTCCCCAAGCACCTCCCTCTACACTCGTACTGCTTTGAAAACATTTTGAAGCATGGTACTCGTCCGTGCCTGATCAATGGTGCCACGAACGAGGTCTTCACTTACGATGATGTTGAAAAGATCTCCAGAAAGACCGGTGCGGGCCTTAGCAAGCTCGGCATCCAAAAGGGCGAAACTGTCATGTTACTCCTCCCGAATTCACCCGAATTCGTATTTGCGTTCCTAGGTGCGTCCTACATCGGGGCCTTATCGACCATGGCGAATCCCTTTTTCACCCCTGCGGAAATGATTAAGCAAGCCAAGGCCTCCGACGCCAAGCTCATCATAACTCAAGCTTGCTACGTCGAAAAAGTACGCGACTACGCGTTAGAGAAGGGCATTAAGGTCATTTGCATCGACGAGCCACCATCTGACTGCCTCCACTTCTCGGAACTCACTTCTGCGGACGAAAACGACATTCCTGCTGTAAAAATAATCCCTGACGATGTCGTGGCGCTACCGTACTCCTCGGGCACGACGGGGCTACCCAAGGGCGTGATGCTCACGCACAAGGGACTCGTGACAAGTGTCGCGCAACAAGTGGACGGTGACAACCCGAACTTGTACATCCATAGTGAAGATGTGATGCTTTGCGTCTTGCCATTGTTTCACATTTACTCTTTGAACTCGGTTCTCCTATGCGGGCTTCGGGTCGGGGCAGCCATCCTGATTATGCAAAAGTTCGAAATCGTGTCGTTTTTGGAGCTGATTCAGAAATACAAAGTGACAATCGGGCCCTTCGTGCCCCCGATCGTTCTAAACATCGTGAAAAGCCCACTCGTGGAGAAATACGACCTTTCCTCCATTCGAACAGTCATGTCCGGGGCGGCTCCGCTAGGGAAGGAGCTTGAGGATGCAGT
This sequence comes from Plantago ovata, assembly GCA_028274465.1. NCBI lineage: Eukaryota > Viridiplantae > Streptophyta > Magnoliopsida > Lamiales > Plantaginaceae > Plantago > Plantago ovata. The sequence goes on along the minus strand of CM051458.1, from coordinate 591,610 downwards.
GAGAATCAAGTTCCCCAATGCCAAGCTTGGCCAGGTAATTTAATCTTGATGAATATTCAATGATTCTTTCAAAGATTAGTAGGTTGTCTGATTTGTTAGAGAATGTGTCATATGACATGTTCAAACTTCAAATTAAGTATCTGAAACTTAGAATTTTCAAAACTAATACCTCCATCGTCCCACACATTTCTCTACGTCACATCCATTTATTTATACTTACTTTTTTGTACTTTTTTCTACTACTTTATTATTATGTTTTGCTCTGTCACTCAAATTCATTAAAAACCGTAAAAAGAAAATAAAAAATTTATTATTAGGGGCAGAGAGTCACGGAGGAGTAGTTTACGCGGTATTTTGTCAACGGTAAGAGGAACTACACAAATTGGAATTTTAAAAATAATTGGCTTTGGTGAGAAAGTGAGAGAATATCGTGGCTCGTGGGGGTGGTATTATATTTTTTCCGGATTTTGTGTGAATAAGTCATCACCAATTCATGACATGTAGACAGCATTATATCAATAACGTGACGGCATTAATTGTTTTTGTAATGATGATGATGCTGTTAATTATTATTCCTAATTACTATGTTTTGAGATAGGATGTGTTTAATGATTTCAGTTGTAAACACATGTACACAAACCGATAAGAAATTTGTACATTCAAGGACGACTTATAGTCTCCGTCTTTTATTTTATAGAGGAAAAAAAAAAAGAAAACTAATCTTGCACACTGTTGAACGAATGTGAAAGGAGCGATTTGCCGAAGCTGTGTTACATTCAGCAAAAATTTAAAATTCCTAGTGTTCAATAGTAAAAGTAATTAGGGATTATTTTTAATTTAATACTTAAACGCGAAAATTATAGAACTAACAATTGCGTGCAAATATACTATCGTGGAAGTAGACTTTGACTGTTAGTATCAACCTTGCCCGAAATTTTAATACTTGTATTATGAAAGTGAGTTGCAGATTTTAATATTCTCAAGTGAAAATTAAATAATGCAGGGTTATGGGATGACGGAGGCAGGGCCGGTTTTGGCGATGTGCTTGGCATTTGCTAAGGAGCCGTTCGAGATCAAATCTGGTGCTTGTGGAACAGTCGTAAGAAATGCTGAGATGAAAATTGTTGATACGGAGACCGGTGTTTCCTTAGGGCGTAACCAGTCCGGTGAAATTTGTATTCGAGGTGATCAGATCATGAAAGGTATGTCAACACTTACATTTAATCAAGAACTTAAACTCGAATTTTATTTTACATTATTGATAAAAATGACTATTAGAACTGTTATTAGAACCAAAAACATAAACTGTCACGTCATATGGAGATGATTAATAAGAATATAGAACAAATTTTGATACAAGCTATTCATAGAATCTATTCGGACAAAGATGCTTGCTTATTTAGATAGCTAGAATGCTAGATGCGTTTGAGTACTAGTAGCACTAAGACGCATCAAGACTCAAGAGTTAGGTCGTTTTCTTGTTGTCTGAAGTGGAGTACTTGGCTTTAGTAGTTTGGTAAAGTTGGTTTTATAAACTTTAATTAGTGTGAAATTTAGTTCACCAACTCCAATGGCTACTTAAATACTTATTGAACCCCACATATAGACATCACCATGCTTTAGTACATATACTTGGGACATGCTACTATAGTGCTAGTGCATCAAGTTTGTGGTTGAGTGAGAGTCTTATCCTACAAAAATCAAATCAAAGTGGGTGGGTTATAATCCTTTTAATTGAATTTTGACTCTACTCAAAGTTCGAATTATAGTGATGTGTGTATAGTATATTAATTTTTCAGTTTTCACACTACATTAATCTTAGACTCCATTTAAAAAGTGTTTGCCAAGATTTTTTGTTGTTGTTTCATTTGGAAATTACTTAATTTTGTTGAGAATTATTTTATTGGAAGGGAAAAATAAATAAGGCAAAATATGAATATATTAGTTAATTTAATTAATTACTTTATATATCTCAAATTTCATGTGGAAATTTGTTGTAGCTACTTTTAAGGTTTCCATTAGGTAAGTAAGACGTCAAACTTAGGGAATTAAGACTTCAAACTTAATAAGCTATAGCATGTGATTTTATATGTAACAAGAAATAATAGAAGTGATGTGTATATAAGGTTGATTTAGTTTCTTTGACAAATGATATATTTTTCATAATCTCAATCTCAAGCAATTTCGTGTAGAAGAAGTGTAGAAAAGGATGATGATATATTTTGTAATAGGAAATGTTGTTTTGGTGAGATTTCTCTACTAAGGGGAGAGTAGTAGATAATTAGATATTGGTTGTTGCTTCTTTACTTGTCACAGACATTACATGTTTCTTCAATTCTTGGTACGTGCCCATAAGTCAAAGTGCACCCACTAGCTACTAAGTTTTACATATTGGATTCAGATAGTGATATGATATGATTGACTTATATAAATAAAAAAATTATATCACTTGTAGGTTACCTTAATGACCCAGAGTCAACAGAGAGGACCATAGACAAAGAAGGTTGGTTACACACAGGTGACATAGGGTTCATTGATGCTGATGATGAATTGTTCATCGTTGATCGTCTTAAGGAAATTATCAAGTACAAAGGATTTCAAGTCGCACCTGCTGAACTAGAAGCTCTACTCCTCAACCACCCTAACATCTCTGATGCTGCAGTTGTCTCGTAAGTCTCCCTCGCGACACTTATACTACATCTATATCTAACTAATACGCTATGATAATCATTAAAGGGGTTGTAACTTGTGAATTCGTGTAGTTTAAAAGCTATACCACGTCATATGTTGCACTGTCGACAAGGTAGCACATAATGAACGGTAAAACATACATTTAGTAATGATTTATTTTTTAAAAAAAAATTATTTGAAAATTGCAGTATGATGGATGAGCAAGCAGGTGAGGTTCCAGTTGCTTTTGTGGTGAGGTCAAATGGCTCCACTATCACTGAGGAGGAAATAAAGAAATTTATCTCCAAGCAGGTACACTTTTTCTTGGCAACTTTCAAAATTAGAAGTAATCAACTTTTTGCGATAGTTTAGATTATGGATCATGATTGTCTAAGGCATGCTTGTATCGATCTACCCTTGAATTAGTAAAAGCATAGTGGGATTTAGGACCTACTAAATGAGACCATGTATGATACTATATGATAATATGAACTCTAAATTCTCATTGTTCTTGCAATTTGAGGTACTACAAAAGGTTTGTTATTATATATAAAGTCATTTAGCTTTTAATTTTAAAATCAGAACTTTTTACCTAATTTGATCGGATTCTTGTTGTATGCTATTGACAGTATGAATATTGTATTGCGCAGGTGATTTTTTACAAGAGAATAAACCGCGTGTTCTTTACTGATGCGATTCCAAAATCCCCATCTGGAAAGATATTGAGGAAGGATTTGAGAGCAAGATTAGCTGCTGGTGTTCCAAACTAATGCAAGATATCGAGCCTAAGAAGTTACTGCACCGGGCTGAATATACTGCCGAGATTTATTTTTTAATTTCTTGTATTTGAAAGCATGTATTTGTAAATTAACTCATGTGTAAGACATGAAAAACATTGAAAAATGATTCTGGCAATGATATGGCAACCCTACATGTGAAGGGGTATATGTATATTCTTGCTATTCATTCCCCCTCCTACTCTTCTCATATACAAATATCTGAACCTTTGCATCTCTTGTCACTGCTCCAACTCATTACCACTGCACCATCTTATGACTCTCATTCATTCCTCTATTGTGGTAAAGAGATTTATTAATGGGATGATCAATGATGTGAGTGAGTGTCCCGTATATTTTTTAGTTTTTTTCGAACTTTTGGTGGGAGTTTGGGTTTTATAATAGGTTTGGCGGGATCTGAATTTGACTGAAGTATTGGGGTAAAAGAAAATTTTGCCCAAAATACTCGGAAATTGAAACAACCTCCATTATCATCACCCCACCCAATTTCAGCTCAAAGCTTAACTCTCCCGCTCGTACTATGATAGTATGATGTACAAAATTTACAGAGGTGCACATTCAGCACGGCGACGCATTGCGAAGAATCTCTTTGTAGGTCACTTTTCCTCAAATCACAATCCCCGTGAAAAAAATGATAATTTCAGTTTCTACTCTCTCCATCTCTCTGAAATTGATTTTGAGCCTTCATTTGTTACTGAAGCTGATTAATCTCCGTTAATAGTTGATCAATCTTAGTTCTCTCGATCGAATTATTGTTACCGTACTGTTATATCCTCAGCCAGATTTAAGAATTGAAGCTACTATTGATAGTAGCCTCATCAATTTATTTTTTCTCCATAGTTTGTTTTGTGATTTATGACTAACATTTTGTTCATCACTACTATCTGGAAATGGCTAATAGTACTTTGCATTTTTGTGTTTACCGCTCATACATTTAGCATGGTCAATCCTTTACAGTATCCAACATTAGCCCAAAACAATTACTTGCACTAGGTTTATGCTGATCTCTATATACCTTGTTCAAAATTGAGTTGTTCAACATTACTCACATTATATGATATGTGGAACTTTGAATAGCATAAGGTCTGTGTTTATTTCGTACGTGGTCTAGTTTGATCTTTTTTTTTCTTTTCATTTCGCCTGACAGTTGAAGTTTGAACTAAGAGGCCATAAGTTTACTACTACTATATATGTCTAGAGATATGGGTAACGATCTTTACCTTTGTTTGCACATTTTGTTGGTCTCAGTATACTCGCTGATAAACATGGTTCGATATGTAGTAAGACGGTCTGAAACAGGAAAATAGTGCGGTATCATCTAAACTTTCTAAATGTTGTTGATATAAATTCAAATCTCTCTCAGATCTTTGCATTCATTTTATTATTACATATGCTAGTTTGTTAACTTCGGTTTAGATTTAGTATATATTATTAATTATAACCTTCGTTTATGAAATGATTCTGGTGTTCTATTCATCTTTAACTGGAATGAGTTGAAGAGATGAATATCAGCTTCACTTGCTGTAAACTAAGTAGAATGTCTTAGCAGAATTGGGACAGTGATTTCACTACAGTTTAGTTGAGGCTTGATGTCACTATCTCAAACTTGTGCTCTGATGTATGCTTCTGAGAGTACCGTCCGGGAAATTTTGAACGATTACTTGATGAGTAGCAATCTGCACAAAGGTCATAGCCTGATTCCTCCACACAATCTTTGCATCTGTATCTGTCGCCAATTATGGGATCTAATCCGCAATAATCGCAGCCAACATCAATATGTGTTGTAGGGTTACTGCCACCCAACCAGTGCAGAGGAGCCTCCTCCTTGGCTGAGAATAGCTCCTGTCCCATCTGTAGAATTGTATGTTTCAAGTGCCATTTCATGATATAAATAATAACTGAAATGATGCAAATGGTGAATAGAAGAGCCCAACTTACTTCATCATACTCGAATAACAATTGCTCTTTCGACCATCTTCTATTGGTGATGATAACTTTAAGCTCTTCGTTTCCATTGTTGCGTTGTTCTTGCTCAACTTGAACAACAGATATGCTTGCTCCATAGGTACACTCATGCACCTCTATCAGCTGCAGGGATGGGATATTGCCTAATGCTGTAGGGACGCTTTGTAGTCTGTTGCAAGAAACCAAAACTAGGTGATGAAGTCTTGGAAAATGTTCACTCGAGGAAATCCACTGCGCAAGTTTTAGCTTGCCAAGTTCTAAGAACCTCAGCTTTTGGAATTCATCATCGCTTGTCTCCCATTCCTCTCCCTCAAAGGCGTCCCAGTGTAATTTCAGAGCTTGAAGTTCTGGCAGTCTACCTAATATGCTTATTCTCTCCCAAGGCAAACCGGTTCCTGCTAAACTCAATTTTCTGATACTCGGTGGGAAATTAATTGATGTCATGTTATTTCTCGGGTAAGGGTTTGTAAACTGACCAACCACTATTTTGAGTGCTTCTAGCTCGATTAGGAAGTGAAAATCGGGAAGCAATGGTAGGCACATACATTTGAGTTTTCGGAGATGGGGTAAAGATCTCAAGTTCTCGTAATCTGAAGGACTTTTCATGGAAATAGTTGAAATAGACTGCAGATTGTTGTGTTGGTAGCCATGGCAATCATCTGCAAAGATGGCTTCTTGTTTGACATGGAGACGTCTTAATTTGAACAGTTTCCGGATGATATTAGAAACATCAACTACGCCAAGTGTGTTGTGTACATGAAGAACTTCTAGATTGACAAGGCAGTGCAAGATCGATTCTGGTATTATTTGATTAATAACCAAGTACCTCAAACGAACAAGTAGATCGATTTGCTTGAACATATATATCTGATTCATACCTTCACGCAGAGATAGTTCCATTACTCGCAGATGTTTCATTTGAGGAAACCATGATGACGGATCTGAAATGTGGCCAAAAAAGGAACGACAGTATATGCTAAAAGGCCTCAAGTGTGCTGGAGCTGTTGATGCTATACATATGCGCTGATGGTGCCTTCCGGAGGTTTTGCTGTTGCCACTGAATAGATAAAATATCAGAATAATTTCAAAAGATAGCGCATTCAAGAATCTTATGGACTGAAAAAGATGCAGAAATTATAGTACTCACTCTTTTATCAGGTCAAGGAAGTTCTCTTCTTTAGCTCTCTGTAAGCACATTTCACGCAATAGATCATGAACATTGCAAGCTTTGACGCCTCCAGTGGATCTAGTTGTTGCAACTCGGATGAGACTCCGGTCAATCAGGTCCAAAAGGTAATCTTCTGCTACATGCTCTTGGCTCTTGTGTTCATCTTTTTGTATAAAACCTTCCACAATCCATAACTGTATCAACCTTCTTACTGGAATTTCTGTATCTTCTGGAAATATCCCCAAATAGAGAAAACACTGCTTCAGATGATTTGGCAAATGTTTGTAACTAAGTTCCAGTATTTTCATGCAGTCACTTGTATAAGTGTCTATATTTGCTTCAATTTTTTCCCATGCATTTTTTTCCCTTCCAATATTCGCCAGTGCTCCTGCTATAACGACTACAGCTAGCGGTAGCCCGTTGCACTTGGCCGCAATTTGTTTCCCATAATGTTGCAGTTCAAGAGGGCAAGTCTCGTCATTGAACACCTTCTTCTCTAACAGCTTCCAGCACTGATCGTTCGATAACAGGGGAAGTGTGCGAACAATGCTATTTCTTGGGGCTGTATCTTGTATTCGTGATGTGAACAGTACCCTGCTTCCATTTCTATCATTGGGCAAGTATCTCCTGAAGTCATCCCACACATCTGAATCCCAGACATCATCCAAAACAATCAGGTATCTCCTACCTTTAAGAGTTTTGTATATCTCAAGAAGCAAGATTTCATCTCCCAGTTTCAAGAGTTTACCCTTCTTCTGCATGCTGCTTAAACACGCGAGTAGTTCAAATAGCACCTTTCGCTTCTGATATATTTGCGAAACAACACACCACACACATTCATCAAAATGATCAGTAATGAGCCGATGGTTGTATACTTTCTTTGCTAAAGTTGTTTTACCTAGACCTGGCATCCCGTATATGGAAATAATTTGTAGATCTTGAGATCCTCCTGTAAGAGCATCGAGAATCCCTAGCATCTCATCTCCAAATCCAACTAAAGTGTGATCATTCGCTGTCATAGGACTTGGTTCCAAAGCTTCCAGTGGTGCTGGTTCCTCCAATCTGAAATCTTTTATGACATAACTTGTGCTGACTTCTTCGGATCTTCTTTTGATAAGCTTGAGCCTTTGTATAACATTTGGGATTCTAGTTGCCAGATACCAAGTAGGAATATTATTCACAAAAAAAGAGCTCATGAGATACTCAGCTTCATAAGCAATATCCCGGATTTGGATGGTGCACTCTTTCAGTTCTGTGATATCTATTTCTTGCTGCAGCTGCACGTTAACTTCCTTGAGAAAAGATCTCGCAGATATGAGATCTCTGTGGAGTGTTCTTAACTCATTCTTCATTTTATCAGTTAATTCATCATGGTAAGTGAAAGCATTTTCCAGATCTACAAGGACAGAGTTGATGATAAAGAGTGAATCAGCAGCACTGGTATTCCTCGGATTACACAATGGCAGCTCTGAGAATTTTATGGAGTACTCTTTTATCTTTTCTTTCATAAAATCGACCATCTCAGTCAGAACACGAATGGTTGACAAAAAACGGTTACCATTTGTAGGACAAGTGGAAAAAATACTGGAATAAATAAAACTTCCAGCTTCTTTGGCCACAACTCCGAGTTCTGTCAACAAGTTCTTGACTTCCTGTAACTCAGTAAACTGAAATGGAGCATCTCCAAGAACAGCTAGAAGAAATGTGAGCTCCTTCTGAAGAGACATTAGTCCCTTCTGAAGAGGAACATGTTCCTCATCTCCAATACTATTTAGCTCAGAATTCAAAACCTGGAGGAGAAAATTGACGAAATCTACTATATGTTCGTCCCTCTTGGGAAAAGTGAAAAACTTGCATACCTTTGGCATGAGACAGTTCACAAAAGTTTCAGTAATCTGTTGCTCCATTTTCATCTTCGGTGGAGTTGGATCTGGAGTCTGCTGCTCTACTGATATGGACTCGTATTCACCAGCCAGGTCATCGAGTCTTCTTATGGTATGAAATACATCATCCTGATCAGACTCAGTGCAGAGTTCCATGATATAAGAGATGCATGATGAGCAGCTCAGGCCTTTGCAGGGCAGGTTCGGATTTATTTCTTCTGTTTGGTCACAAACCAGCTCCATGGATGGATCGGAGCTGAACTTTAGAACGTAACAGATGACAGATAAGCAGGTTAGGCCATTCCATGGAAGCTTTTCACCTTTCCAAGGCAGATGGAGGTTGTTTGTATCTTGAGTTTGGCCGCGAGTTAACTCCACGGATGGACCAAAACCGTGCTCACCCAAATATTTTGACAGAAAGGTAATGGAGAGGGACATTGTTGGTGATTTAGGTTGTGGAGTAATTTGCAGGCAGATATGAAGATGAGAGAATTGGAATAAATGAAGAAAACACTCTGATGCTTTGATAAATCAGACTATCATTGACAAGGAGTAAGACTGTCTTGACTACTACCTCTTGTTTTTAGCATATGGATTATGGACCATAATTATTTACTATATTTATTTAATACTAATGTAAAGAGATAATGTTTTTTGTTATGGCCTTTGTTCACATTTATGCCAATGCTTCGTTCTAGCCTTATCTTGACCCTAATGGCAATGAGCAGCTATTATACATTGAAAATTAATTCTAGTCTTACAAATCTTCCCAAACAACCTCTTAATCAGCACCAAGCAGTAGTAGTAACTAATGTAGAGAATAGTAGTAGTAATTTATTTGTATATTTGGTTTGGAAAATTAAGTTTATAAATTTTGAGTCGAGTTTGTTGCAGACATCCCGTATATGTTGACGCATTGTCACAAAATTCTATGTTCGATCTCGGAAGCAGTCTCGGACGACCTCCTAAGAAGGGTAAATCCGGGTCAACTCGGATCATCTCGGACATTTGACTCGGAGTTGTCTCGGAATAGATAGAAAATATGTAAAATTATATATAATAAATACTATACATATTTATCAACAAATGACATAGAAAATTCAAACATAAATGTCATATAAACTCATATAAACCAAAATAAAGTTATAGACTCATAGTAGTTGCTAGGTTTCCTTATTATTAGCCTTTCTGCGTCTTTTTTTTTTTTTAAATTCAAAACCGGGTCAACCCGGTTGACCCGGTTCAACCGCCCAAAACTCGGTAAAATCCCGAGATCCAAGATTTTCCCGAGTTTTTGCAGAACCGTCCCGTTAGTGCCTTCGAGAAGTGGTCAACCCATAATTTTGGGTCTTGGATTGAAGCTTTTTTTTTTTTGCTTATATAAACCCCCAATTAAACTCAAAAGTCAAAACCATAATAATAATAAGTGCTCTAATTATAATTAAATTAAAGTGAAGTTTGAAATTATTTGATGACGAACCACAACTGCTACCAACCGCTACCCTTTCGAATGTGCAATCGCTACCATTTTAAGGGTCTACTCCCACGTAAATTTCGGGACTAACCGCAACTTAAATCACAACATTTTGGGAGGGCTCCATAACTCATAAATCCCATACAATTCGCTTCTAAAAATTAAAATCAAGCGTGCATAAAATTTGAAAATATTCTGAAACAAACATTCGTCATCACTGGATCAGTCACTCCACTCTCTTGAGCTCATAGCTTTGAAGTCTCTCACAGTCTCGCTCTTGCACCATGGGCTACGGCTAGTTCAAAACTTTAGGCGGCGGATTATGGAAGAGACCCGTTCGATGCAGGTTACTTTTCCCCAAACTCCTAGAAATTGATTTTGGGTCTTCATTTGGTACTTTAAGCTGGTTAGTCTCCTTTAATACTTTACCAATTACAATTCTCTTGATCAAATTAGTATCGATTAACATGCTATATTGAAGTATTGATAGGCTGATCAAGTTTCTGCTGTTTGTTTTGGATTTGTGATATATAAAATTAGAAAATTATGATTCATGATTAGGCGGGACGTGTTAAGAACAGAAGCATCCTGAGGAATTTTACTTGATGCAACCTAGGTCCGAAAGATCCATGTTCTCCGTGAATCAAACTTCATGAAATTCCCTACCGGCCTACCACCATTAGGTATGATAATTTTATCCCCTCTGATAGTTTACGACCATGATCTAATGTCTATCTAAATGTCAACAGTACCTAAAAAGATCTGCTACTTTTACTAAGCTTGAGAAAATTGCAAATATATGCATGCATTGCCACGCGCTATATATAGGAATAATTAGGCCTGTCATAATGGGCCAAAGCCCGATAAACTACCTAAACCTAGTTATAAAAAGCCTAACTAAACCCATCCATCTAATAAATGGGTGCAATACAGCATTCTATGCCTGTCCATGTCGAATTTTTTCTTTTCTTTCATCATTCAGTGTGTATGAAGACACAAGTTAACTCTACGACTTTTAAAGACCTTGACCTTGTTTAAGGATGTGTTTTAACCGGAGCAAAGAAGAATTCTTAGGTCATGTACAGACCTCGCCCTTGTTTTAAAAATGTTTTCTTGCCTGGAGTGAATGGAACAAATGATGTATCAACCATAGGAAATATCCAAAATGAAGGACTAAAACTAAAATGATCATTAATAACTCAAGTGATAAGGGTGTTTTATATTTTCAACAACACAAAGGAAAAAGGCAGTAGAATTTAACTTACTTCTCTGAACTTGGATAAGAGTTGCTCTTTTGACCATCTCCGATCAGTGATGATAACTTTAAGCTCTTCATTTCCATTGTCATGCTGTTCTTGTTCAACTTGCACAACAGATGAGCTCAACTTATAGCTACAGTTATGCACCTTAATAGTCAGCAGATTGGGAAAATCTCCGAGTTCCGTAGGGATCTTCTTAACCTTGTCGCAATTGTGAAACTCCATGTGCTTGAGTCTCGGGAAATGTTCCCTCGAGGCAGTCCATTGTCGAAGATTTAGCCCATCAAGTTTTAAAAACCTCAAATCCTGAAATTCTTCTTCAACTGTTTTCCATTTTTTCCCCTCAAATGCACTCCAAAGCAATTTAAGAGCCTGAAGTGCAGGTAATCTCCCCAAAGTGGACATCCTTTCCCAAGGCAAGAATGTTCCTGATAAACTTAATTTCGTGATAGTCAAAGGGAAGTTAATAGCTGTGTGGTTCCTGGGGATTTGGAATATTTCACCGATTTCAATTTTGAGCGATTTGAGCTCTGTAAGGAAACTCAAATCAGGAATTTGTGGTGGGCATGTGCATTTGAGTTTACGAAGATGGGAGGAACATTTCAAAATTTCATAAGCCTTGGGGCTAGCAATGGAAAGAAATGAAAGTGATTGCAGATTGTTTGATTTGGAGCTATCACAATCTTTGTGAAATTTTGCTTGGAGTTTGACGTGCAGGTGTCTTAACTTGTCCATTTTCAGAACGATTGATGGAACATAAACAATGTGTAACATGCTTTCTACACATAGAACTTCTAGATTGGCGAGGTTGCCTAGTATCTGTTCTGGCATTCCATCAACTACCAAATATCTCAAATGAACAAGTAGATCGACTCTGTTCACCTTTGGACAGATACTCTTGCCCCATTTCGGTGATAGCTTCATGACCCTCAGATGTTTCATTTGTGGCAAGCATGATGATGGGTCTGACAGATGGCCAAAGAAAGTCCGGCAATATAGGCTAAATGGTCGTAAATGTGATGGAGTCGTAGAGTGTGCACACAAACGTTGATGTTTCTCGTAGCTTGAATCGTAGTTACTGAAAATGCAAGCAAGAATGGTCATGGTTATAAGATGCCATCATGTTACTAAAGAATAGTAGTAGTAGTAGTAGTAGTAGTATTTATGGTATATAACTGAATAAAGAGAAGAAAAGCAAACTTACTCTTTAATTAGGTATAGGAAGTTTTCTTTTTGTGCTCTTTTTAAGCACATCTCATGCACTAAATCGTGGATCCTACAAGCTTTGATTCCCCCAGTGGATCTATTTTTGGAAACTAGCACAAGGCTCCTGGCAATAAGGTTGTTAAGGTACTCCTCTGCAACATCTTGTGGGCTCTTATCTTTGTTGTCTTCTATGAATCCTCCTGCGATCCATAACCACAACAACTTTTTTACAGGGATTTCTGCCTCTTCTAGAAATACTCCCAAATATAGAAAACACAACTTCAGATGATTCAGCAAATGTTCATAACTAAGTTCCAGTATTTTCATGCAGTCACTAGTATATGTGTCTAAACTTTCTTCCACTCTTTCCCATGCACATTTTTCCTTTGCCATATTCACCAGTGCTCCTGCTATTACAACTACTGCAAGAGGTAGTCTATTGCACTTTGACGCAATTTTTTGGCCAGAGTCTTGCAACTGTGTAGGGCAAGGTTCCTCAAGGAACACTCTCTTCTCCAATAGCTCCCAACATTGATCTTCTGTAAGAAAAGGAAGTGTGCGAATGCTATTCTTTGGCACAACATCTGCAATCCGTGTCGTGATCAATATCCTGCTTCCATTTCTGTCATTTGGGAAGTACCTTCCAAAACCATCCCATGCAGCTGAATCCCAAACATCATCCATTACAATTAGGAACCTCCTACCTTTCAGACTCTTATATATGTTTTCAATCAATTTTGGTTCTCGCATCTTCAAGATTTCATCATTGTCTTGCATGCTTCTCAAACTCATGAGTATGTCAATCAACACTTTTCTCTTCTTGTATGTTTGAGAAAAAACACACCACACCCGTTCATCAAAATGACCAATAATTAACGGATCAGTGTACACCTTCTTTGCGAAAGTTGTCTTACCGAGGCCTGGCATCCCATGAATAGAAACCATTCGCAGGTTTTCTGACCCACCAGCAAGCTCATCTCTTTGTGAAGAACATCAAGGTTGCTCGAATCAGAGCTGAGCTTTAGCACGTAACAGACAACAGCTAAGCAGCTCAATCCATTCCATGGAAGTTGTTCGCCTTTCCAGGGCAGGGCTGGATCTTGTTCATGGAATATCTATTGTCTGGTCACAAGGAAATTTCACAGATGGTTGATAACCATGCTCACTTAGATATTTGGACAGCTGGATAATGGAAATGGAGAGTGGTCTCTTTGGTTTGCTTCGTTGTTGCATATTGAAAAAATCACAGCTAAAAACTTGTCCTGCGTGTAGACGAGCTTTTCGCTAGGGTACACAAAATAAGTATTGGGTGTCTTTAATTAATTAGATTGAGTGTAAAAGGCCATGGGCATTATTTTTGTAGCTTCAGCTTTATGCACCAGTCAGAGAAGAAATCTGGATTCACTTGAGGAATCTTATTTGTTGACTGATCGAGTGAGACACAGAAAGATGGATGGAGAAACTTGTCTTTATCCTCCTTATTTAATGTCTGGGGACCAAAGTCACATCTAGAAACTTTTTAATGCAAATGGGGCTGCCTGGACTTTCTGTACCAAGGACCCAAGTTGTTGATAAGAAAAGACATGACAACCACAAAATGATGCTGATTATGTAGTTGAGTACGTACTTTTATTTATTGTGAAAACTTTGGTCATTAGCTTGTGTAATTATTCATCATTGATCTTCATTTCTCTTTTGATCGAGAGCTGGCTAATTTTTATTGGCCCTTTAGCGTTATGCATATAGTATAGCTTCTATTTATTGGCTTCGTAGTTCTTTTTCCAACAAATGTTCTTTTTCAATTTGACTTTGTATATTTATTTTTGGCAAAAAAAAGCATTCCCCCTAAAGTTTGGCGCTGTGGTGAAATGACACTTAAAGTTTCCATGTTTGTATACTCTCAATTTGACCCTAAAGTTTGCATGCATGCGGTTTTCCCCTGAAGTTTCAATTCAATAATATTAATTAAAGTAATAGGGAAAATTACTCATACTCCTCCTGTTAAAGACTGAATTTGCATTTTTCTCCCTACTATTTAAATAATTACATCCATATTTGTGTTGATCAACTTTAGAAAATTCTGAATTTTTCTATCTCCAAACACACCCTTATGCTATTTTCAGATTTCTAATTTTTTTTCTTTTTCTCCTTTTTCATTAATTTTATGTTTTCTTTTTTTCCGTTTCTTTTTTTTTTATTTTTTCCTTTCTCTTTTCTTGAACCTCCGACGTCGGAATTTTTCTGGCACCCGAGATTCCATAAACACAGCTCATATTGGCTTATTTATATTTTTTTATTATTTTTTTATATTTTTTCATTTCTAAACAATTTTTTTTTTTTGCATGAAATTTAATATGTATAGAAGCCTGTAAAGAGTATATGTACAGAATACGAGGGGTATACCCCAAGTTGAGTACAGGAAAATCAACAAATTGTCAACTGATTCCAAACTAGATCAATGTCTCGCAACTACCTAAGGACAGTAATGGCTCTAGAACTAGGTCTATGACCATGTACAAATCCTAACACAGACAAACAAAATCAGACTCACTCAAGTTGCACCACCAAACAAATCTAGGGGGAGTCAAGAACAATCTGCGCCCACTTCAATTCCAGCTCCAGGCTTGGCCTGTGACTGTACTCTCCAGGCGAAAGAAAGGCCTATTTGTGCTGGTAACAAGGTTGGAAGGTACTCCACATTGAGGAAGGAAGCCTTTGCCATACCTCTGTAAACCACCAGGATTCTGTTTGTACACTTGTTGTTGTCACCAAAAATGTTTACAAACCTGTACACTTAATCTCTTTTGGCACAGAAAAACATTAGCAAAGACTAACAATTAGCAAGCCTAATTAGAATAGCTTTCACAAACCTGTTCATCTTATGCTTGAGCTTGAAATTAATTCTAGTTATAACCTCATGAGCAATATCTTTGCAAATAATCTCAGCAGGGATAAGCTTATGCTAAAAAACTTTGGTGTTTCTCCATTTCCAGATACCAACAATAGTAGCAGCAAAAATAGCAGCTCTCACCTTATAAGGTATAGAGTTCTGTTTAGAAGAAGAACTAAACCTGGAAATCCATCCATCAAGAGATAAAGAACAATGCTGCAAGCCAATCACCCTCATCATTCTCTTAAACACCTGTAAAGTGACTATACAACCACCAAACAAATGATCAGCAGTCTCAATATCATTTCCACACATATCACAAGAAGCATCATTAATCATTTTAAATTTAAGGAGTCTATCTTTAGTAGCAATTCTTTTTTGTACTATAAGCCAATGAAGAAAAGCAGTTCTAGGCATAGAAATTTGGTTCCAAACCTGTCTCCACCAATCCACACACGGAAGCTCTTCATGAAAAATTTCATAGAAACCTTTTACCAAGCAGGCTGAAGTGGAAGAGAACCAAGAATCACAAGGGACTCAATGAATTCTCTTTAACTCATCTCCAATATGCAGAATACTTTTCCACCAAGGAGAATCACTCTTTCTTTCTTCAACAGTCCAAATATCAACATTCTGCAGTTTGTAATGATGTACCCAAGAAGTCCAGATTGTAGAAGATCTGACATCATCTAGAGAAACTACAAGCCCTGCAAACAAAGCTTTGTTCCAAGCCAAGACTTCCTTAATTTGCAAACCCCCTCTTGAGAAATCTTGACAAACCTTTTTCCAAGCTACCAAATTCTTTTTACCTTCTTCTTGGCCTGACCATAAGTAGTTTCTGCATAACTTTTCCACTTTCTGAATAACTCCTTTTGGAAGAGGCAGAGCATGACACCAAAACATTTCTATACTTCTAAGCACAGACTTGAGAAGCTGGAGTCTACCTGCATAACTGAGATTCTTTGCCATCCAACTCTGGATTCTACTAGTCATTTTCTTAATCAAAGGATCATACTCAGAATTTCTCAACTTTCTAGGGCTCAACGGAATTCCTAAATATCTAATAGGGAAAACTCCTTTCTGAAACCCACAAATCTGTTGGATTATGTTAAAACTATCATCATTCACACCAGCAACGAACAGAGTACTTTTATCATGGTTAATCCTCAGCCCTGACATAGCAGAAAACTTATTCAAAGTATCCATAATCACCTGCACAGAATTCTTATCCCCTCTACAAAACAAAAGAATGTCATCTGCAAAGCACAAATGGGTTAGATTTATTTTAGCACATTTAGGATGATAAGAAAACTTTGCTGTTCCAGTCTCTTTCTTAAGCAATCTAGTCAGATATTCAATACACAGAACAAACAAATAGGGTGACATGGGTTCACCTTGTCTAAGGCCCTGCTGACCCTGCAAATTTCCTTCAAGTACCCCATTAATAGTAAAAGAAAACTTGGCAGAAGAAACACATGTAATGATCAGATGCACAAACTCTTTCTGAAAACCTAAACCAATCATAACATTTTCCATAAACTCTCAGCTAATAGTATCATAAGCCTTTCTCAGATCAATATTTAACATACATCGAGGAGAAATTTTTGATCTGTTATAGCCTCTAATTAATTCCTGAGCCAAAAAAATATTTTGAAAAAGATCACGGCCTGTTATAAAAGCATTTTGGCAGGAATTAACAAGAGAAGGGAGAAGGCTTTTGATTCTATTAGCCAAGACTTTAGTGATTATTTTATAGATCAAGTTACAACAGGCAATAGGTCTATAATCAGAAAGAAGAGAAGCATTTGTTACCTTAGGGATCAGAGTTACAGCGGTAGTATTTATCTGCTTCAGGAGTTTACCTGTTCTTTGGAACTCTTTGACAGCTTCACAGACAGTGCCTCCAATAACACTCCAGCTCTTCTTATAAAAACAAGAATTATACCCATCAGGGCCGGGACTTTTGTGGTCACTCATAGAGAAAACAACTTGTTTCACTTCCTCATCCTCAATTGGTTTCATCAAGTCAACATTCATTTCTTCAGAAACTTTAGGTCCAATCTCAAAAACATCACTCTCTATACTCATGACAGCCTTCTTTGTACCAAAAAGCTCTTTATAAAACTCCATTACATGAGTTATGATAGAGTCTCTTGTAGAAAATAACCCCCCTTTTGAATCTCTCAGGAGATAAATTCCATTACTTTTTCTTCTAGCCTTATTTGCAGTAAAGAACACCTTGCTACAATGATCTCCTTCCTCAATCCATTGGACTTTAGCTTTCTGGCTCAACTCCTGGGAATACCTCCTCTGAATTTCGATATAAATCTCTTTCTGAATCTGCACCCTTTCTTTTAACCCTCTATCATGAGGATTATGTAACATAATATCCTGGAGCTTCATGAGCTCTGACAGACAGTCATCCACTTGCTGTTTCAAATTCTGGAAATGAGCAGCATTTAATTTCTTCAAATCCCCTTTGAGCAACTTCAGTTTCGAAACCAATTGAAACATTTTACAACCCCTGACTTCTTTAGCCCAAACATCACCAACAATCTTCAGGAAATCTTTATCAGTAGTCCAAACATTCTTGAACTTAAAAGGAATACTTCTTTTGATCCCCTCTTTAAAAATCTTAGTAACACTTGGAGCATGATCCGATACTCCAGGAGGCAGAAAAGTTACAGCTGAGTCTTTATTCATGGTAAACCACGAATTATTGACCAAAACCCTATCCAATTTGCAAAAAGTATGCCCATTACTCCAGGTGAAAATGGGACCACTATATCTATGATCCTCCAAACCCGCAGAATTCATAAAATCTTGCAACTCTGAACCAATCCCCGCAGAGGTACTTGTCTCACTCCATTTCTCCCTATCATCCAGAACAA
The DNA here is from genome assembly GCA_028274465.1 of Plantago ovata. Taxonomy (NCBI): domain Eukaryota; kingdom Viridiplantae; phylum Streptophyta; class Magnoliopsida; order Lamiales; family Plantaginaceae; genus Plantago; species Plantago ovata. The sequence goes on along the minus strand of CM051458.1, from coordinate 573,407 downwards.
CATTCATATCTCCTGCTACAAGCCAAGGTCCTCCATACTTAGCACCAAAATTCCTCAGAACTTCCCAAACAACTTTTCTCTCTTCAGCTGTGTTAAGAGCATAAACAAAGCTCAAAACACAATCCCAACTATTATCTTTAGCTGAGACTTTCACATTAATACACTGCTCATGCTTCTCCAAAACCACCAAATCAATTTTATCCTCTTTCCAAAGAATCAGAATCCTACAATTCTTGCTCAAGTCCAAATTATGATCACAGTTCCAGTCAATATTCAATCTATGAACAATCTTTTCAAGATTCTCTTGCCTAAGCCTAGTTTCTAAAGCTACTCCTATACTACACTTATTATTATTTAAGAAATCAACAAAAGCCTTCTGCTTGAGATAGTCATTCAGACCTCTCAAGTTCCAAACACCCAAGTTAAGATCACTATCCATTAGAAATATTAGATTTTCTAACCTTACTCACCCCTGGAGCATCAACAAAGATCTCATTCTGAGCACTCCCTTCCTTCTGTTTACCATTCCTATTTCTTTTCTCCATCACTTGCCAATCTGTTTCAGCATCTTGTTCCTTATTTTTCCTGTTCTGTATTCTGACAGACTGTCTCACCTCCTGTTCCTTGTTTCTTACAGTAGAAACAGTTTCCTTTTGGTTATCTCTTTATCCTTGCTGAACTGGATTACAAACATTGTTGATATTTCCAGGATTCCTTATAGACACAGTACCAACAGTAGTAATGAGATCCTCAACCACAGTAGTAGCACTTTGTTGTAGTATGGCAGGAGGCACTTCTCTATTATTCTCCTCTATCCCAGATTGAACAACTGGAGTTGCAGATATATTCCCTGCACTCATATCCTTTTCAGATTCAACTCTAGTATCCTGTCCTTGTTTCTCAATCCATTCAGGCCTAATTGCTCTACAGTTCCTAACACTGTGACCGAATTTATAACACTTAAAGCACTGATAAGGTCTATGCTCATACACAATTCTCTGCTCAAACTCCTTCCCATCCGGTCCCTTCATCTTAATAGAATCAAGTAGCTTCAAACCAGATTGCAGTTCAACATACACCCTTGCATAAGCTAACCGTTCTCTGCTTGCTGTTAATTTGTCAATATACACAGGTTTCCCTATCAAGCTTGCTATCTTTCCAATCATCTCCGGAGACCAGAACTGAAGATCTAAACCAGGTAACTGAATCCATACAGGAAAATCATGCAAAGTAGCTATATTCAATTTCAACCCAGGCTCCCATCGTTTTAATACTAGAGGAAACTCTCCTTTAACCATCCATGGACCTTCTCCATAAATTTTCATCATACTCTCCTCTGTATCAAACCTAAACAGAAAAATGTTTCGATCTACAACATGAATCGCCGGAGATTCACTCCATCTACTACCAACATAACGCTGCATGGCCTCAAATGGTAATTGCAATCCAATAACTGCACCAATAAGAGTATTTTTCCAGAACTTGACATTCGAATTTACCTCTGAATATACAGTGAAAATTGGTTATTAATTTTATAGGGACTTTATGCAATAATAATTAAGATCGTTTTGAAATTTTGATAAGTTATGTTGGTTAATTTTAAATAATTTATAGTCAGTTTTGTAAATTAAAATAAAATTAGAGGTAAATGTGTAATAAATAATAATTGAAGGTATTTGGGTTTTTTTTGAAAACTGAAACTTAAATGAGGGAAAAATTATCTTTTTCAGGTATTAGTTCGCCAAAAGTCAAAGTCGCTAGGTTGGATGTAATTAAATTGTGCTAACATGGGGGTCGATGAAAGAAAAAATCTAACAAGGAGAAATCCGTAATAAAAAAAATTAACAAAAAGGGTATTGTGCATTATTTGCCCAAAGTAATATAATAACAGGATTGGTTACAAATTGATTTATAACCCAATCAATTCTAATCCGTTAATTTTACTTAGTCAATTTTAATTTGGTGCGTACATGTATAATTATTTAATTAAAAGGTATAGGGTTCAAATCATGTTGGCGTGATTTTTTCTCCATTATTTGTATTAATATTTTTATTGAAGGTGTTTGGTTCGAAACTTGTTGGCGTGATTTTTCTCTTTTATTTGTATCATTATTTTAGTTGAAGGTATTTGGTTCAAATCTTACCAACGTAATTTGTTTTGTTTTTATTTATTCTCTTCTTAAATCTTTATTTTTTTAACACAAAGTTGTATGGTCGTACTATATTTAACTTAAAAATATCATGATATGTTCTTATGAAAAAAGACATATTTCCTCATTCCAATAATAAATGTAACACTTGATTTTGTTGACTTTTTCGATGGTCATGTTGACATTAAATTATTCTTAGAGTATCTCCATCCGTTCACACTCTTCGGACCCTTCCACATCAGCATTTCAGATTATTTTATTAGTCACCAGACTCTAACATACTCTGCACTCCATTCGTTCAGACCCATCAGACTCACATTTTCATTTCTTTTCTCATTTTCTTTAAAATTACATTTATATTTTATCATTTCTTTTTAAACTACACTATTTTTATACTTCACATGAGTATAAATGTTGTTAATTAATTAAATGAATATTAAAAATAAACGTAAAAATTACAATGATTGATAACAAAACAAAATGTAACATTTATGCGGCCGAGTCATAGAATGGGAGCAAACATTATTATTATGCGCCACAAGAAGAGAGGCAACATTGAGCAATTGATATTTAAATACAATAAACCAATCATCATATAACTTAATAAACTAGAATAATTAATTTAAAGATTACAATAATTGACACTACACTAAAATACTTAATTTTTTATGCAAGTGTATTTTTTGTTTTAAAAAGGAAAGAAGAAAATGAAAAGGAATAAAAGTAAATAGAAAGAAAAAGGAGAAGAAAAAAGAAAGATATACTACCATAAAAAAGAAAAGGAAAAAGAAAAAAGAGGATTAAAACCATCCAGACCCGTCATATAGTCTATGACGGGTGTCTGGATGATTTTATCCAGACCCAAGATGCAGACCGCCGTTGGATTATGATGTTACGGTCTGATGGTTCTTCAGACCCATCATCAGACCAGCGTTGGAGATAGTCTTAAATCATACGATAAAAATAAGTAAAAACATCAAATTATGAAATTATAATGTTTATATTTTCATAATATAACTTTTTTAATTATTTTACTTGAATGTTCACTAATAATTTGAGGTCAAAATAATTCTTGAAAAAATCAACAAAACCAAGTGGTACACTTGTTATCTGACGGATGAAGTATTTATATAAACCAAAACGTCAATTTAGCTCTGATGATAGAGAACCTGAGGATACTAGGCCACTTGGAATTTGAATACCGTCCATATTGCGGCATTGACATAACAAAAGGATTGACGGAACAAAATGACAAGAGATAATAATGACGTACATGACAATATATTTAACTGATGAAGAACACCAATTAACATGCGAAAGTTGCATTACAAATTTCGAAACTGAATGTCACATAACCATCAACTAGGGCACTTTTGGAATATATGATACTAGTATGTCACATAAGCTCCCACTTATTATGTGATAATCATATAATCCACATGGGACATGTTTGATATCCATACAAACAACAAGATAAAGATATGACATGCTAATGCCTAGTATGATACACATATATAAGTAAACATAAACATGAATAAAATAAATATATATATATATATATATATATATATATATATATATATATATATATATATATATATATATATATATATATATATATATATATATATATATATATATATATATATATAAAAGTTGATTGTGATCAAGTACATTTGTTCACAAAGCTCATGTTGTAATATGCACCAGTATTCCCGGAGTGGCTTTCCTGATGGCCATCCCAACCGCTGAACTAAACTTGTGGTCACAAAGTTGTGGTCACAAAGTTGACACTAGCTCCTGTGTCGGTAATATCAAAGCCTGGGTATGACCAATCATGGCCAAAATGTCAGAGGCTCAAATGTAAGTACTTTCTTACCTTTACGAAACAAAGTCGGTTGAGGAACCTCTTCACAATGTTTATCACACTTGGCTACCCATAGTTCGTGCCTCGTGTTTTCTACTAAATACAGTATAAATACTTTGCTTCTATCCTAATTAAGTAGCCTCGAATTCATTTCTCGCATATTGTGCTTCTATCTTCAAAAATGTTTATAAGGCCTTCTCTTATTCAGAGATGTATCATATATTTATAAGGCATTACTTGACCTGGTCTTCAATCTTGATAACCGATAGATGTATCAAAAAGCAACTTTTATAATAAGATATTTATAAGACATGGCTTGGTCTTCAATCTTGATCACCTTGATGATGTAGGCTCCTTGATGGAAAGATATTCAATGATAGAAATACAAGAAAAAACCTAACATTCTGTCCAAGTCACTAAATCTAACATATAGCTGGTTAATTCTTTTATAGGTGTCCAAAATAGGACTTACGAGTTTCTTACCAAGCCTTTCTATACTAGATAGTCTTATGTGTGTTTGCTCATCAAAATACTAGGGCCTAACAAAAAGCTCTTCCCATGAATATATGAATATCGAAACGAATATCATCGAAATGCGTACGGCTGAACAGAGTTTGCCCACTTGTTGTGCTGATGGTAATCTCAACTGGTTTTCCTGCACTAGGCCACCCGTAGTGCTGAGTAAAGGAAGTAGTTATAACATTCCTAGAGGCACCGCTATCCAGCATAATACAAACCGGACGTCCCTTAAATACCAACTTCCCTCGAAGACGCTTTCCATCATGGTTCCTACATGGTCCCATACACTTAGGTACTCCCCTACCTCTCCTTCTCATGGTCTTAGTCGTGTTAGTATATGTGAGACATTTTGCCTCAAAAGCTAAGCGGCGGAAATTTAAAATTTTTATTTTCTCACTATTTTGATTAATGACTATATCGCGTTTATTTAGTCAGAATAAAATACTTACGTGTCTTCCAACAGAAAAGAAAAATCACCAGCTATCTCCTCGTCAATCTTGACAAAACCTTTTGATTTCCTCGTCTGGCAGCTAGTTGATCTCCTCGTCTACTTCAATGAAATCCGCTTCAATGACATCTTCTTGGCTCATCAACAAGCTTGATTTGCTTGTCTTCAACCTTACTATCCACGGACAATGTTTCTACGAAGAACGCTAGGAGGTTCTTTTGTGTTTTGAGATGTAGAGAGAAAATTAGTTTCATGAAGACTGATTCATTCTTTTTATCCGATTTAGTCTTTCAGCTAATCTCACAAAATTCACGTATGCTTTTACCGAGCAAGTTGAATTCAATTAGGAGACTTAAAAGACTCAACAAACCAACAAACATATAAATTCAAAGAAAAGAAGGAGTAAGGGGCATGTGGGTCAGCGGGAAGCTGTCCCCGCATGCGCCAGATGTTCAACATCAGCTAGCCCAACTGCTTTACCCATTTCGCTGGGCCTTTAAAGGCCCAGCATCATCTCCCTTCTTTTTTTTTTCTCTTGGGCCTCATTCCAAATTCTTTCCAAGTGCACATGTCGTTAATTAATTATTTAAATCCAATTCAAATTAAATAATTATATTTCATATATAATAAATTATATTAATCTAATTAATAATAATTCTATTATATTTATGTATAATAATTTAATATTAATCTAATTAATATTTAATTCAATATACAAAGCTCATTTGTAGAAACACCACCTTTATGTGTGATCCATAGGGCCTTGCATATTAAACAACAATCTCAAGGTCATAATAAATTTTAGACAATTTATCAGACAATATTAATATGCAAGGAACGTTCGCGAGGAAAAGCAAACCACCTGTAGCGTAGGGTACTTTGATGATACGGTCCCTCATTCACGAATACTCGAATGTGTCTAGAATATGGTTATGTGTCTATTCTCTAATAACTCCATTCATTGTCTATCAATCTTATTAGTCGATCTATGAATATGTCCAAACACCATTTTTACATACATACAGTGGCCACCGGTTTTGTGATTGCACTAAATATGAGAAGTGAGTATTCTCTCCTTATATATATTACGGAGGAATGAATCCTATCTTGGCCCAGTCCCTCACACCATATGCTTCCTAATGCACCCAACACATGTCGTATCTATCCTACTATAAGGTTGCAAGCGTTGCACACGGTCAAAGTGCATTATTTCACATACAGTATGATGTAGTATTAGCCTCAAGTCTAAGGACTACTAACATCACCCTACACACCGATACTACCATAGATAGAGATGGCAATGGGCCGGGACGGGCTTTTAGAGGCCCGGTCAGACCCGGGAAGACTAGCAGCAGGCCTAGGCCCGAGGTGGGCCTGAACAATAGGCCCAAGCCCGTGCTCGTCATGGGCCGGGCCGGGCCTTAATATTTGTTTTCATTTATTAAGTATTCAAAATGTTTTTTCTTTTTTTAGTTATGTACTAGTGTAGTATTTGTATAATGATGAATCTATTTAATTTATATCTTTTTGCTTGAGATCAAATATTTTGATATCAATTTATATCATTTGAAATTTATCATGAACATCCATATTTGATATATTGAAATTAGTTAATATTAAATTACTTTATAAGTTATAGAAATATACTAAAAATATAGTATATAAAATGATTGTATATCACTTGAAATCTTATAAGTATAGAAAAGTATTACAAAGGTATAAAGTACAACATCATTTAGTAATAGAAATGTATAAATATTATAAATTCAATAGTTATATATACATATATATATATATATATATATATATATATATATATATATATATATATATATATATATATATATATATATATATATATATATATATATATATATATATATATATATATATATATATATATATATATATATATATATATATATATATCTATATATATATATATATATATTTATTTTATTTTTTTATTTTATTTTCACGGGCCGGGCTGGGCCTACGGGCAAGATGTTAGGCCCGGGCCCATGGACCACTAATGACCGGGCCTGTGCCCGGTATATCAGGCCGGGCCCGGGTAGCCCAAATTGCCATCCCTAATTCCATAGACACTCAAATAGATTTACCAAATGGTTTCTCGGTTGGTATGCCAACACTCTCCAAAATATTCATATGTACATTATGAGTAACCAAGGTCATTCGTAGCAGTGAGATATACTACATCCTCAAAGGATCTAATGCAACATATGCTAGCTTCAATCGCATCATTGATATCTGATGACACCTAAATAATCACCGTCATCAGGGATATTTAGATCACTTTTGCTATCCTTGAGTTGCATATTTTACTGCATTTCTATTAGTTTAGAGTTACTTCTGTACTTTTATGATTTTTAGGTACTTTTGGAGTACGTTGGTGTTTTTGGTGCAAAAGATGGTGCTTTTGGTGCAATTGGATCACTCTAGGATGCCATTGCTTACATTCAAGTCATTTACATTCAATTGCTAATCATCATTGACATCACTCCGTTTGCTTGCTTAGTTTGATTATTACATTGTCTTGCATTTCACCCTAGTTGTATCCTTAGAGACCGACACTCGAGTTAGCTTACCATTACACTAATCCTTGTGTAGTATTAAGTTAGCTTAACATAATACAAATATTATTTGGTGTTTGTTTGCACACGACACGAGCACTCATCAATATCCCATATCTCAATGACCTTCAGCTAGTGGCTTATTTTAGGAATTAATTATTGACACACAAGCTCCACTAACTTGGTGATTACCTAAGTCCTTGGGAACATTTTATTGAATAATTCAAACAACCAAATAATATATTCATAAAACGTAATGCCAATTGTATTTAATCATGTATAAATAAATGAACATAAATAAATAGCACCTAACTGAATGTGATCAAGTACATATCGTCCTTATTGTAGGTTGTCTCCAGGACATATAAACTTTCAAGTCGACCATTGTCCCTCCTGGTTCTCCGACAATGCTAACTTTGCTACTTTATTTGATGGTGACGGTTCAGATGTTTTCTTTGGTTCTGCTCCTGACTTGCCTTTAGAGATCAAAATCCTCAAGGGACTTGAGTTTCCGGTTTCCCACCATATTACGAGTTACTCATGCAAATTTGATTGAGTTTTCTGATTCCATCCTAAGTTCACAGTCTGTATCCCCATGTGGCTCTACCCATCCTTTATCAATTTCCGCCTCACTCTGAGTTTTCGATAGTGTCTTTGGCATCTCCACTTCCACTATTAATCGCAACATATCACTTTTCTTCTTGGATTTACCCACGTTAATCGCAACATATCACTTGTTGCAGACCCACCTTAACTGATCACTATCCTACTTTGGTTATGGCAACCATTCGACCTTCGGTAATTTCTCTCGGTAGCTGAAAAGGTCATCCAATATGCCCTTACATGGTGGACATACGTGCGACCAATCTCTATCCCTAGCCCAACCTTTCTTAGCATCATGCGCGTGAGACCCTAGCCCAAATCCGACCTTACTCTTCTTAGTATCACGGCGACCATCTTCTGAGTCCCATACCACTGTTCGTATTGTCCATTCACCCTTGTTAGTGTGCCAAACAGATTCGGTACATTCGATAACCCAAACGCCTCCTTCCCAACCCCCTTAGATTCTTGTGACATGCTTCTTCCAATACTCGACCCATCTCCCAAAAACCCTAGGCCGATATCCGGTCCATGGCTCCCATCTTTGACCCGAACACCTCCAAACTCTACACTTGTGTCGTGATTGGCTGGATTAGGATCTTCGTAGACTCCACATAACCCTAACCCTAGAACTAGCTTGCCGACCCCACTGCTCGGACCCCCCTTGCCGCCCCCAGCCCCGTGTGACTTTGGCTGCGCAATCACGGTCGTGCATGCGATGTTCGCGCGCGATTCTTCTGCACAGGTGTGTATTTCACCCTCTCCCCTCCCCCGTGTGTGCATCTTTTACCTCTTGGATTTATTCTACGAATTATTGATCCAAATTGCATTGATTCATTTCCCCACACCGAGTTCGGAAAAATTGGCCCTCCTCGATTGACTCGAAGGGAGTTGTAATGACCCGACCAATCCGGCCGCGCGTGGTTACTTCTGGACGGACCCACACACACCCCAACAATATGATATTGTCCGCTTTGGGCCTGAGCCCGCACGGATTTGCTTTTGGAATCACCCAAAAGGCCTCATACCATGTGAGAGTGGTGGTCTAACATATATACCCTTTATTCCAATCACTCTTAAGCGATATGGGATGCGGGTCATTACATGAGTGATTCTTCGGTGCGGGTGCATATTGCACCCTCTCCCCTCCCTCGTGCATGCATCTTGTCCATCTTGGATTTGTCTTGTGGATTATTGATCTAAATCACATTGATTCCTTCACCCTCCAGTTCGGCCAAATTGGCCCTCCTCGATCGACGTGAAGGCGTCGCGCCCCCGTCGAACTCCCCTTGCTTGGATCCATTGTTTTTCACAGAAAATTCGTGAATCATATCTTCAACCAGGCTCTGATACCAAGCTGATGGATACCAAAACTACTATCCTATTGTATATGTAGGAGAACAAAAGTAAAACAAGAATACTAGAGATTGCACAATGAATTAAATAGGAAAGTAAAGAGAAAAGCTCTTACCGATCACGGACTTAGGATCCTCTAGCACAATGGAGCGCTAGGCCAAGTTACTTGCCTCGAAGCATGGAGCTTCCCGTTACTATTCCCCATGGCAACAAGGTATGCTTAATGTCTAGAGAGACTGTAATGTTCTAAGAACTTAGTACTTTATTCAGGCATAGTAGAATAATGAATGTTTAGATAAGAAATCTAAAGCACACCTAACTTAGTGCCCAAGAAAAAGATAAACATGGAAACAAAATCAGAAAGAGTTTAAGTTGAATAATAATAGTAAATAAAAATATTAAGCAGAATCGGCGAAGCCAGGGTTGCCACGCCTGGCCCCTTCGTCACCCTCCTGATGGGCCTGCCCGTCTCTTCCTGTCTTCGTGTCCCGAAGCCTAGGTACTCATCACCATGCAATCAAGCTCTACTTAATTATTCATCATCAGTGTCGACATCTTTAATCGATAACGACCTGGTCTGCTGGCCAATTCGGCCTGGAAGATAAACATTAAAGTAGTAGCTCACAATATCTTGTCTGGATTTATGGGGAATTGACTTTATGATATGCGTCATAAAGTTTTCCCCACTAAATGACGGGCTCATTTTCATTATTGACTCGAAACTTTGTTGGTCCTTCATCATCCACAGTTTTGAAACTTGTACGCCCATCTCATCGAATTTCCAACTAAAGAATGCAGGACCGATATCACTCTGAAGTAATATCCTTTCCCCAAGACAGTGGCGTCTGACACAATCAACAGACCCAGGAGATACACAGTGGCAAGAGCCACGTTTTCCTTCTCCAATTCTTTTCCCGGTGTTTTTCACTGTTATAACTTCCGTTGGCCAAACTTTGGTGCCTAGCCACTTGGAATCCGTAGTTTTTCTATTATATTGATCGATAAGGATTCTCCTATCTAGGCCACTCCATTCAGGGATGTCAGCCTGGAACCTAGGTCCTACAGGAATAACACATCTTCGAAGATCACTATCCCCAGAATTTTCTATTGAGATAATATCTTTGTCTCTACAACTCCTTTGTTCCATAAAGGAATGTTTAGTAGATGCCCATTTCCCGGGAATAGCACGATCAGACGATGTCAACAAGCTGCTTGGACTATGCGGGTCAAGGAGGATTTTGTCGGTATGAACTTCAGTAGATTCAGCAGAGTTCAACAAGGATGATGCTGGTGATGCATGAGTTGAACTTCTTCTACTGAGCTTAGTTATGTCATGTTGGTTAGGGACATTAACAAAGCTAGAAGTCCTCAACTCATCTTTGACGAACTGCTCAATTTTTCGTTTTCTCTATAAGAGGAGAAAAAAAGATAAAAAAACTATTACTATTTGGAGTTAAGAATTTCACAGCAGCGAGCAATATTACATACAATGATGACAAAGATAAATAGGTACCTAGAGGATCGATCAGGTAATAAACATAGAGGATGACTATTCTATTTGGCATAAAGACCTATTAATAATAATGAATTTAGCTAAAACGATATTATTTGTATGCATAACTACATTTATAAGAAACTGGAGGGAGTATATAGTACTCCAAGGCCTTTGCGTATGTAGTTCAATATGGGCTCTACTTATCAGTACTAGTTTATGTGGGAATCTTAAACAAACAAGTGTGTGTCTCTATACTTTGATTGTGACTGGGTCATGGAGTTCTACACGTCGAATATGAGGTTTCTATAAATGTGTATCTCTATTCGAGAGAACAGATGTCACAAATTGTATTTTTACTAAAATTTGTCTTATATACCCCATCTTTTCCAGAGTTCCCCTCTCGCCCTTGTCATAGACTTCTTTCCCACTCCAGCGCCGAGCCACCCTCTTTTTCTTTGCAAGATTTTCAAGAAATAATGGACCGAGAGCTTGCAAAGAAGTTAGTTTCTTGTCTATTCTTTTCTTCTTACCCTTGGTTTTTCCTTCGCTTGAAACTTCCAATAGCCACTTTGTAAGAAAAGGAATTAGATGCTTGCTATCGAATCTGAGAAGGCGATTCCTATGCCTCGCTGCGCGAACCTCTGTCTCGAAGCCTAATATATTAGGACCAATGTAAAATCTTCTACCTAAAGGGGGATCGATTGAGAGATTCATTATTTGCTCAAGGCGAGACCCCACGGGACCAACAACCATTTCCAGAAAAGTGCAAACGAGTTGCCGAGAAAACTTCATTCGATCGCCATTTCTTTTCTTTTTTCTTTTGGAAGGGTAAGTAACTTTGAAAGTGTGTTGATTGAAACATATTTGACACACAGGTCTTTCAAAACTTAAATTCCATAGGAAAGAGCAAGTCATCAGATAACCACATTGCGAATTCAAAGTGTTGTAGGGGGATTTAGAGTTCAACATGATTCGTCTAAGTTCGGGAGCATGCCTTCCAATCAAGTTCCTTCCATTATCTCCAACCCTCAAACTTTATCTAACGCCACGCCACGCCACCATTCCAATCACATCAAACTCTACATAACCTTCATCTTCAACCCTCATACTTCGATCCGGTTTGTCTTAGATCAAACCGAGATGACTACTTAGTTATGTGTATAGAGAGATGAGGACTACTCTGGTATCATTACATATATACTTTCTCTACCCGACCATTCTATTTTTCTTTTTAACTATTAACCAAACACATAACACAACTAATTAAGAGTAGTTTTAGGGGTGATGGAACGGTAAAGGTGTTGAAGTAGTATATGAGAGGTCGGGGGTTCGTATCTCGAATTAGTGTAGGAGTAGGAGTAGGGTAGATTAGATTTAGCGTTAAAAAAAATAAAATAAAATAAAAGTATACTATAACTAATTAACACCCTTCTTAGTTTAGTCAATATTCACACAATACACTCAAATTAGTCACGTACCCCAAATCATTCTTCCAACAGAGAAAAATAATGTGTCTAAAACTCTAAATTGACGGAAGTATAGTTTGACAACATTCTTATACAATCCTACCACAAATCTCAAAGGTTTATCCCATGGTATATATATGTCACGCACAAGAAGCCAGATCCAAACAACAAAAAGACCAAGCTGCATATAAACAAATCAACAGCCACCGAAAAGGATAATAATATGAAAAAGATGTACCATATTTGTCAAAGTTGGATATATACCTGCTGGGATTCGGTTGCAGTTTGACCACTACGGACGGTACACAGCTTCCTTGGTGGCTCCATTAATGAAGGAGGATGGCAAAGTTGGATACTTTGTGTAGAAATAATTTCTCTTGACATTCTCAGTAGTCAAAACTCTAAATAATATAATCAAGAATGATGGAAGTATTTATAAGCTCATTAGAGTAATCATAAAGGAAATAGAATTCTAAAGAGATACTAATTACTAATATGAGATAATACCAAATTTTGGGTATCTTTTTAATAAATGAGTTATATTCTATTTTAAGTTAAGGATATGTGGGTTTGCATTCATAATTTCTTTCCCTTTAGAACTCTAATAAATCATAAATGTATTTGATTCTGGTGAGATTTTAAAGTGGCTAATTCGCAGGTGTAATAATTCAGACAGGAAGCTTCTGGATATTTATTTAATTTATTTATTTATTTACAGTTATTTATTATTGACATTATCTATGGATGAGCTGATATATGTTGTCATTATTTGTTAGGAAATAGATTAGAATCAAAAACCTTATCCGTAGAGACGCGAATAGATTTATGATTTACTTTCAAACCTCTATTAAGCTTAATTAGGACTCTTAATCAACCAGGGTTGTGTCTGGTTTGCTAGTATATAAGTTGAACAAATTATGTCTTTTATTATTGTCTTTTGATTGATGAATAAAGTAACTTCTCGAAAACCTCTGAATTTCCTCTCCTTACACTAATGGCGCCTCCAATCACTTCTTTCGGTGTTCCAGTTTCTTTTGTCGATGTTCCGTTCTCTTAGGAACACGACCAAACCTCCCATCCTGTGCCAAATTCGTTTGGAGGACGTCTGATTCGCACGATTTGAGCCGAACTATCGCCTAACGATGTTGGAGCTTTTCCAAGATCTCAACACTTGGCCTCAAAGCCTAGTTTTGAAGGTCTTTCCAAGGCATCACGCTTCCGCCAATAACAGCCGCCTCGACAACCCGGTGAACTGGATTACGGGCTTGTGAAGGGTGTTGTATTTGGTTATGAAGAGTCCACATGTGGCCAAACTCAAGAAATTAGGGATGGGTAACACACTACTGGTGAATATTGATGAATTGAAGGCAGCTAACGACGCCCAAGAGGTGCAAGGGACGAGTTTACATCCAGTTGGAGGAGTAAAGAAGGTTTTCATGGGCTGAAAAAAGATTCATACCAAAAGCTTCAAGTCGCCGATGGTAGATTTTTCGATAGGTCACGTTTTTTAGCATCGTGATATGTGTCTTAAAGAGGACCTTACCACGACTCCAATGGTGCAAGAATCGTTTGATTTCGTTGATAAACAAGGGAGTACATAGCTTTGAAGGTTTTCGTGGAGGAGGACACGCGCGCAAGGAAATAGCATATCTTATACCCAAGAGGGAGAAGTATATATGAATGGGGTTTCATATGTCATATTTGCTAGTTAGACTCTGTTTGATTCACTTAAATATTTGTGAACTGGACTTAATCAATCTAATCCGAACTTATTTGAAAAAAAGTTGACTAAATAAATTTAAAGGATCTGAAGTCAACTAAACTAAACCGAACAAAATTTAATAAATTTGAAGAGTCTCTTACATCTAGTACCCTCCTTAGATTCGTTTACTACAGATTAGCCGACGTAGACCAAACAATTACGAAGACCACCCTCACTATATAGTTTTAAATACATCTGAGCCCGACTTTTTGCGAACTAAACCAATGAAAGTACGATTTTACCCCTGACTCAAAATTGGATTCTGACTTTGACCAATCAGATTGAATTTCTATTCATTACACATTTGCCTCAAATATTTTCAATTCAACCAAATTGCCACACCTAACTTTTTTAAATTTCAAACTAATACAAAATGTTATTGCAAAATGAACCCTAGTAAATTTAATATTACATATTGAATATAACATAAAATAAAGTATATATTAAAAATAAAAATAAAAAAATAAAAAAATCAGAGCTCCGGTGACCGGAGTCAACGGAGCTCCGACCGACAAGCTGTGAAGCCCCAAATTTGGAGCTTCACAACCCCGATTTGGGGCTGTGAAGCTCCGATCTGGAGCTTCACAACCCCAATTGGAGCCGTGAAGTTCTAGACCGGAGCTTCACAGCTCCGATTCGAGCTTCATTGTGTGTAGCTTGATCAGAGCTTCACTACAATGAAAGTGAAGCTCGACCGGAGCTCCTTTACCGGATAGAATTCCGGTACCGAAAAATTGTAGAAGAAGATGAAAAAAAAAGGAAGAAGATAGAAAAGAAGAAAAAGAAAAAAGGAAGAAGATAGGAAAACAAGACAAAAGAAAATTCTGAAAATTATAAGGCCATGTTTGGATGGACAAAATTGAATAGTAAATTTTAAGTCGATCAACGATTTTAGAATTTTTGAACCTAAATGTAATTGTTTCATCTATTAGGGCTAATATGCAAATTGATGATCTAGGAGGGGTGGTGCAATAATCTGGAAATTTGAATTGAACTTATTATAACTCAATAAGATTGAATCTAGGGTGAACTTTAAAGAGGCGTATTTTCATTATTTTATTTTATTTTTTGAAATGATAAGTATTTACTACTATTCCTATACAAATATATACTACACCAACTTATACCTCAACACCTAAATCATCCGCTTTCCAATACACCACCTTATAACTTGTAAAATATTTAAAATATTGTCAGGAACGTATTTTCATTTTGTGTTTTCAAGAGATAAAACTCTTATAATATTTTGGGTTCACTTCAATTTTTAGTTTAGATTTTTAGATTTATCGGAAGGATGAAATAGCATTGCTCCAAATACAATCTATGAAGTATAATAACCGGACAGATAATCACATGTGGCGGGATTTATGCGCACAAATAACAAACAGCACCTTAATCGTCACTTACCTTTAACAATAGTACGTTGTTTATTTCTACACAAAAAATAAATCTCTTTAGTTTGTTCACTCATATTTATCTTGGAGCTGCTGGTTTACTTTGTTCATGATACATTTTTGAATTGAGGGTTTGATCGATCAATCGATCTGCGTGGAGGTAATGGAATCGGACAAGAAGAAATATCCCATGGAGACAGAGAAGAAGAAATATCCAATTGGCGCGGAACATTATTCCATCTATGAGGAGGTTGGTACGGGAGTTAGTGCTTCTGTTCATCGGGCTCTTTGTGGTCCACTCAATGAAATTGTTGCTGTCAAAATTATGGATTTCGAACGCCATAATGTCGATTTGGTAAGATTGATTTTGTATATTAGTTGTGGAGATTGAATTTTTCCGCGTTTATTTCAAGTTTTATAGTTTCTCATTATTAAAACGAAAACACATACTCTCGAATTTTATATTTAGCCTAGGTTGTCATAACATTTTATATTCTTGTGTTCACTCTCGAATTTTTATAGTGATTGCAATTGAAAACACAGAATAACATTTCACGGGAGGCACAGACTATGGTCCTTCTTGACCACCCAAATGTTCTTAAATCACACTGCTCCTTTGTTACCGACCATAGTTTGTGGGTTGTCATGCCTTACATGTCTGGAGGGTCTTGTCTGCATATATTGAAGGCTGCACACCCAGATGGTTTTGAGGAGCTTGTTATCGCTACAGTTCTTCGTGAAGTGTTGAAAGGCTTGGAGTATGTTCACCAACATGGGCATATTCATCGAGATGTCAAAGTGAGTTCTTTATTTTTTTTCCTTTTTGATGACATGACAATTAAGTAGCTTAACATCAGGCAGCTCTGTTATTCTCTGTTGGTTTCATTTGGACAAATGCCTCATACTGATGAGATTCTCATGTCGTAATTTCACATGATATATCATGCATGAAATAAAAGTTACCTTCCCTTGCTTAGGTGGATGTAGCAAAGAGGGTTTTTTTTTCTCTCATTATTCCTTAATTTTGTTAATTTTTGTTTCTTTCACATATGTGACTTCGCTCACCAAATGCCAATATACTCTGCTGCTTGTTTCCTGGTAAAGTGTTCATAATTTTTATTTTTTTATTTACTTTTTTTATTCTACTATTTTGATATGCAAGAGAATTTTCTTGCGCCTATTGAAATAGTAAAGAAGAATTGGAGTATTCTACTATGCCTTTAAAATGTGGAATGTTTAATCTGTAAGGCATGAAGAGTTCCATTTTAATCATGTCGATTGGATTCCTGGTTGTAAATTTTAAGATCAGATCATCTCATTTGTGGATTGGATTCTTATAGGCTGGTAATATTCTTATTGATTCACGTGGTGCAATCAAACTCGGGGACTTTGGTGTTTCAGCTTACTTGTTCGACTCAGGTGATAGGCAACGCATGAGGAATACATTTGTAGGCACTCCTTGCTGGTATGGGTTTAAATTCTTGAGTACCTTTTATGCTTGTTTCAATTCTTTTCTCTGAATCCCAATAATGTCCAGTCTCGTTACCTGGGATTCATGAAAGAAAATGTTTATGTTTGTGTAAGTATGTGTATTTTCATGTGAAAACTGTTTAACAGCAAATGAACATGATTTTCTATAAACAAACACTTTTAACTGTCTAAAAAGTTTTGCTCAGAGGTCAATTTGCTTACTCTATACTGGGATTTCATTTTGTGGAATTCCTTTTTTTATCCTCATAACGGGGTGGTGTTTGTAATCTTTGTAGGATGGCACCCGAAGTTATGGAGCAATTACATGGTTATGATTTCAAGTCAGTGCATCTGTTTATGGAGATTCTCTCTTTATTTGTAAATGACAGTATTACTCATAATCTTTTTCTCTTCTTTTTAATTTTTATATTGGCAATCTATGCAGAGCTGATATTTGGTCCTTCGGCATAACTGCTTTGGAGCTTGCACATGGTCATGCTCCATTCTCAAAATATCCTCCAATGAAGGTGTTTACTGATATCCTCAAGCAATTCTTGATGCTAATATTTACTCTCTACACTTTGTGTAACTAATTAACTGATGTCTGTGCAAGATGCACCACCTAGTTTGAATTATCAACTACTCTTCTCACTTGGTAACGTTTTGTAGGTATTGCTGATGACTTTGCAAAACGCACCACCTGGTTTGGATTATGAAAGAGACAAAAAGTTCTCCAAGGTATGTTTTGAATGGTTGTATGCAGAGTACTGAATAAAAAACTCATTTTTAATTGCTTTCCGTATGTAGTCTTTCAAGCAGATGATTACTAGTTGTCTGGTGAAAGATCCTACAAAGAGACCTTCTGCAAAAAAGTTGTTGAAGCATTCTTTTTTCAAGCAAGCTAAATCCAATGATTATATCGCGAGAACTCTTCTTGAGGGGCAGCCATCTCTAGGTGATATTCTTCAAGCTATGAAGGTTCGCTACTTTCTAATGATATGCGCAACCACTGTTATGATTTGAAGTGGTTTCTCTCATTTGCTTTTTCTTTCTAATGAAGCATGCTATTTGACTTCAGAAAAAGGAAGAAGAAATGCTTGAACAAAAGAAGATGCCGGATATGGAGAAAGAGGAAATATCACAGGTTTGATTTCCAGATATATCAAGATAAAGGAAATTCCAAACTTTCGGAAGAATCGTGTGATTTGGATTCATTCTATAATAATGTTTGTAAAGCGTCTTCTAAAATTGACAGAATGAATACAAACGTGGAATCAGTTGCTGGGACTTTAACCTTGATGATCTGAAGGCTGAGGCTTCTTTGGTACTCACTCTATTCAAATTTTGATTGTATAAATGTAATTAGTAGTGGATCTACTTTCTCCAGAAGATGTTGATGTATAACTGTTTCCTTCAGATCCAAGATGATGATGTCTGCTCAGAGAAAGACGAGGATTTTCAAGCCAAACAACTTCATATGTCACCAATGTCCAAAAATGTCTCACTTCAGCACCAGTCATCCTTTGCAAGTAGAAGTTCTGATGCTGCAGATTCTGTATGTCGACATGCACCTTACTGTTGCTATAAAAGGACATTTCAAAATGTGTCTCTAACTTGTTGATTCTTTCCAGGATGATAATGCTCATACATCAGTTTCTTCAGTGGACTCCTCTACTACTAACATGTAGGTTGTCTTGTTTCTACTTCTGTTAACACCGTCTTTTTTTCCATGTGTATTAATTTACTGCTATCTAGATGCTTAATGTTTAATATTTTAATCGTCCCAGCCTAACTACTTATATGTATAAAATAGCACATAAAGTTCCTTAAAAGTTAAAACTATGTAGACTGTACAGTGTAAGCTCAGCAGTAGCTGCCTTTTTATCGGTGCTGGTGTTACTGCTATCAAGATTCTTAAAACCTATCTAGATAGCACATAAGGTTCTTCAAAACTATCTAGATTCTTAATGTGTAATATTTTAATCGTCCCAGCATAACTACTTATTTGTATAAAATGGCACATAAGGTTCTTCAAAACTATGTAGACTGTACACTAGAAGCTCGGCAGTAGCTGGTTTTTTTAACGGTTCTGGTGTGCCTCAATATTGACCACTTGCAATTCAGAGACCTCCAATTTTCTCAGGAGTATGTTTCTTATATGGTGACCGAAACTAATCAAGCATATTTTCATTTCTTAGAACTAAATCTGGAACATTGGACGTCTCTGGTTTAACCGTAGAACAGCCAATGGACAATAACAATCAGGCAGGCAACTATATGTCAGAGGTCAATGGAAAATTATCAGATGGGGAGTTCACTGCTTACTATCAATGGTTAGCTCATGATTATCTTGACTACTCACTCTTCTGCTTTCTCTGTCTTCTGTTGTACGTAATTGTTTAAATTCTTAAATTGTCTCCATACGCATGTAAAATGTGAAGTGGTGGAGGTCGTCATTCAGTGTTTCTAAACAACTCCAAGATTTTCTATTTCAGATTCTTGCCTTCTCTAGTTCGTATTTGGTATAAGCCTACCTAGATTGCTGTTACCACAAGTCTTCTGATTGACAACTGTGATTTTCGTTGTGATTTTCATTTTCTTAAGGGAGAAAGTACAAAGTCAATCTCTGAACTCGCCACGTACTGGAACTTCAAGTCCACTTACATTAGATAATGGACTTAATGGTGAAGAAACTGATGAGAAGACAAAAAGTCCAGTCATTCAGCAGAAAGGACGATTTAAAGTGACATCTGAGAACGTTGAAATGGAAAAGGTTACTCTTACACTCGTATGATGGTTACACTTGTTTGCATTTGCTTCAACTATTTATTTTCTTCCTGCAGGGGGCTCCTGGTCCTGTGCTGCACAAAAGTCTGAGCTTGCAGGTTGGTTCAAAATCTTTCCTTAATGTCAATTTCGCAAATAAGGAAATGCAAGCGATATATCACCTTGTCAATGGAATTGTGGTATCGATTCTGGATGAAATTATTTGTGCACTAGCAATGTAGAACTGACAGGATCTCTGTCACCCTGTTAGTCGATTATGTGAATCATACTTGACTTACCGGAGTTTTCTTCTAAAGACTGCATAAACTGAACTATTTCGGACATCTATGTGTGACTTTTTAGTTGCACTGCTGAGGGCTTACGAAATTTAAAATGTTAGGACCAAGTTGTTCCTTCAATACTAATTTTATATCATAGCATCCAAAACACGATGAATTTCAGGTGATTCCTCAAAATCCTGCCATTTCGTCGTCATTGCTCCATGATGCAGTTCCAGTGAATCCCATTTCTAAACTTTATCCCAGCCTGCAGTCTGTTCTGCAGGCCAATGTTCTTGAAAGGGTAATGGCACATTAAAAGCAACAAAGCATTTCATTTCGATGAGTATGCCTTTCAATATTTCTCATCTCCTCTCCTATTTTTCGTACAGGACAATATTCTTAAGGTTATGAAACAAGTAGCTGTTGGTGATTATTCAGGTATCAATAATGCTTGTCTTTGAACACATTCTGGGTTTTAACTTCTCATGTAAAACAACTCCACATTTTACAGAAACTCCTCGGCCTAACAGCTCAGAGTTGACAGAGAGATCATTGGTATGTATGTCTTGTCAAGGAGTTTAGTATATGATCTGAATGTAATTCATCTATTACAGTTCGAGGCAATATTAGTTCTGTCGCATTAATCTTTGGTTTTACACAACTTTAAAATGAGATTCAAGTTAAAGATTGCATATATCATCTTCATAAGGTGCTCCAATTAACACGCATATATTTTTTGTAGTTAGAGGCGGCTAACGATAGGGAAAAGGAGTTACTTCGTGAGATAACTGATCTTCAGTGGAGGTATGTGGGGAATGGGGATGTGGATGCCATTTCATAGGACAAACAGTTGAACTTTTTCGGTGAGACAGCGCTTATATCACTTTTTTTTTTCTTTGATGTAGGCTCATGGCAGCCCAAGAGGAGCTCCGAAAATATAAACCAGAGAGGGCAAATTC
The DNA here is from genome assembly GCA_028274465.1 of Plantago ovata. Lineage (NCBI taxonomy): Eukaryota > Viridiplantae > Streptophyta > Magnoliopsida > Lamiales > Plantaginaceae > Plantago > Plantago ovata. The sequence goes on along the minus strand of CM051458.1, from coordinate 552,283 downwards.
TTGAATACATAGAACCATGCTTGGCATTCCGTTTAGCAGCTTAGGTATTACATGGCACTTTGGCTACAGATGCTTCGATTCTAACAAGATAGGAACTTTTTTGCCAAGACCCAGATTTATTACAGATCCGGGGCAATAATATGAGCTCATGTATCATGAGTGTTATGAGATAAATGCGGGTTATGTGGGGATAGCATAGCTGCTTTTTTTAGTCTCCCTGCCTACTTTTGGTCTCTAGAGAATTTGTTCATTTGAGGAAATTCAAGTGCAGCACTTCTGCTATGTCATTGTTGAGCTTCTTAGCTCCTACAGATGTTACACATACAAAGTTGAAACTACCTGACAGAGATTTGAGTTTATAATCTACGGCGTATGAATTGCCATTGATACAGTATGTCAAACTTGTGATTTGCAATAGCTTCACATACAGTCACACAGATGAGTAAGATACAAACACAAGTAAAACACAGGCGAAATATAGTCATCAAGAGCTGAGCTGAAGAAACCGTTGAGCCATAGGATGCTTAGCCTCAGAAAGCTGATCAGGTTTCAGAATTTCAACAATTTCCCCATCTACAAGAAGGCACACTACATCAGCTATTCTTTGTATTTGCTTGATACTATGAGAAACTATGACGATGGTCATGCCCCGATCATTCTTCAGCCGGAGCAGAACATCTTCAATGTTTTGGGTCGAAATTGGATCCAATGCACTTGTTGGTTCATCAAGCAACAGAACCTGCACATATAAACAGTGATCAACAATCTTTAATTCCTCCTAATGCTACATCCATCGAGGGTTGATAAAAATTCACCTCAGGTTCATTAGCCAGTGTTCTGGCTAGAGCAACCCGCTGAGCTTGACCAACGGATAGTTCACTGCCAGCCTTGCTGTAGAAAGAGGAATCAAGGTCTCCAAGAGCAAGTAAAGCATAGATCTCTTCATCACTAAGTTTCTTTCCCTTCAACTGCGGTCCATATCGCACATTATCTGCTACTGTGCCTGCAGATTGTAAACAACTATTAACAAGTTATCCATCCACTGCAGTTAAAGTAACAATTTCATTATCCATCCACCGAAGCTGAACTGAGATGAACAAAACTGAATTTACAACAACTAAGCAAATCTGAACTAAACGAATCTAAACAGAATTGAACTGAACATAAATTAGATTAATGAGTTTTCATTCGAAGAGAACAAGGCAAAAGTCAGATACATTTACGGACCTTCAAACAGAACAGGAAGCTGGAACAGCATCCCAACTTTCCTGCGAAGGTTAAGCACATCAACCTCACATATATCCTCACCGTCCAAGAACACAGAGCCAACCCCGGGCTCCCATAACCGGTTCAGCGCCCGCAAAAACGTTGACTTCCCACTGCCACTCGGACCGATCACCCCCATGATAACTCCTCTGGGAATATCCACGTTGAGTTTGTTCAGTATCCTCACATCCTTGTCAGACACCTTGATCAAATCCCTCACCTCGATCTTCACACCCACCCTGCTTTGGTCGTCGTCCTCCTTCCGTTCCAGCAGATGCTCCAGTGCTCCATCTACTGGTCAAAAACCACATTCAGAATTACAAACCCATAAACATGTATATGGATTACTTGTGATCATTTGAGCTTACCTTGGAAAGAAGCCATATCCTTGAGGAAAAAGTAAAGGAACAAAGTTAGCTTTTATTGGTGGAGAGAAGAACAATGACAATGAGTAGAACTGTAGAAGAATGTTACCTTCCTGAGATAAATCTGGATGAGAATTAATAAGAACTGGACAGGATTCTTGGGACGTACCTATCACGTACAAGTACTACTGGTTATAATAAAGGGACTTGTGAATTATTCTTTCACTTTATCAATCAGCAGAGTACCCTTTCCACGTGCGACCACTTCCAAAAGTACTTGACTTTTCTTGAATTATTATTGTTTAGAACATGGTGCCATAACATTTCAATTAGACTATGTTTTTTCCATTAGTGGCTTTAGTGCCATATATTTTTATATTTCGTTTTATTTGAGCTCGATTTGTTTGGCTTCGAACGAACTCAAATTCGAGCCTAACTCATAGTACTGTAGTAACTAATGAAAAAACATAAATGTGGTGACTTTTTTTTTTTTTTTTTTTTTAACTTCTTTTTAATTTCTTCCTCAAACAATGTGGTAAATTTGCATTCAATTGACTCTTATTTTTCTTTTTTAACCGTTTACTCAATTAGAGAAACTCAAAATCTTCCTCTCTGCTATTCCTCTCCATAAACCCTAAAACCTCACGAGAAGAGGTTTTGATTCAATCAGACGCAAAGACGAACGATTTAAAGAAGCTTCATTCATCATCAAGGTTTGAACTTCTCTCCCCCTTCTTCTACACTTTCAGATTGCTTGTTTACTTTACACATTGCTGTTTTTGCTAGACTGTCCAGTAACTTGCTCCCGTTGCATAAATCTCTGATTAAAATCAACTCGTTGGATAATTGAAATTTAGTTTAACGGAATTTGTTCTTATGTTATTGCTTGGGGAAATTGAATTGGGATTTTTTTAAACGTCATTTCTTTAAAATTTATCTTTTCTATTTTCCCTATTGAAGTTAGTAGAGTTACATTTTAGCTGAATGGTCTGAATTTGACTCTTATAAGTTAATTATAGCGAGTAATTGAGATCTTTATGCATTTACGGCAACTGTATTTGCTGATTTATGATTCTATATTGTTTGTTTTTTTTAAATTATTTTTCTGTATGTTAATTCAGTTTTAAGCAACTTTAGTTTAGTCACTGTAATTGTAGGTCCAAAACGAACATATGTTTCCACCCTGACAAGTACAATTGATGGTTCTCGAGGTGTTTTTAGCTTCGTTTGGTTATATCTTTGGTTTTGAATTGTAATGAACATCTGTATCGAGTTTCACAGTTTTTTAACTGAGCGTATGTGGTATGAAGCTCCACGTATTCTCTTGTAGACGTACGGTAAATGCACTGTGGTGAATCATGAATGTAATACACTTAAGTTATGACAGAAACAAATCATGGTGGTAGAAACAACGTGGAGTACACAGGCACGGATTCAAGGAACAAATTCTTTTTAGGATACAAGCATGCGGCATGCATATGTAACTCTTTGGCATGACCACTTTATTTTATTGGTAAAATAGGAGCACTCATTCGAACCACATCTTAATTCCATCAATGTATTTTCTGTTGTCATGTAATTATAGCCATTTAAACATTTTTGTTGAAAATTCTACTATTTGCATGTTGCACTACAAAAGCTATATATCTTGGTGTTCCATGCCTGGTCTGCTAGTTTTACTAAGAAAAGGCACGAGAGTGTTGAATTAGGTAGGATTCGTTTATCAAAGTGTCTATTCTGAGCCTTGGCGTTTCACTTTTAATTTCTCAAGATAAACTTTTGGCTGCAATGGATGTTTGGATTTTCAAGCCGCCTCATTCTCAGTATTTTGCTGTGTTCTATGTTAACTTTTATTCATATTTGTGTTGCGTGAGCGAGACCTTTTTCTTGGCATCTTTCGTAATCAGTGGTGTTGATATGAGGGTATATATTTTATTATATCTTGTTGCTTTCATGATTTTCTTGTTACATAAAGTCTATGTATATACTTCTATTTGGGTTTTAATGTGTTGTACATGATTGGTCTTTCTAAAAGGTATGAATGCAGGTACAGCAATTGAAATGGATGATATTGACATTGAATTGGATGAGTTGGAACTGGCTGCAGCAGCTGCTGGTTATCACTACTATTGTAGTATTACAAAGCAGCCGGTTCATGGCCTGTCCCCAAAAGGATCTGGGTTTATGAATGAAGTACTAAATGGTCATGATGATCTGTGCCGGGAAATGTTGAGGATGGACAAGCATGTATTTCTGAAGTTAAGTGACACTCTCCGTGAGAGAAACATTCTGCGGGACACACCAGGTGTCACTATAGAAGAGCAGTTGGCTATCTTCTTGAACGTGGTTGGTCACAATGAACGTAACAGAGTCATACAGGAGCGTTTTCAGCATTCAGGGGAAACAATTAGTCGTCATTTTAACAATGTACTGAAGGCAATTAAATCATTATCACGTGAGTTTCTTGAGCCGCCGCCTCTCGTGACCCCATCGGAAATCCTTGGAAGCAAAAGATTCTCTCCATATTTCGAGGTAAACATCTCATTGTTCACATCGTTGATCTATGTCACAGTACATTGTACTAATAAACATGTAGGTAATGGTCAACAGTATACTCCTGATGCCCTGAAACTTGAAACATACTGTCTTGTATACACTGAAGCTTGCATTAGGTAACATGCACGCCCTTTCTATTCCATTGCTCAGACAGTTACACCTTCCCTGATTTTTGTTGAACAAGTAATAACCTGCAAACTCTACGGAGAGTATATTGATAATTTATACCCCTATTTTTAATTAGATCATTTTTCTCGTTTAGGACTGCATTGGAGTGATTGACGGGATGCATATACCTGCACATGTTCCAGCGAAGGATCAATCTAGATTTCGCAACCGTAAAGGAGTTTTATCACAAAATGTGTTGGTAGCTTGCACATTTGATCTCCAGTTTATTTTTGTGTACCCTGGATGGGAGGGCTCAGCCCTGGATTCGCGTGTATTAAGAGCTGTCCTCAACGACCCGAATCAGAACTTTCCTCAAGTCCCACAAGGTGGAAATCAAGTCCCATCTATTTTGTTTGTTTCCTCCAATTTAACACACTAATGATTATCTCTGTATATTACTGTATACATATTTACTTAAGTCACATGTTTCAGGTAAGTACTATCTCGCTGATCTGGGATATGAAAATATGGACGGATTTATTGCTCCATACGAAGGAGTTCGTTATCGCCTTAATGAATACAGAGGTGCCAACCTCTTGCCTCGAAACGCAAAGGAGTTGTTCAATCACCGACACTCGTCTTTAAGTAGCATTATCCTCAAGACCTGTAATGTGCTGAAAGAGAGGTTCCCAATCCTGAAACTGGCTCCTCAATATGCATTCCACACTCAAAGAGATATTGTTATAGCAGCATGCGTATTGCACAATCTCATTCGAAGGGAGGAAAGAAACGATTGGCTGTTTAATAGCACTGACATTGGAACTACTGATGACTCTTCGGGTCCTGAAGAGCAACCTGATCTGCAATCGGCATTCTCGTTTCAGGAAGAGATGGCATCGTCCCGGAGAGAATCAATTTCTGCAGCGATGTGGAATGACTTTATAACGAAGTGGGATGAATGGTAAAGGGACTGTACATAAAACCCGTTTTTGTTAAGTGTAGTGGGGGATACACTCAAAGTACTTGGGAGTTGGAACCTATGTTTAGAAAATTTCATATTACCCTGGTTAGAAATATCCACAAGTCAGTTGCATAGAGCTGTGATTTTTAGATAATGTGAAATATCATGTTTGGTTCATTTTTTGTCTAGTTTGTTTGCAAATACCATAGCCGGATTTGCAAAACAAGTTAGGCAACCAAGGCGTTTGGTTTGATTTTGTTATTTTCCACCCCGTCATTTGGCTGTTTCAAGAAGGGGCGGAAAACAAATCATGGTGTTTGTTTGGTTTGGATTTTCATCATAATCAAAGACCAGAATCAGAACTTTCGTAAGAAAGGAAGTTCTCACACTGTCACTTCATCGGTCCACTCCGAGTATCCGATAGAGAACCTGATCTTTTGCTCCCTTCATGTGGTCTTTAAACGGTAAAATTTTATTCACACTAGGACAATTTCAAGACTTTCAGGCTTCTTTGACCGCTAGATGAGTTGTTGGAGAGAGTGGCTAGGACATGCTCTCGAAGTATAGAGTATAGTGTATAAGTGTCATAAATGACTTCCCAGTATTATAGCAATGATGGGTGAGATTTCCCCTCGATATTTGGACACACACTAGAGGGTGGACTTGAACTACCTTCCGGACTAGAGAAGAGAGCCGATACTCATGTAACTGTTGGCTTCACACGTTACTCTAGTATAACATCCGTAGTGCACACCTGAATTTGTGTCTTAATTCACCATAGGGTTTGAGGTCCTGGTACCATAGGATTAATTCACCACAAAACACAATTATAAGTAATGAATCCATGAAAAAACAAACAAAACACAATTATAAGTAATGAATCCATGAAAAAACAAACATTTAAGTATCATCTTAAAATTGAATATTGTGTCTTAATTAAAACTTTATAATTCAATCGCTCATTTGAAAGCTTATTTCAACGAGCGTGAATACTTTAGTCCACACTCATTATTGCACAAGGTATGCGAAACAAAACAAAAGAAAAACTAATTAAGACTCATAACTTATCATCTTCCACTTTTCACTATGAAGATATGTATGTATCAACAGAAATGTTTAGCGTGAGCACCCCACACATTACGGTTTCCCAATTACCATAATTAAGCTCACCTCACCAGCAGATTTGGCTTATAACATTAATATGAAAAACAACAAAAATACGACTAATTTTTGTGATGTAAATTGGTTATATTTGCGTTTTATAAATTAGTAATCAAAACTATATAGAATTTATGAATACTAATTTTTTAGAAATGATATTAATTAAAACTAAGGAAACAGTTTTAAAAGTTGCGCAAAATGAAATTTAAAATAGGGTCCGTAACTTTTAAGGGTATCGATAGAGCACCTAATAACGGATTAGTACCCATTAGATGAACAATAACATTTTAGTTCCAAATTTAACTTTTTGGCGAATTATGCACTTTTCATATTTGCCAAAATCTCTTTTCCCTAACATGCCTTAACTTAAAAGGAAAAAAAGACATAATAAAATAAAAAATAAAATAAAATAAACAAGAGAAAGGCTCGGAGCTGAAAAACGCCGATTGGAGCTTCTACTGCTATGATCAGAGCTTTAATTGCTCCGATGGCCGAGCAATTATTCAACATACTACACTATGAGTAAACAGCATATATGCATAAGCTAAATATATACCATATGGCTGGATCAGAGCCACCTCCGGTGCCCAACCCCATGAAGTCGTGCTCTATGGGGGCGGTGAGTATTGTGGTTCAGTTCCTCCAAGACTCAGGCTTAGAGTCAGGTCGAACCCCCCAAGTCAGCGTCATCATTAATCATAGGGATGGTTGTTTCCCGCTAGTCTTCCGTTCTTATTGTTCATGCTTACAAATTCACCAAGAACAGTCTGAAACCTACGAATAAAAAAAAATGAAAGTTTAGAAATGAATAAATTAACATATCATGTTTATTAATTTAAAATTTTCACATGACAGAAGGTTTAATTATTATTCCAATTCGTGTTTTGATCCATATCACAAATATATTGCAACCAGATTTAGTAGAGTAAATGTAACGCCCCAGATTTCAGATAGCTTAAATGGATTGAGAAAGGTACTCATACCAATAAGGTGCACCTTTAATGTCGAGAATCCACCCAAAGTTAAGCATGGTTGCTATGGACCAATTTTAGGATGGGTGACCTACCGATAAGTTTGGAGTGCGCTCACAATTAAACAATTTAATTAATCATTTTAGACAACTACACTATTAAAAAAAGTACAAATTAAATCCATTCCTCAGTTGCCAACTCTTCCTCGTCTTCATCGTACCTCTCTGCTTTAATTAATTATTATTCATAATCATCAAACAAAACAATAATTATAATATTGTATGTATATTGATGATTACTTCGAAGCATTTTCAACGCCATTCTGTCGAACTGCATTCTTGACCTCTCTTCATCCATCATACAAAATAGTCTAGTCTATATATGAGATTAGTTTGTTGCTAATCTTTTTCGTTATTGGTTTGCTTCTTTTTCTTAATTTTGAAATTTGCTGTTTGTTCTGTTTCGTACGAGTCAAATCTCCGACCTGAAAGAAGAAGAAGAAAAAAAGTCCTCTGTTTCTTGTGTGTATTTGTTTAAGAGGTAATAAGGGAAACATGAACGTGACTAAGTCTCAGGTTTGGCAGCCTTGTAAGAAGAAGAGGCTTTTGTGTTTCAAGAACATTTAGAACAGGTTACATTTTTATTATTGGAAAGAGTGTGATTGAAGTTGGAGAAATGGATGGGATTTGCATAGAGTAAGAAATCTGAACGGCGAAGCGTTTTTTTTTTTTTTTTAAATTGTTTTAGATATATAGATACAGATATATAGAGGAAATGGTGATGGCATCGAAATCAAATGCTGGTGGAGGGAGTGGTAGCCATCATGGGAGGACTCGAGTAGGGAGGTATGAACTGGGGAGGACACTTGGGAATGGGGCTTTTGCAAAAGTTAAGTTTGCCAGGAATGTGGACACTGGTGAGAATGTGGCTATCAAGATTCTTGATAAGGAGAAGGTTCTTAAGCACAAAATGATTGAACAGGTGGTGGTGCTTTTTTACTTTTAGATTCTATGTTTTGGAAATTGAATTTAGATAGTGTTGTTCATTCTTCATTTGTGTGGATGATATATAGTCCTGTTTGCTAATGAGTAGTATATGAGATAAGAAAAGTTCCATTGGAAGAGACTATAAATTCTTCCTGTCTAGAACTGGTTTTTCCATCTTAAAGGAGATTAAATGCTGGTCTTTTTCTTCAGTTATTTGTTGGTTTGTTGTCCAATCGGATTGCCAACTATTTGGTATGTCTTTCAGATCTAGTAAGAGGGAAGTAGATATCAACTATGAAATTAATAAGGCATCCAAATTGATGTTATACCCAACCTCTTAGTATCGTTTTGGAATTGAACCTAGATACTTTCGATCTTTATAAAGAGTTTAGAAACGTGATTCCTCGGTGCTTGTTCTTTTTTTCTTGTTGCTGTTTGGTGCATTTGTCCTATCCGATTGTCAATTACTACGTATTTTGCAGATTAAGAGGGAAATATCAACCATGAAATTAATAAGGCATCCAAATGTCATTCACATGCATGAGGTTAGTTCCAACTCCAACTTAATTACTTGACTATACACAGGCCTTCTAAAGGAATACACTACGATGGATGTTGCGTGTTTACGAGTGTTTTCTAGATATGGATCCTCTGTTCAGTGATCAGATATTCTCTTGCAGGTCATGGCTAGCAAGACAAAGATATATATTGTTATGGAGTTTGTGAATGGTGGTGAATTATTTGACAAAATTGTGAGTTACTCTTTGTCTTTACTTCTTCAATAGTATTAAATGACAAGATACTCATTCTTTGTAAACGAGAATGAATCTCCTTTTTGTTTTCCGGGTTTCAGGCTACTAGAGGAAGGTTGAAGGAAGATGAAGCACGGAAATACTTCCAGCAGCTCATTAACGCTATAGACTATTGCCACAGCAGAGGCGTCTATCATAGGGATCTTAAGGTGGCATTACCTTTTTTCCAGCCTTTGTTTCATAATAACTCCGTAAATTTCAGTACCTTGGTTCTTAGGATACAATGAAATAAATAAACTCTCATGAGAGATATTGTTTTGTTCTCCGTTTATAGCCAGAGAATCTGCTGCTTGATGCCAATGGCTTTCTAAAAGTCTCAGACTTCGGATTTAGTGCTGTCCCTCAGCAAGTCCGGGTTAGATGATTTCCCGTTTTGTCTTTTAAAAGCAACAATTCATCTATGATGCATAAGATAATCTATGTCTACTTTCTCTATGTGCTTATTAGGAAGATGGATTACTTCATACAACATGTGGGACTCCAAATTATGTTGCTCCAGAGGTACATACTTCAATCAGTTCTTGACATATCCGAAGGACTTTGCTGCCGTGATGACTATTTTCATTCTGATGTTTCACTGGTCCTTCGACCACGTAGGTAATCAATAATAAAGGCTACGATGGAGCTAAGGCTGATCTTTGGTCATGTGGTGTTATTCTTTTTGTCCTGATAGCTGGTTACTTACCATTTGAGGAATCGAGTCTTATGGCGTTATACAAAAAGGTTGTTTCAATATCCTACTTTCTGCATCGAATCATGAACATCCAGATATTAAAACTAGTTCCATGTTTTGATGCTAAATGCTGTTGCATGCTTATCTTCGTCTCGTTTCAATTATAGATTTTCATGGCCGACTTTTCTTGCCCTCTGTGGTTTTCATCCAGTGCAAAGAAACTAATCAAAAGAATTCTGGACCCCAATCCATCAACTGTATGTTCCCTTATACTCTCTTCTGTTTTTTTTCTTTTCTTTCTTGCCCACTTTAGATGCTAACACAGGCATTTCTTTTCTTTTTCTATGTGAAACAGCGCATCACAATCACGGAGGTTCTTGAGAATGACTGGTTCAAGAAAGGATACAAGCCTCCTCTCTTTCCCCAGGAAGATGTTACTCTTGAGGATGTTGATGCCATCTTTAATGAATCAGCTGTTCGTTTTTTTTCTTTTCATCTATTTACTGATGCACATTGTTTTCTTATATACTGATAATTGTTTCTGTTTATTGCAACAGGAGTCCACAAACCTTATCGTGGAGAGGCGAGAGCAACAACCAACACCAGTGACAATGAATGCCTTTGAACTAATCTCTACATCACAGGGTCTCAACCTAACTTGTCTATTTGAGAAGCCAATGGTATGTCTTAGTTAAAGCTTAGAAAATTCTGAAAATCAGCACAGCATTGTGCTTACAATTTTTTCATAATCTTGATATCTCACCTTTTATTTGTCAATATTTAGGGGCTAGTCAAGCGCGAAACCAGATTCACATCTAAATATCCTGCGAATGAGATTATTTCGAAAATTGAGGAATCTGCTAGACCTATGGGGTTTGATGTGAAGAAAAGTAACCGTAAGGTGATTTAAACACTTCTAGCTTTCCCACCTTAAACTTAATTTCTTCGTGCATCAGATTATGTACTCCACAGCGCACTCACAAAAATATCATGCTAAAATTTTGGCTCGTGGAAAATGCAACGTGGAAGCTTTTCGTTACACGAATATCACAATATTAGTATACTAATACAGTTCAAAGAAGGCAACGTGGAAGCTTTTCTCCAGGCTGGAGAGAATAGTTTCATTTAGATGAATTAATTTTCAACTTAAGACATTCATTTTCTCCAATTAAGCGTAGGTTTGACTCTACTTTTGTGGTTATCATTCTTAGATGAAACTACACGGAGAGAAGTCTGGGCGTAAGGGTCACCTCTCAATTGCAACGGAGGTATGTTTTCTAAGAACTTTCAATCCTGACCTGAACAGTGAACACAATCTTTTGTCCAATTGAAAAAAGGTCCAAGTCATGATGAAGGTTGAATTTCACAGGACTAAAGAGTTCCTCTGCATATATATTTTCCAGTATTGTGTGGAAAGATCAGTTTACGGCTTTAGGCATTGATCTTTCTGTTCTTTCGTGTTAAGTGAAAACACAAGTATCATCATAACATCAAAGCATATATATGTAGATATAAGATCAGCTAACACCTGGCTTTTTCAGAACTTTTCAAGTGTTGATAAATTGTGTGGAAGGATGTTTACTTTTCTGATCTTTTTGTACATTACCGATCAGATATTTGAAGTGGCACCTTCACTTTGCATGGTAGAGCTTCGAAAGTCCGAGGGAGATACTCTTGAGTTTCACAAGGTAATAATTAATGTTTGTGGAGAATTCTTACAGCATTGATGTGCTTTGAATGGATATTGTTGTTATCAACGATCTTTTTAATTAATGTTTTTCGAAAAAAGAGGAACTTGTTCTCGTACGTGATGACTGAGATGTGTGGTTTGATTATATTGACTTGCAGTTTTACAAGAGCCTGGCAACTGGGTTGAAGGATATTGTGTGGAAAACAGGTGATGAAGTGAAAGAAGAAGCGAATTATGGTTAGACATGGTCTTGGCCTATTTGTTTGCTGGCAGTCTTAAGTTACCGGTCTGAAAATTAATTCACAGTTTTATTCCTTCCGCAGGTGCTGGTGCAGCATCTTAGTTAAGACATTGGTTTCAGTCCTTGCCTGTGTGGACTTCTATCGTTCTGTGAATCACAATAATTATCCAGCCAGCGAAAAGGGAAGCATTTGTTGACACTGTATAAATCATTCAGCACCGTGTCTAGCTATAAAGTGAGTTTGTCCATGCTCACCACCAGCTATATCATATGATGTACTCTCTACTTACTACAGTATATGACATTGCTGGCCTGAGTTACACTTTGCTTGTAATTAATATGGCAGTTTGTGTTTTTAACATTGGCATGAAACTGATGTTGATTTAGAATGAATGTGTAGACTTCAGAAATGTACAAGAAATTAAATGATTAAGTTACTGCGAGAAAAAATTGATGATAGAATGTTATGTTCCAATCTAAAATTAATTGTAATTTTGCCTCAGACCTCTAAGGGTTGGATTCGTCTTCTCAGTAGTTTGCCTTTAAGTCATTATTCCCGAATCGGACATATTTTTTCATCATCAATGACCTAGGCGGGAGCAGCTTTAATACAGTTTTTTCTATAAAGTTGATGAAAATATACACAACTAAATGCCCTTATCCAATTGGTTATGTCCACGTAACACCAGAACGAGAACCTGATAGAAAATACTTTGCTGCCTGAGTTAAATGATTTTTGCAAGTTCTTCTGACGTTGCTCTAATCTCTCCAAATTTCAAACTGAAATTTGCGTATATATACTGCACTCCTTGATCGTTACAATCCTCTGATTTCAACTGGTAAAGCTAGTTAATTGATCTTCTTTGTAACTTAAGCCATGCACATTAGCAAGGCAGCAAAACTGTACTGCTTTAATTTTCAGTTCTAGGAGGCCCTTCCCCGCGGCGTTCACTTTGTTAAAGATCAATCAACTATCAATTGCAGCCAAGTAATGGAAGAACAAATTAACATTGACAATATTAAAAAAAATTAAAAGAGAAAAACAAATTGGGTAGTACTGCAACATCACTGCCCCTTAATGGCTCCACCACTGACAATAATGAATGATGTGGTGCATATAAAATCAATAAAATCAAGGTAAATCAAAAATTCATAAATAAATACGATCTACGTAAGTATTTCCCAGTTATTCTTACCACTACAATCAGTACAAACAGCCAAAGTGGTCATTGTCTATTTACATTAAAAACTAATTAGACATGGGCTTTTGCCTACGTCGTCAGTTTCTATTTAAACCAAAGACTAATTAAATAAGGGATTTCATTCGTAGCTAATAAAAATTCGGTACAACAATATTACTACTTCGAGTTTGAGAGAGTGTGATAGCACTGATCAAGCTCCATATAACTCCGTAAGTGTAGCTGTTTCAAGGGCGTTGACATGAATGTTCACTTATGTGTTCACTCAACCCCTGTATTCTGAAAACAGAACACGTTACAGTTTTTACTTAGTTTTACCTATTCTAACACAATAACATTTTCCACAGCTGTAGTTGTCTTGTGCAGGAAGTATACTTGTACGTGGGAATTACCAGATCGATTAAAAGAAGACTTAAAGAAGGAAGATACTTATTCAAGAACGTCTATAAAAGCAATTATATTCAAAGAAGGAATCGAAGATCTTAGAATAAGAAGTCGATTCTGGTTAGAAGATTGATATCAAATCCTGTCCACATACATCAAGACGTGTTTCCTTATTGGAGTCGATGTAGTTTTCCACTGCTATATAAAGAGAGCATCGACCAGACAGAAGAAGAATACGACACAGATAGCAGAGCAATCGAGGTCCACAGAGAGTTTTAGGTTTTGTTGTTTTAGTTGTTTGTGTCTTTTACATTACTTTATATTCTAAACTTCTCTAACAACGTATTGAAGGTAGAATAGATAGGGTGTGACTCTATATCATCTCTTAGGTGACTGCAGCTAAGTAGAATGGGGAGTGTACATCATTGTACGAACATATTCTTCTTGGTGGTTGATTTTCCGCCTTGACGGGACATCGAGCAAGCTTACAAAGTTGCTTGAAAAGTTTCAAACACAGGTTCTTCTTTACTTACCGTTGTGCATTATCTTTGATATATTATCTGTGTTTGTGTTTACTAATCTGCAGGTTTCCGGCGAATATCTGTAGAGGTTGATTTATGTGTTCACTGAACCCCATAGTCAACCTTGAACCTATCTGACGTCTAATTTGTAACTAAAGCCAGTTATATCGATCATACGTTATTTCAAACTCTACTCCAATCAAATTGCTAGTAGCAATGTCGACAATTCGGAATTTCCTTCTCCTTTCTGTTCTTATGCACTATATGCCAATTTTCAATATACCCTACGTACGTTTTCATAAACAAAAGATTTTGCTTTTCTTTTAGAAAGAGGGGCAAAATGATAAGTGCAAGATTTATTAATAAATTTATATTTCGCTCGCTTTAAAGATGATTATCTTCTTTTTCCTCCTTGCAACGAGATGGGTCCAGTTGGATTAGGATAACCTGTTTTGGGTCTAAATGAATTTTGGAAAAAGAAGAGGATTCACGAAAAATGTTTATAAATAGTCACGAATATATATATTTTTAAATGCATAAGGTAAAGCAAATAGGCAAACAACAATCCTGCGTATGGTACGTACTTTTTTTTTAAAACAGCTAAAAATTTATTAAGTACCACAAGTATAAGATATACTCGTAGTACGGTACTCGAAGTCGAGTGTAAACTCCGAACCGGTTTAACAATACAAATTACCCCCACAATAAGACAAAAAGGGGCTTAAGAGAATAGCTCAACCAAATCTAACTACCAATACATACGTATGGTACGTACTACATGCCCGTGAACGGTGAACCGTCCTTAGTTATGCAGTATTCTCGTAATTGCATGTGATCAAACAGTGAATTAAATAAAATAAGGGAGCGTAAGGAAGGTTTTTTTTTAAACTGAACGACTAATTAATAAATAGTATTAAAAAGGGGAGCCTAAACAAAGGTAAAAAAAGAATTACAAGGGGACGGTATGGAATATTTTACTAGTTAGGAATGCACTAATTTACAAAGATGAGAACTAACTCCTTCGCAAGTGGCGGAGAAAAATCAAACTTATTAGTTGGTTTTGTTGAGGATTGATCATTATCCTCGTGGATATATTTCAATATATCTTTGTAGTTGTTTTATTTGTACTTATGTAACTAATCTGATAATCTTTTTAGATTTTTGTAAATCTCTTTCACTTGTACTCTATATATATATGTGAATATACAGTACACCACGATTGTAGTTTTCCAAATACTTTTATATGGTATCAATGAGTCAGTAAGGTTCACTACCAAACTGATCCAAAAATGACTAACTCGTCTTCCGTTCCGCCACCCCCCCTCTTCTGTTCCTCCTCCCCCGCCTGCTGATATCCATCAGTTCATCAATAATTTAGCCCACCTCATCACCATCAAACTTGATCTCAAAAACTCTCTCTTGGAAAAGACAGATCGTTCCTCTCTTTACGGGTCGTAGCATTGTTGGGTACATTGATGGTACTTTCTCCCCACCACCGCAGACTCTTCCCTCTGATGACGGGGTCGAATCTGCAAACCCTGCGTACACAACCTGGCTCGAAATGGACCAGAATCTTCTGAGTCTCCTTCTTTCTACCCTACATGAAGAAGCTATGTCCGCTGCTCTTGGTGCTTATTCTTGCCGCACCCTCTGGATTGTGCTGGAAAATTCCTTCAGCCATGCTTCCAAGAGTCGTGAGCTCCGTTTGAAAGACGATCTTCAGCAGATTAAGCGGGGCTCCCGATCTCTCTGACTATGCCAGGACTTTTAAGTCTCTTTGTGACCAACTTGCTGCCATGGGACGTCCTGTTGATGCTACCGACAAGTCTCATTGGTTCCTCCGAGGCCTCGGTCCATCCTTCACTGCCTTTTGCTCCTCTCACTTTGCGCTCCCTTCACTCCCTACTCTCGAGGATCTAATTCCGAAGGCTGAAAGTTTTGAAATTTTTCAAAATTACCTGGAGGGCTCTTCCTCCTCACCCGCTGCCTTCTACGCACAGCCCTCGCCGAATTACGGTCGTGGGAAAGCTAAACATGGCCCTAAAGGCAGTAATTTTGGTCGTAAGGGTGGAAAAGGTGGTCGTGGCAATGGCAATGTTCCTGTCTGTCAGATCTGTCATATCCCAGGTCACACGGCTGACCGCTGTCGTCGCCGTTATGACAATGTGCCTACCCCTGAAGCCAACTTGGCTGACACCTTTTCTACCTCATGTTCGATTGCTGCTCCGAATGTTCCCGATTGGTATGTTGACACTGGTGCCTCGGCCCACATGACATCTTCCACTGCCAATCTCGATTCATCTCAGGCCTATACTGGTAAGCAACAAGTTCTTGTTGGTGATGGTAACACTCTTTCTATATCTCATATTGGCGACTGTGCTATTGCACCATCTCTCAATTTATTAAATGTTTTAGTGGTTCCTCGGATCACAAAAAATCTGTTATCTATCAGCCGCCTTACTAATGATTTTCCCGTTGATGTTACTTTTTCTAATGATTCATTTCTCATTCAGAACCGAGAAATGGGAACACCATTAGCTCAAGGCAAGCGTGAAGGTAGTCTCTATGTCCTTCAGCAAGTTCATTCCGCACTTTTGGCGGCTATTAGGACTAAAAGCCTTTCTGGATCTTTTCATTTATGGCATTTACGCCCTTGGGCATGTTGTCCACACTCCACAGTACTATTTCCCTTTTAAATAAGCAAAAGAAGCTATCTGTTACTTCCATTTTGCCGAGCCCTATGGTTTGCTCGCCATGTCAAATGGCGACATGGCCAAAAGCCACAAGTTACCATTTTCCATTAATGAAAAACGTGCTTTACATTCTCTTGATTTGATTCATTGTGACATTTGGGGTCCGGCTCCTATAATTTCACGTGACGGTTTTCGCTACTATGTAATTTTTGTTGATGATTATTCACGATTCTCTTGGCTATATCCTGTTCGCTATAAATCTGAGTTTTTAGATATTTTTATGCGCTTTCAGCAATATGTTGAGAATCAATTGTCAACTAAAATCACAGCATTTCAAAGTGATGGCGGTGGCGAATTTACTAGCACACTCTTTCGTGATCATTTAAACCGTCATGGCATTCATCATTATATTTCTTGCCCTTATACTCCGGCCCAAAATGGCCGGGCGGAACGCAAACATCGTAATGTTACAGAGGTTGGACTTACTATGTTATTTCAATCTAATATGCCGGTTAAATATTGGGTGGACGCTTTTTGCACGGCGGTGTATGTCATAAACAGGTTACCAAGTCCGGTTCTTCAGGACATTTCGCCTTATGAGACTTTGTTTGGCACTTCCCCGAATTATGAAATGTTTCGACCATTTGGTTTCCGGGTTTTCCATATTTACGTGATTATGCTCCTCACAAGTTGGCCCTTCGAAGCCGTCTTTGTATATTTATTGGCTATAGCATTCATCATAAAGGATTTCGTTGCATGGATCCTACGGATTCACGAATTTATACTGTCCGCCATGCTATATTTGATGAATTTTGTTTCCCTTTAGCAGAATCTAAGGGCCAAAATAATACATCATCTACTCCAATGGATTACAGTACCTTTGAGGAGTCAATTACACTTATACCACCATCTCCTAGCTCTCTGCCTATCACTCCAACTTGTACTCATGTTGGACCATGCCGCTTATGCACCTCAACACAAGTCATTGAGCCGTCCTCGCCTCGTGTCTCTCCACAGTGGCACCATCATACTCCACCGCCATCACCACAACCCCAAACTAGTCCACCTCATTCCCCACCGTTAGTTGCTGAGCCAATGGCTCCTCCGTCACCAGCCTCTACCTCGCCGGCTAACTCTACGACTCCATTGCAACCATTGCCTGTTCGTCAACGGCAAAGATCACTAATTCCTACTCATGGAATGGCTACCCGTAGTTCTAAAGGTGTGTTTAAAATTAAACACCCAGGTCTATTGGCTACTCTTCAACCTTCTGGACTCATTCATGCTCTCTTGACCACTGCTGAACCAAAAGGTTTTCTGTCTGCTGCCAAACATTCGCATTGGGTGGCTGCTATGGACGATGAGATTAAAGCTCTACGGGATAACTGTACTTGGGAGTTAGTTCCTCGCCCGTCCAACATCAACATTGTTGGATCCAAATGGGTTTTTCGCACAAAGTTACCTCTGATGGTTCAGTTGAACGATATAAAGCACGCCTCGTTGCACAGGGATTTACTCAAATACCTGGCCTTGATTTTACGACGACATTCAACCCCGTTGTCAAAGCTGCCACCGTTCGTGTGGTCCTCTCCTTGGCCGTTATGCGTTCCTGGCCACTACATCAATTAGATGTCAAGAATGCGTTCTTGAATGGATTTCTAACTGAACAGATTTTCATGGAGCAGCCACCGGGTTACGTTGACTCTCGTTTCCCTAATCATGTATGTCGACTCAAAAAGGCACTTTATGGTCTCAAACAAGCTCCGCGCGCTTGGTTTCACCGCCTTAGTGAATTTCTAATTCATTTGGGTTTTGAGTGTAGTAAAGCAGACACTTCTTTGTTTATATTTAGTCGTGGCAAAACTTTGTTGTATCTGCTGGTATATGTCGATGACATAATTTTGACGGGTAACGACTCTATGCTTATTCGACAGTTTATTACTCGTCTTCATGAGGCCTTTTCTATCAAAGACCTTGGTCAGTTGGGATATTTTCTTGGTCTTGAAGTCAGCTATACAGCCTCAGGATGGGGAAATTGCATTTTTGGTCCTTAAGTGGCAGTCCCCCGTGATTTTGGTCCCAAGTCAATTTTTTTTTTTTTTTTTGCACTTTTGGTCCTGGGACCGTATTACGTACTGTATTTATACGAAGGGACTAAAATCGTGTGTACAAATCTCGTATTTATAAGAAAAGGACCACATGTGCAAAAAACAAATTGACTTGGGACCAAAATCGCATGGGGACTACCACTTAAGGGACCAAAAATGCAATTTTTTCAACTGTAATTCACTCCTTTCTTAGCGAAGAGACATTCACGATTCTTGCTCCAAACGTGGATAGCCGTAGAGAAGGAAGAAGGGTTTCACTAACATTCCTAACACCATAATTTACCTCCTTAGTTTAACAATTACAGTTAGCCCCTTTGTCCCGAAAAGGTTTGACCTCACCGTTTTTCATTTTTCAAAATAATCCGGCCAAACAAGGCCTTAGCTTTTTAAAATCATTTTTTCTTTTTTTTTTTTTTAATCTTTTCTCTTTTCTTCCTTTTTTTTAATCTTTTATCTTTTCTTTGTTTGCATCTTCTTCCTCATGTTACAGTTCCGGTACCGGAACTACTACAGCTCCGGCAGTAAACAGCTCCGATCGAAATATACTGTATAAGAGGGTAAAATTAGTTGTTGGGACCGATCATCATCAGACACACCACTCACCGACGAAAACTCTTTTCATACGAAAACCCTTAATTACCGCCAATACAATATATCAATTGCCGGAAGGTTTGGCAACCATGGGTAAAGATGATGCCGTCCTGGATAAATTAGAATATCTCTCACTAATTTTGAAAATTTGTATTGAGCTAGAGACCCATCTAGGGTTTAGGTTTGGGGATAAAGTGTTAGCGGAGTTCATCACGGATCTAGGTCGTGATTGTGAGAATGTGGAGGAGTTTGATAAGAAATTGAAGGAGAATGGTGTTGACATGCCCGATTACTTGCTTCATATTCTGCCATCTCTATACTATTTTGCCACTACCCAAGCCCAAAGCATTTAGGAATGTGAAGGATGATGATAATGATGATGATGGGGGTTTGGAGAAGGATGGCAGAGAGAGGGTGAAGCAGTTGGAGAAGGAGATTGAAGAGGAAGTTATTACTACAAATCGGAGGAGGAGTTGTGGTCTGGTCGGAGCTATCCTTTGTTTTCTTTTTTTATTTTTTTTAATTTTTGAGAATATATTTTATATTTTTGGGGTTTTTTTTAAAAAACTTATATTTTTGGGGTTGCTTTGAAACAAAACCTTAATTTGGGTTACTTTTACAATTATTATTAGTTCATTTTAAAATTTATTTAGTTTTTGTGATTAATTTGAAATAAATTAAAGTCAATTTTATAAAATAAAATAGTTTAGAGGCAAATGTGTAAATAAAGTAAACTTAAGCTGTTTGGCTCAGGCCAAAAATTGAGACTCCGACAGGGCTAAAATTGTCATTTTCAGCTCTTAGTGCGCGAAAAGTCAAATTCGTGGGGCTATTTGTAATTAATTTTAACTAATAGGGGGCTACAAGTAATTGTTAAACTAAGAGGGTAAGATTTGTAATAAAAAAAAACTAACAAGGGGTGTAGATGTAAATTACCCTAATTTGTATCTAGGCATTCTTTTTCCGTCTCATAGGTTGTCTTCATCAAGATTCAAAGTCCTTAAGCCGTCTCCATCATCAATTTCTACGACATAAACTCCAACATTGTTTATCAGCATCTTAACTCTTAAGCACTCGTAATATAGCTAATAGACAATGTTCTCGTAACATATTTGTATTTCTTGATCAACTCTTTAGTTTGGTTATTAATAAGCTATTTTGTGCATTCCATACATTCAGAGAAATCTTGGCATATTTTGCAAAATTGCATTTTTGGTCCCTTAAGTGGTAGTTGGCGATTTTGGTCCCAAGTCAAAAAGAATTTTGCACTTTTGGTCCTGGGACCGTATTAGATACGAAGGGACTAAAATGGTGTGTACAAATCTAGTATTTATACGGAAAGGACCAAAAGTGCAAAAAAAAATTTGACTTGGGACCAAAATCGCAGGGGACTGCCACTTAAAGGACCAAAAATGCAATTTTCCCACCTCAGGATTGTTTCTGAGTCAAGCCAAGTACGTACATGATCTCCTTCTTCGTGCCAATATGGCAGAAAGTAAGCTGGTTGCTACTCCTATGGTGACTGGTCAACACACCTTCATCTTACCGACGCTCTTTTTGATGATCCCACCTTGTATCGGTCTTTGGTTGGTGCACTACAATACCTTACCATCACCCACCCCCCCCGACATATCATTTGTTGTTAACTCTGTCAGCCAATTCCAGAAGTCTCCAATTGTTGAGAACTTTACAGCAGTTAAGCGAATTTTGCGCTATGTAAAAGGAACTTCTGATTTTGGTTTGCATTTTACCCGCTGTGCAACTCCAACTGTGTTATCTTACTCAGATGCGGATTGGGCGGCGTGTCCAGACACTAGACGGTCTGTCTCAGGTTCTACAACATTTCTTGGTTCCAATCTTGTTAATTGGACTTCTAAGAAACAACCGACCGTGTCGCGATCAAGTTGTGAGTCTGAATATAGAGCATTAGCTAATGCTGCAGCTGATATCATTTGGCTCACTCATCTTCTCACTAATTTAAAAGTTGGTCTCTCATCACCTCCTATTCTGCTTTGTGATAATAAAGGAGCTGTTTCTTTCTAATAATCCTGTATCACACAAGCGGGTTAAACATATTGAGTTGGATTATCATTTCACTCGGGAACTTGTTTCTACACGGAAGTTAATTACACAGTATGTTCCTACGAACTTAAACATTGCTGATCTCTTCACCAAAAGCTTGGCAAAGCCACTGTTCACATTCTTTAGGTCCAAGCTTCACGTCATTTCAAATCCGACGCTTCGCTTGCGGGAGGGTGATGAGGATTGATCATTATCCTCGTGGATATATTTCAATATATCTTTGTAGTTGTTTTATTTGTACTTATCATATGTAACTAATCTGATAAACTTTTTAGATCTTTGTAAATCTCTTTCACTTATACTCTATATATATGTGAATATAGAGTACACCACGATTGTGGTTTTCCAAATACTTCTATAGGTTTTGGTTTAAAAGTATGGAGTTGTTGAAGAGTTTGAGAATAATATCAAAAAATTATGAAGATTGAAGGCTCACGCGTTCAAAATATTTTCTAATTACATATTCACTTTATACTTTTGTGTTTTTTTTTTTTAAACGGTCAAAATATATTAAAAGAGAGAGCATAAGAAATGCTCGAGAAAATGTTAAACGAAGTAAAGATACAAGTACAACGCAGAGGCAATAAAGCCGCTAACTACTTCTATATCTTTGGTGTGATTTCAAATGCAAGTTAAATATCGTCAAATTCATGCTCTCTCAACGTGATTTTCATATTCTTTCGCATGCAGATTGAACTTTTTCTTGAACCTGTTAAATAATTGTTGAAAACAAATCGAGCAATTAATTGGGAACATAAGAAGAGGCTTCTTGTGTTGGTTAGTGACAGTTGAATCCGTGAAGTGGAGAAGAAAAGGACAGTCCTCATCCTACTTAATGTAACCTACATTTTCTTTAAACCAATGATAATATTAATATCAATCCCTCCCAAAATGTTAGATATTTTATTTATATATTTTCAAATGTAAGTTACGTATATCCAATTTCATTAAAATGTATACTTTTTCCTATTATCTTTTAGTAAAAAAAAAAAAAAAAAAAAAAAATCAAACAGTATTGTATCTGTATTTTAAAACTTCAATGTATAAAGTGCACCGAAGCAAACTTCAAAATTCAAAGTGCATAATTGGCCAGACTTTAATTATAGCTGGGAAATGATTTTCTACCTATGTTTTCTACAACATTTGAATAATTATGTTCAAAATTAATGTGACATTTATATAATTTAGAAGTGATAGAGTAATTTGGTGGAATTATTTTATATAGAGAACCCTTTTAATTATTTATGTTTTTATTTTCAATCCCCAAGTATGTTCACGTGAAATCCCAATAATTTCTCATGCAAATTGTGGGTCCAATCCTTTTTTAGCCAACCCCTTATTTTGTTTCCATGCCAAATTCCAATTTCTCCTTGTTATAAACAGAGAGTCTCCTTTCACTTCTCTTCTTTCCTCACCTCTGTAAATTGCTTCTGTTTTCTCTCATCTTTTTGTACATTATCTTGAAAAACTTCCGTTCCAATGACTTATTCTTCTTGGTTCACAGCTTTTCTTGTGGTTCTTGTAGTTGTAAATGGTTGTTGTTCTCGTGGAGAAAAGGTTCAACTTTCACTCAAGAAACTCCAATGGGTTGAGCAACAAGGGATCAAACAGAGCTGTTTCTCTCACAAATCAAGTAAGTAGCTTTTTGCTTTTTGATCAACTTTTCTCTTGGCTTTTCTTACAACTTTCATTAATCTGTTTCGCTTAGGTTAATTAATTCATCTATGATTGCATGCTTTGTTTAAGACATCTTGATAACCTTTTGTTTCTTTACTTCAGTTTGTTGAAGTGGATTGCAACTATAGATGATGATATGGCCATATATGTCTACTTTCGTTGTGTCTTAGTTCTTAAGAATCTCAAGATTATGTGACGAAATGGTGTGTGATTTACAGATGTTACGAGTATAGTCTGACCTTAAATAGTGTTTGCAAATGATTATCAAAATTGATTTTGGAATGTTTTTGCTTAAACTTTGAAAAATCTAAGTTTTAAGTTAAAAAAGCATGTGATTTTTGGTATAAACTGTAAAAGCCAAACTTAAGGCTTAAGCAATATTTTAACATTGGTAAAAAGATGAAGAAGTGCTTGAATAGTAAATAATTTATTTATTTAGTTTTTAAATGGCAAAATTTATTAATGAAACCAAACACAAAATATACAAGTAGCATATAAGAAATGCTCCCGGGAATACGCGAAAAAAGTATAAAGTTGACAGCTCAACCCTGCCTAAGATTGTAGTAGCAATTAGGCTGCTTAATTTTAGACCAGCAACCACTGTTATCGCGAGAAAATTGTTATTGTATTCTTGTCTGTTATCGCAAGAAAATTGAAATGATTCGATATTGTATCTGCAGGATCACAGAATGGTGCAACTATACTAGAAATGAAGCATAAGGACTACTGTTCTGGACCGATAAGGGATTGGAACCAGAAGCTCCAAAAACGCATAAGGGACGATACATTTCGTGTCAAATCAATCCAATCCAGAATCAAGCATATATTTTCTACACAGTTAGAAGAATCCCCCTCACAAGCTCAGGTTCCCATCACATCTGGCCTTAAACTCCAAACACTTAACTACATTGTCACGGTATCATTAGGCCGTCGAAACTTCACTGTCATAGTTGACACAGGAAGTGATCTTACTTGGGTCCAATGCCAGCCATGCAGGTTGTGTTACAGTCAATATGAAGCTCTATTCGATCCTGTAACATCGCATTCATACAGGTCCATTCAGTGCAACTCACAGACCTGCAGTAGTTTGCAATCTGCCACGGGCAACTATGGCTCGTGTGGTAGTAGCACATGTAACTATTTTGTTACCTATGGTGATGGATCATATACTAGAGGTGAACTGGGGAAAGATGAACTGGTTCTTGGAACTAGTCCAATTGAAAACTTCGTATTTGGGTGTGGCCGAAATAATAAGGGCTTGTTTGGTGGAGCTTCGGGTTTGATGGGATTGGGAAGGAGCGATCTGTCGTTGGTTACGCAGACTTTTGATCAGTTTGGTGGAGTGTTCTCCTATTGCTTGCCAGATACTGATGCTTCTACTTCTGGTTCACTGGTTCTTGGAGGTGATTCAACCGTTTACAAGAACACAACTGCAATTTCGTACACAAGATTAATCCCGAATCCAGAGCTAAACAGCTTTTATGTTCTCAACTTGACTGGGATGAGCATCGGCGGGGTTTATTTGCAGTCTCCGAGTTTTGGGAAGAACGGGATCCTTATTGATTCTGGAACGGTTATCACGAGGCTTCCTCCGTCTATCTATAATGCGGTTAAATCCGAGTTCTTGAAACAGTTTGTGGGCTACCCATCTGCACCTAGTTTTTCAATCCTGGAAACTTGTTTTAACCTGTCTGCTTATGAAGAAGTGGATATTCCAACACTCAAGATGCAGTTTGAGTGGAATGCTGAGATGGTTGTGGATGTTTCTGGAATGTTCTATTTCGTAAAGAAGGACGCTTCTCAGGCGTGTTTGGCTCTCGCTAGCCTTACGTACGAGGATGAAGTTGGGATCATTGGGAATTATCAGCAGAGGAACACAAGAGTTGTGTATGATGTTAAGCAGATGAGGTTGGGATTTGCCAAGGAGATGTGCAGTTTCAGTTAATATGTGCATGGTTAATTTGAACTTCAAAGCAGTGAAGTAATATCATATGCTTAACACACCCTTGTTTGAATTTGAAGCAAAACCAAATGAACTTTGAAGGAGTTGCTTTCTTAGATCATTAGTTCTACATGTATATGTATAAAGTTGCACTTTGTATTTTGGGGTGGTATAGAACTTAAATGACTTCTTGTGTTAGTTATTCAATTGTAACATAGTAATCATCACCTTATGAGACAAAATCCATATGTAATTTGTTAAATGTTAAAACTGAGGTTTTGACACGACAGTAAATCGTTGTGTCACAAGTAGAGGTGTAATCGAAACGAGTCAAGCTGTTTGTAATCAGAATAATGGAATAGTACAATTGTAATCTACCCTCCCACTTTCTAAACCACAGAAGCTACTTGGAAATGGACAAAGTTGTTATAAAATAATCTTAAGGAAAATGACAAAGGAATTCTGTTTTGCAGTGCAAACCTGATGTTACACAATATTGAAGAATTCAATGTTTGTTCTCTATTGCAGAACTGATGTTACACAATCTTTAAGAATTCTTGTTTGCAGCAAAAAGTTAAAAGAAACGGAATCTCTGAAGCAGTTGCTCATTATTTTGCACAAGTAGGCTTACAAAATACTTGATGAAACAATACAGTACAGCAAATATACATTGATGTTATATCACTAGATTTTCCCCAGAAAGGGTTCTCAAAAGCATTTGAGAAATCTGTAAAACATAACGTTCACTCGAGTTTTATGAGTTTCTAATCTACACCTGTTCTACGCAAGAGTGTTACAGAATTGCACATTCCGTGTACTACTAAGTCTCATCTGACTCTATCTGCAAGACTGCATCAGCGCGAAAAAATTGCACTGTTTTCTTCTGACCAGGGAAAGACGGAGAAATTAACCTTTGAATAGCATCGAGTCATGCTGCTTCCTTTCACGATTCTGGAGAAGTATGCTCGATAATATTAAGAAGAGAGGTCATTTCTAAATTATGCGGTTCCAATGTATCCTCACTTTTCTTGGTCCTCAACATCCCACTTGGAAGTATGTCAGAATTAGGATCAGCACTAGGCACCAAAAACAGAATCCCAATTGGAAGAACTCGAAAAATGCTCCTAATCAAAATCGCCAACCAGAGATTATCAAATGTAGTCCTTGTTACATTCAAGGCATGGAGCAATAACCCCCCTGCCCAAGATGCAGTGAATGAACCTACATGATCAATTGACATGAGCAGAGCAAAGAAGGTGCCTTCTATACCAGAGGGACACAGCTTCGAACTGAGCACTAGAAGGGGCATCCATTTTAGACGCCCGATCATGTGAGATACTGCTGCATCAATCACGACGACCAAATAATCAGGTACACCAAATATCAAGTTTATACGCAAGACCAGTATCAGATCCAGCATTCCTGAAGCACCATACAGTAACTGTGCCCAGAAAAGTACCCGGCGGAATGGTTGATTTCTAAAAGCATTCTGGTATAGAAAAACTCCTAGTAGGGAGCCTATTGCACCAACAGCTGATATAGACCCGATGACTTCCTGCAGAAAGAAAGATTAAAGTAGCTTATATACTTGCGGAACATTTCTAACGACTAGATTTTTAATTGAGCACTTTTTTCGCCCATAAAATTTTCTTGAAATCTGCATGAGCGCCATTTTGTGTATATAGGTTGCATGGCACCTTTATATGTACTATTTTTTTCCTGTTCTTGAAATTGCAAATAAAGAATATCTGATTATTATGATTGGACTCTTACGAATATAATTTTGATATGTGTTTCACTTTATTCATATATGATATATCAACCA
Organism: Plantago ovata; assembly: GCA_028274465.1. Lineage (NCBI taxonomy): Eukaryota > Viridiplantae > Streptophyta > Magnoliopsida > Lamiales > Plantaginaceae > Plantago > Plantago ovata. Next base: position 525,471 of record CM051458.1, on the reverse strand, counting down.
ACCAAAGCCTGAAAGAAGTCAATCAAGAGAAAACTTGTTCTAAAGTCTAAACTATTCACGTTTTGAAGTTTTAAATACTAACAAACTATGGACAACCATGGTTGGTGAACCAGAGACAACCATGGTTGATCAACCAGAGACATTGTTTCAAGTAATTCAGGTCCAACTTTCTTGAAACCACTAACAAACTATGGACAGCCATGGTTGGTGAGAGAAGAAACTACCTGAGAGAAAGATGGGCCATTTTTTGCATCCGTAGCCCAATAAAACATGCCCTCGTGTATGTGCAAGCTAACTGCAAGGGATAGATACATGTACAAACATGGCCTCCAAACAACGGCACATTTGAGGGCCATCCACATAGCATGACCAGCATCCTGAATCTTTTGACTCACCTATTTGTGAAATCGTTTTCTATGTCAGATCCATAAGAATAAAAGTCCACACTATTTAACAGAAAACGTTTGAGCAATGGTTCGTGCATAGGAGTATGTCAAGCATAATGTAACGATGAATTTTCCAAATAATTGCTTACTCGCTTATAAGAAAAGTTCCGGACAAAAGGCTCTTGGATCATCATACCCACCAAAATTACCAGTCCAGCTGGAAGACTGAGAACTCCAAACACACCCTGTCATAAATAGGAGAAGAATAAAATTAATCGAAGTTTGTCTATCATGTTAAGCAAAGTTATCTTGAGTCATAGAATAAACTGAGGTCTGTGGTTATATGAAAGCAAACAATACAACGTAAGTGAACTTAGAATGCAGGCATGTAGCCCAAAGGCTAAGACCTTGATGGAAAGAGGGACTATACAAATTGAAAATTCGAAGCAACATACATGAACAATGCTTTAGCATATTTAGTTTATAACTAAAAGCGAAGCTAAAGAAGGTGCATATCTATGTTGGTGGTAACCTTTGATCCGATATGATGCACTAGAAAACCACTAATTCCATAGCCAATAAGTTGTCCCACAGAAGAGCTAAAGCCACACAAGCTCTGCATATCTCCAGCAAGATTAGGATGACTTATGCTGTTCTCAGTCACACAAGCATCAATAGTGACGTCTGCTATGGCCGCGCCAGCACTACCAGCTATTAAGAGTAACATTGCAACTGCGAGGTACAAGTTCTGTTGCAAAGACAGGGTTATCATGGAAATTGTACCAACAAGACCTGAAAATCATTAGCAATTCAGACTATTCAGTCAAGATCATTATTGCTTCCATTGTGATTTACCATTAGTCTATTTTCAACCATCTATTGTGCCATCACTCAATATTTTGGCTATGAATGAATAAAAAAAACTCTACTAGTTAAGCAGCAGTACTTGTCAAGCTAATCAAGAACAGAACCACAATAAAACACACTTCAATTGCAGAGTTATGATCAACATTCAACAGATAGCTAGCTATAAGTAGTATCAAATGAATACAAAAGTAATCATGCATAATGCAACATCATAATTCATAAACCAACATGACAATTGGCTCACCAGCAAGTATGAAATAGGGTCTCCTTCTGAAGCCAGAAATGGGTACAGTATCAGTCAACAAACCCCAAAAGGGCTTAACAATCCAAGGTAGCTGAATGAGAGCAAAGTAAAACTGAGCTTCAGAAGGCTGCAATTTCTGCTCATCTTTCATGTAGTACTGCGTGCTCAGCTTGCTCAACCCCATGCCAAGCCCCTGGTTGATCCCATACACTATCACTACACCCGAAACAAAGCTCCAGTGGAGCTGATCGCTGAGCTTGTGAAGCCACTGAGAAGGGCCAAGAATCAGTTTCAAGACTCCGTTTTTGTGCGCATTTTCTTTGGGAACCTGCTTTTCTTGGAACGGAGCTTCTTCATCTTGATGATCCATGTTCAAGAATTGGTGATTCTTGAACTGGGTTTTGGGTTTTGGGTTGAATTGAATTGATGATAGTTGGTGATGTCAATGGTTGGAAATTTGGGAACGTGGAGAAAACGGAAGCTCAATTTGACTACGCTAACTAACTGTATACTATACAAAGACCAAAGTATTTTATCATCTTTTTTTTTTTCTTTTAAATTAACAATAAGAAATCGACCATGGTTATAACGATTCAAAAATTTAAGAATTAGAATTAGTACGTTTTAGGACGGCTGAGTCTAATCTAGTAATCTGTAATGATTTACGTTAACTTTGAAACGTCACCAAAGATATTACAAAAATTCAAGTTCAGTTTATTAAATCAAAATTTATTAGTATTTTCGAAAACCAAGCTCACTTTCTCTACAGAAAGCATGTTAAATCCTGGCCCGGATAGGGAAGAAAAGTGGGGAACGGGAGTGATAGAGAGAGCTCGCCGCCGCTCAGCTGTTTCGAGTAACGAAGACAATGTTTGAGTGTTTGCAACCTCTGCTCCAAATTTTTCTCAGGTATTATAGATGATGAAGTGGACCTACTTAAAGTGGTGAACAATGCTAGAAATCTGTGATCCGTATCTCATACCAATCATAATCAAGTTTAAGATCATAGTTTGCAACTTTACAAATTTATTTTCTCAGAATTCATATCAGTTCATCTTTAGTGGATATCTATTCGTTAGATTCTTTTTCACTGATTTATACTTTGATTGAATTATTTTGGTGGACTAGTCATCTATGAACAAATTAAGTTATGAGTTTCTAATTTTGCCACTTTTTAGGCCAAAACATTAGAGTGAACTTTATTTTCTTTTAATTCGTCAATTAAAAATCTGGGCACTACGACTTGTATCGAAGCCAAGGTTTTGTCGCGCTGATCTGATTAATTCGAAGTACTATGTTAATTAGGAGTCATGAGATTGTGTAACTTGCCAAATCCGTAGTCCGATTCCTACTAAACGAGGGTATTCCCTATTTCTTGGTGTGTACTATCCTAGTATGTTAATTAACCCACTCTAGCTACCATGATTTTGATCATGATCTATATAATTAATACTTAATACTAACGATCATAAAACATGTTCAATTTATGAATAGCGTTTTTAAGACGAATTGAGGACAACATCTTACATCCAAAGTCCAAACTAGTTGAGGTCCGACACCGAGCGTATGTAGTGCACCCAATTCAATTGTGGGGAAAAGGCTAATGCCGACTTCAAATAAGACCAATGGGGAATGTTGAGCAGACACATTGCTTCAAGTAAGAGAGATTATCGGACATGGGAATGTTGAGCAGACACCACAGGCGGACCAACACATAATCTCTAAGGCTCCTTAAGCCCCGGAAAAGTCTAAATTACCACTGAAAGAATGTGACATGGGCCTAATTAAATGTGGAGTCATGAGACTCATACACTTGGTACGATCAGGAGAGTTCTATCTATTTTAGTACCAAGATATATGACACAAATCTATGATGAGGCAAGTCATTTGCACCTTTAATTATATTAGGAAGTGCTCAACTCCCTACAAGTAAGGGCCTTACTTTCGGTTTGACATAGGACAAACCGAATATAGAATACTAATCCCCCCCCCCTCCGAATTTATGGTTTTAGCTCCGGGAGAAAGGCAGCTTAAAATACCATAACTATAACTAAACTAATTTTATATTCTCTTCATCTGAAAATTGATTATTTGTTAATTTAGATCAGTTCAGATGCATTAAATTCAGTTCAGTTCAGATGCATACAGTTCAAATTTTTTTAATAGTATTTATACTACAAATAAGTTCAAGGGTTCAATTCAGCTTCATTCAGTTCAGCTCATCTTCATTCAGTTTAGTTCAATTCAATTCAATTCAAATCAGTTCTGTTCAATTCAATTCAATTCAAATCAGGTCTGTTCAATTCAGTTCAGAAAGAACAGAACAATAATCCATCTCAAAAAGACTTAAATTAGATGAAATAATAAAATACCACATGTCAAATATCTCCATAGTCCCAGCTTATTTTAGTACTAGATCTGTGTGGGTAGTGAAACAAGCCATACAACAAAAACTCAAGTGAGAACAAGACATAAGAGTTCCATTTTGACATAAAAGCACCCGCTTGAAGACGGCCACTAAATACGGCACCCTCTTTAGAACTAAACCACCAGCCCACCCCTAGCTATTATTCATTCACAGCCGGCTCCCACCATCCCCCTAACCCCCACAACCTACCCTACCCATACGGCCATACTCTCAATTCACAACTTACTATATATATAAATGACTCAAAAGCATCACATACATATTCCATAATCACACTCTAAAAACCTCATGACAAAATCTTCTTCAAAACAAAGGATCACTCCCACCAGTCCTAAAACCACCTCTCAACTCCCCGACTACGACGAGAACAAAAACGATGCAAATGGCATTGCGAAGACGACAACGAAACGGAGGCGAAAAAGCGTCCTGAGGGACTCTCCGCAGCAACGTAGCTCGATCTACAGGGGTGTCACCAGGTACAATTAATTGATTCGATGCAGCAGCTTCAATTCATGCATGTTAATTTGTTTTGAGAGTGGGAAATGCAAAGGGGGTTATAATCGTCATTTTGCAGGCATCGTTGGACTGGGCGGTTCGAAGCTCATCTGTGGGATAAGAATTGTTGGAATCAGTCCCAGAGCAAGAAAGGAAAACAAGGTTTTTCCATCAAATTAAATATTTTTACAATTTCTTGGCCTTTTTTTTCTTAATTTTTTTTATATGCTAATTTGTTTTATTTCTTGGGATTTACATATGTTGCGTCAATGGTGGTTATGGTGGATGCTACTAATGTGCAGTATATCTTGGTACGTATTTACCGAATCTAGAAATCTTCTTTTTTTTTCACCTAGTAAATATACAAACAAACAAAAATGAAATCTTGAATATATGTATGTATCATAGTGTAACAAATGAGTTGCCATGATATCTTAGTTTGGCTTTGAATAGAGCTTATTCATTCCATTCCATTGTTGAGGTAGTTCACCGATTAGTTATAAATTATTTGTAGTAAACATGAGCTTCAGTATGTCCCTCGTATACTTGTACCGACTCTTTTGGGCTTCTAAAAATTTACCTTTCGTGCAAAAAATGAGTTGCCATGAGATTAATGCACTGTTTTATTCGTTGAGAAAATAATCCTTCTTCAATTTAATTCAAGTCTGTTTAAATTTCTTGAGACCAAGAAATATGGCGTAACTTGTTAGAAATTGTTTTAGGTGCTTATGATGGTGAAGAAACAGCTGCACACGCCTATGACTTGGCTGCCTTGAAGTATTGGGGACCCGATACAATTCTCAATTTTCCAGTAAATGTCATTCCCTAATTTCTTGAATTATAAATGTAAACTCTACTTTATAATTTTGAGAATTTTCATTTTCTTGATATCGTTTTTATAGCTCTCTACATATGAACAAGATCTTAGAGAAATGGAAGGCCAAACTAAGGAAGAGTATATTGTTTCAATAAGAAGGTACGCATATAACCTATTTTTTTCATGTAGAAATCAAATTAGTATATTTTTCCAAGTGTTTATTTCTCATATGTTTAATTCAATTATGTGAAATTAAATCGCAGAAAAAGCAGCGGCTTCTCTCGAGGAGTATCCAAGTATAGAGGCGTCGCAAGGTAAGAAATTGATTAAGAAAGCCTATTAGTTTTATGTAAAATAAGAATATTAATATTTAATATAATGTTGATAATAAAATAAATAAATGAAATGACAAATTAAATTAATTGAAGAAAATTGAGCAATTATAAATTCTCCTACTACTTTGCCAACTACAATAAGCTACAACATTCATGAACACAGCAGGTCCCATGCATAATCAATTTCTTTAGCATCTCTTTATTATAAGTTTGAATCTGCATTTTACTGTCTTTGTACATCAAACTCCTGACAAAATTTGTGGGCAAATATTTGATGAATTCAATTTGCATTTGTACTAGTAATATTTTTCAAAAGTGTTATTCTTTTAATTATTTTTTTATTCGACAATGTGGATGTACAGACACCATCACAATGGAAGGTGGGAAGCTCGCATAGGAAGAGTTTTTGGAAACAAATATCTCTATCTCGGAACATATGGTACGAGATGTATTTTCATTCAATCTCTTTCGGAATTTTATGTTATCGGTTTGATAAGGAAATAAAGTTGACTCGAGTCACGTTAGACACAATCATTTAGAAAAATTAGATAAATAATTCAGCCTTATGGATATTGTCAAAAGATGAAATCATAGTCAAAAGTGGTTCAAAATCACTTGAATTACAATAATTAAGCAAAATCTTGGATTATGATCTCTGAGTCAATAGAAAACATACAAAACATCACATAACCCATTGACACTATACTTAGCTACATATTAACCTTCTTCTTCCCATGTGTAAGGTGATATTACTTCAGTATTCTAAATGATATGTTAATTCCCCATGAGTTAGGCCCTCGTTAGTATAGATAATGCCAAATTCTATAGGTTTGTTCAAGTTACAAACCTAATTGCAAATAATTCCCAAAATAGGGTTGGGTCATATGTGCAAATTTTAATAATGAAAAGTTGCTAGTATATAGTAAGTGAAAGCAAGCAATTGTGGTTGGTTGGTTAGTTGATACATAGATCACCAACTAAGACTCGGGGACATATTTTCCACCACCTTTTCACCAAATTCTCCATACATTTAAGCCCTTCAATTAAAAGGAAAAAAAAAGTGAATTCCCCAGTTTGGCCCTGAATCTTTTCTCATCTAATTACATACTATTTCATGCAGCTACTCAAGAAGAAGCAGCAACTGCCTATGACATGGCAGCCATAGAGTACCGCGGTCTTAACGCTGTTACCAATTTCGACCTCAGTCGTTACATAAAGTGGCTTCAACCTATCGAAAAAAATACTAGTAGCCCCGGGCAGAACATCAATAATGACAACAAGGATGTTAGTCCTAAAAACCTGGATCAAGAAATAGGACTAGGGCTAGAATTCCTGAACTACTACCCTGTTGATCAGAAGGGCATTCCTTTAAAGCGACCTAGTGATGGAACAACAGCTTCATCGGCTCTAGAGCTTCTGTTGCAGTCCTCTAAGTTCAAGGAAATGTTTGAGCAAACTGCAACTTGTAGCAGTCCACCTAGCGTCATCTCTGAGCAGGAAGCTCCTAGGAGTTGCTTTCCAGATGACATACAAACGTCATTTGATTTTCCAGACGTAAACAGTTTTAACAAGGAACATGGCATTCTCTTTGGTGATTATGATTCGTTTTCGTCGTCAATGTTTCAATGTGAGCTGGATTCTTAATCAACACAGTGGAGGAAAAAACAAACCAAGATGCAGATCAATTTTATCCTTTTTTTTTTCCTTTCTTTTTTTCTGTGAATATATATAGTATATATAGAGAGGCCAACAATGAATTCATGTTGCGTCATGACAGGGCACACTGCATACTGCGATACTATAAGTAGAATGTACCGCCTTTCTTCTACCGAAATAATTATATCACAAAAAGATTATCCTTAGTAGACATACAGCTTCGAAAGTGACAATGGATTTTGGTTTACATCATGTAATGAAGTGTTTGTAACTTACACAGTTACAACATACATGCACTTTCGCCAAATGTGGTTATCTTTCTATTTTCTAGTAGATGTGTTGAGTACTTTAACTTAAATCGTGTAATGAAGTCATATATATGTTCTCTATACTATTTTAAATCTATTTGATTGTTCCTTAAGTTGTCATATATCACTATGTGACCTGAAAATTAACCATTGATAACTAGGGACACCTACACACTTTAGTACCTCCAGCATGCCGCAAAAAAACTCTGTAAAATTCTCAATCTCAGAATAACTGCACATTCCTACGAGCCCAAGGCACGTTTTATAGTTAGCATAGTACATGAATGGATGATGAATGCATATTTAGGGCACAGTTTCTTCACTTCTTGCAGAAGCTCATAAATATGTCAGAGGCAAAACCCAGCTATTGTTGAGAAGTTAGAATCACAACTTTCTCATGACAGAACAAGAACAAGCATGCATCTAACCACTTTTAAGGTGTCTACTCTTAACGCTAGAAAAAGGCTGCTGCCACAGGATTGTAAAGAAAGCCAGTCAGAAGAGAGGGAAAATCATTGCGTGTATACTCGAGCATAATCACATACCTTGGTGAAGCAGCTCAGGAAATACAGACTTTAGGATTTTTGCATCTCAGGAGAAATCAATGGTTCAAGGGAAAACATAGATCAAGTTCGTTAAACCCATTAGTTACTTGTCATTTCAACATCTGCAGTAGCTGAACACATTTGCAGTATACCCTCACCTTGACCCCTTCATATCCAAAACTTCAGCCGGCTAGCCCAAGACCCAAGTGCAATAGTTGCTCTTTCTGGGCCCTTAAATGTCCACTGGGAAGCAGCTTACTTCAAGCAATCAACATCAAGCCGAACCCAACTCAAGTGCAATGTCATCTTCTTGAAATCTGGAACTCAATAAATCCATAAATACACAACAAACGTAGATGCAGCTTCTTCACAGAACAATATAGGCATCGTCCTGCCATTTATGCAGCACCTGATTCCTCTCCGTAACAGTTTAAGCAATATTAGGCTCAAGGTTCCATCCGACTTTCAAGCCGATTCAAGAGCTTCATTGTATTTGATGATCAGATCAGCCGTCAAAATCAGGAATTGCTTCAAACCTCTAACCAATTATTAACATCTCAGGCGTCATAATCTGTATCTGTACTGTTTTGAGAGGCTTGGATTGTTGAAGGCCTGATGAGACGGCCCTGTTCATCATATACATCAAGATTTTCACATGGGGTCGGGAAGATCTTCCCAATAACACGTCCTTGAACAAATGAGCACTGGAAAATTCTCTTTTTCTTGTACGTTATTCCAACTAACATGTCTCTGAAAGTAACATTTCGTACAGGAATGTATTTGCTCCCATATATCCGGGCTGGAATACGAACTCCATTTCCACGAATTGCAGAAAAGCTGATGTCCTGGATAACAGGAAGAGCATTGCGGTCATAGCCATCATCAGGGTGCTCATTGTAGTCTGTTTTTATCACTATACCAACACGAACGTTTTCTAGTGTCAGGTTTCGGTAGGTTATTTGCCGGACATATCCACCCCTACCAACACTTGTCTTGATTCTAATGCCCCTTTTTGAGTTGACAACATGGAGATTTTCCACTCTAATGTTAGATACTCCTCCAGACATCTCGCTGCCAATAGATACTCCTGCACTGTGAAATATGAAGAGCCTCAATAGGAAGGATGATGAAGAACATTGATAGGTCTATATATTATGGCTATTGCCAGTTAGGCTGCTACATAAACTACTGATCCATTAAATCCTCACCTTATCATCGAGCGCACAGTTACATTACGTATAGTAATATTGATTGAAGGTCGTGCATAAGCAATTCCATATTGATCCCACCCACTCTTGATTGCAATACCATCATCACCAACACTGATGTAGCAATCCTCAATGACCATGTTCGCACAAGAATCTGCAAAGACCACCAAATGCAATTCCACTTAGTTCCCATTGGTTGAGTTTACAAAAGACACAAAATTATGCACATCATACATTATACTAAGGAATACAATTACAAGAATGGGCATCGAGGAGAAATATCCCAAATTCTTAAGGGTTTTTTGGAAGGATCATTTATACTACTGACAGAAAATTTGCCAGAAAGTAGTTGAATTGGAATCACACCGACCCCTAAGAACCACTATCCAAGTTACCTTGAACATACAGGAAGATAGTTATACATGAAAAAGTGATTAAAATTTCAATAACTCAGACTACCTGGATCAATTCCATCTGTATTTGGGGCACCCAATAGTGGAGTCAATATTGTTACATTTCTGATGGTAATATTCTGACAATCATAAGGATGAAGAGTCCAGAAAGGAGAATCACGCAGAGTCACATCAGATATATGAATGTCTCTTGACCACATAAGCTGTACAAGTGGCCCCCTCGTGTGGTTCAGAAGTTTCTTCCGATACTTGGTCCACCATGTCTGACCTTGCCCATTGATGGTACCATTATGCCCTATGAATCAATCATTCCATGAAAAATCCAGTCACTCCAATGAATTTTGAGATCACTATGTACATAATTTAATCCATTCTTTAAACATATAACATCAACACAGTGTTCTCAAACTTAAAATAAATATTCGACGGTACCAAAACTAATAGAAATATTGACAAGCTATTAGCACCTCACAAAATAAAGTGAACCTAAATGCAGCCTTGATATAAATGTCTCTCAAAATTGGAACTCTTCTTTCTCACCATCCCAAGACAATGAAAAACTACATAAGTACCATGGCTCCAGTTTAAAGGAGAATATATACTCCCCAACGAGAAATGTCTGAACCTAGAGCAGAAATGGACAGGTGAAAGTTATGCTGCTCAACTAACATCTACTATTCGATTAGATAGCAGCATATTTCTACAACTCAACCTCATCATGGTACAGTAGATCACAGTGACAAAACCCAAAATTATGACTGATATAATGATATAAACCATTTAATTGTTGATTGTTATCTAAGCAGGTTCTTTTTTATTTCCGAGCAGAATAAGTTCCAACCAATGTTGTGAATCACATATAACAAATCAACAAATATTATGGAACAGAAAGCAACCGTCATAAGACTCATAACAATGGCCTCACCTGTTATGACAACGTCTCTCAAATTCTGACCATGGATCAAACTTCCATACCGTGGTCCAGCCCGCTCTCTCCCATACCCATATGATGGCAAAGGTGGCATCAAAGGCCAATAACTTTGGTCCTGTCTCACACAATCAGTCAACAGTTTCTATGAGTTCCAACATTTTCACCATCTGGTCAACTAAGCTTTCTCAGTTTCACTAGAAACTCATGTGTTTCCTACATGAAATCATGTTATGTTTACAATATTCCAAGACTATCACTACTTTCAAGCTATGTGCATCAACAAATGAATACGTGCATGGACTAATATCCCCGTAAGTTTCCAGAAAGTCCCACTTTAGGAAAGCTTATATTTTTCGCCAAAATAAGTACAGTACAACCTCCGTCCTAGACGACATGTCACATATTCCATTTATATATGTCTCCATTAGTCCATTTGCACCCAAGTGCACTAGTAATTCATTTCTTATTACTCCACTAGGTGATTTGGAAAGTTAAACCCTAATAAGACCAAGGAAGCAAGAAATGCCAAGAAAGAGGAGGCCACTATCTATCACTAGACCAACTTGTCTATACTCCACCTTGCATATAACAAAAAATAGCTAACTTATCAGCTTTTTCACTCTAGTACTATTTCACAAAAATCAACTGGCTAATTTGGCTAATAAGTCTAAATGTGAACTGCCTTAACAGCTACCATAAGCTAATTTGCCAAAGAGAGAGCACATATATATATATATATATATCAGACAAACATTTCTTTCCTGCCTATATATGTTTATCTAAATATAACAAAAATGTAATCATTTTCCAGTATCAAACAAATCAAAACATATCTGGAAAACAAATTACTACTACTACTATTAAATAATACTACTATAAAGCAAAGAAAAGAAGCAAAAGAAATCGGAAACTAACATCAATACCAAGAATGACAGCATTTTGGGCCAAAAAAAGGGTCATGTGACTGGTGAGATTAAACGGCGCCGTAAGCCACTTCCCAGCCGGAACATTGAGCTGGCCACCACCACGCCTCCGAATCTCGGAAACAGCCATCACGAAGGACTTAGTATTCAAGGTTCTGCCATCACCGACGGCGCCGAAATCGGTGAGATCGAAGACGAGCTGGCGAAGATTGGGGATAGGGCGAGGAGAATGAAGCCAGATGTGATTGACGGAGGTGGATTGCCAGAGGATGAGGGAGATGAAACCGGCGGCCCAGATTAGAGCGAGGAGAGATGGAGTGCGCTTGAGATCGTGGTATTTCAATCTGGGGAAATCCACCATTGTTTGTTGTTGTTGAGCTTGCTTTTTTGATTTGGGGAAATTAGTAACAAGTAATAATTATAAGGTGAGGTTTGTTTTTTCAGTTTAGAGAGACTGACCGAGCTCAATCAAATATTTTCCTTTTTCGTTATGTTGCTACTTTCAGTCATCTTGGACATCTACATTCATCCAAAACATATATATCCAAATTTTCTAACACGTGAACATTTTCATTGATTGCTTACCACGTGAACTTTTTTTCATAAAATGTCAAATTTTATCCTACAACTAGCAAAATTGTTGGCAAGTTGCGGTTAGCAGGAGCCTAGCAAACCTTTTCTCAAGTAGGTTAAACTGTTGAAGAGTCACAGCACAACATAAACTTAATATAAACCCAACCCCCAAGAACTTGAAGAGGCTGAACATCAGATCATGAACGATTTATGCACCAAAGAACACGGTATAAGAATTACACAAGCAAACACAAGTGCATCTTTTGAAATTCTGTGAACACTATATTCTTCACTGTGTTCTCCAATATCCCCCAAAAAACCAAGGGGGACAAAGGCCGTTTTGATAAGAGAACTCAGAACAATGCAATGTTCATTCTAACCAGACACCAGTTTCTTTCATTTGTCTGGCATAACAAAGTTCAACATAACCCTGTGTTCTAATTGCTACAAGAATAGCCCATATTACCAGCTATTTTATATTTAATCCATAAAATCTCCAGCATTCTCCAACAGGTAGTTGATTGCTAATTCCTCATTGCGGTCACATGCCAAAAAGGCCTCAAGTACAAGTGCTCGATCAAAACCCATGGCCTCCATCTAAAAACATTTTGTTAATTCTTCATGAGAAAACTGAAAACGTTTATAAGTTGTATAACAGGAGCTAGGATGTGTATAGAAGGAATGTTGGTATACATACTCTTTCAATGGCTTCCTGCTCTGCTGGGGTAACGTTGACAGCATGTGGCATGTCCTCCTCAACCTGATCAAATATGTCCCTGTACACACAAAACGTCAACTTCGTAAAATATCCCCTGAATCTGGGTGCAAATAACTGAAGCAGCTAAAAGACTAGCCAATTCTTGTTAGGGGCTACAGGTTTGAATTCGAGATGTAAGGAATATCGTTCTAGAAGACAAAGATTACAGAAGCAATTTTTATAGTAACTCACCCTTCAGAACCATCGACAGGTTCATTTAGTAATTGAAGGAACTCTTGATTGTTCTCTTGAATGAGTCTTATTATATTAGGATTTTGCTTTCCAAGCTCCTGAAGCAAGGGCTGGGATCAAAACTTAAGTTAGTTTGTAGAAATTACTTTCTGAGTTCGTGTTAGTTTCTAGAATATAAAAAACTAATTGAATGTACAATGAGACTGGCATCTAAGATCTACCTGTAGAATTTGAGGGTTCCCTTGAACCAGTGATCGCAAAGTTTCAAACTGCACACACATAAACAACATTTACAAAAAATTGAAGTCCAGCTACCATACACTAAAACAAAAGATAACAGAAACCCAGGACAAAGTTTCAATCCAAGTAATGCAGACACCTCTAGAAATGCTTAAAATATTTGCACTCATTCCAAAAAAGGAGAAGAAAAGAAATAGTACCTGTGGGTTGTTTCTAAGAAATTCAAGTGATCCGCCACCAGCGCCAGCAGCACCAGAAACAGCTTCCTAGAAGTTTATATGAAAAACAATCAGCCGTTGGACAACCAATGTCACCGTAACAAGAAGAAAATGATATAATTAAAAAAAATAAAAAAATAAAAACCTGAGGAAACAAATTAAGTGGCAACGAGTTTGGTGCTCCAGAAGCAGGCGCAACATGAGCTGCAGGGCTTGTAGGCAGTGGAACAAGAGTAGGTTCAGACCGTTCAGCCACCTCTCTGTTGTCAGGGATTCCCTGATAAATGCAAAAGATCAAATACAATGTAAAACCAGTGAGTAGTAATATTGCAGGAAGGGAGTAAAACCATACTGTATACAAGTAGTCCACTGCAAGCTCCGGATTGTTATTTGCGTAGGTAAGTGCAAGCTGAACTTCCTCCCTGTCCCAACGGCCACCACCCATATCAAGTAATTGCAGGATAGACTGCTCTTCAGGAGCTAATTCTAAACCCGTTTCAGCACCAAGATTCCTGTAATTGCAATATAATGATCCTAATTACTTCGTCCATGAACAATATAGAATATTGCAGTATTCAACACGGAGAGAGGACTAAGGCCTTGTTAAAGTTTCATACTCTTCTACTGCAGAAGGCGAGTCTCTTCCAGAGATTATCGGTGCCCTGATCAACAGAAATAGTTTTATTGAGAAAAAACCAACATACGCGAGAGAAACCCACAGCTGATATATATCGTAGAAACTTACGCTGGTTGAGGAGGTAGATCTTTAGCTGCACTAGAGACATTAGAAGCTGCTGCAGCATTCAGTACCGTCTGCTCAAATGTCAGGGAGGAAAGGCGGCATTAGGATATAAAGGTACAAACAGAATATGTGATACTTGGTCTTAAGTGAATTCAGGATGGACATAGTACAATACCTGAGAAGAAGTTGACCCACTTGAGCCCGATGTTTTGCTCTGTAGGTGACAAAGAAAACATAACAATCAAGTGGTTCGGGAAGAACTCCCTATATATAGTGAGTGCCACTTTCAACATGATGTATGGAAATGGCTGCATGGATATTGCGGAAGCAAGCAAATAGTTAATGAGGTTTGTTTAAGTATCTAAGGGTTACCTTACTTAACATGATGACAAGAAACCCATTTTCCGAGATGTTGTTTTCGGCCAGTGTACTCTCATCATTCAATACTTTACCACTATGAATCAACAACTGCTGACCACTAGGATAGCTATCTCTCCCTTGTACCTCCTCAATGTTTTTCTTTACTGCCATAATCTATAACAAACACCATAGTCAGATCAATAATCTCTAAACTTCACACATCATCAATGCAGAAAAGGTGTCTAGAAAAAGAATGTCCACGATTGCGCTAAGATGCGTAACTAAGGTCTAAGGATTAATTAGGCGTTCGCAATAAGCTTGCAAGGAAAAACTGAACTGTAACTGTTTGCGAACAAAAAAGTGAACACAAATTCTCTTAAACTACGCTACATAACATAAGACTCTTATCTCTAACCTTTTAAAACTTTAAAATAGTTTTCGCAAACACCCGAAAATTCTCTAATAAGCCAATCATCTTTACCAACTCTCATGTGAAATTTGAGCTACCTCCGCACCTTCTCATCGGAATCCAACCCCCCTTCACCACCAACCAATTAGATGAAACACAATTTGTAAATTGTACCGATTCAATCTGTTGGCTCCTCCAACAGACGACGAGCTCTCCGCCTGCTCCATACTAGTTGACATCACAGCAATCACCGCTGCATCAGACTCTCATCGGTCTCAATTAGAAGACGGAGAGCTCGTCGTCTGTCGGAGGAGCCAACCGATTGATTCGGTTTGAGCCATTTGAGCTGCTGCTGCCACTTAATTCTCTTAAATTAAGCTACATAACATAAGACTCATATCTCTAACCTTTTAAACTTTAAAGTAGTTTTCGCAAACACCCGAAAATTCTCTAATAAGCCAATCATCTTTACCAACTCTCATCTTAAATTTGAGCACCTTAAAAGAAACGAATCCCCAAAAGTATATATATCATCTACTACTGCACAACTAAAATTCTACTAACAGAATCAATCAACTATATATTAAAATCTTAGCAAATGTAACTGCGCAAAACACAAGAAACTGAGAAAATGCACAGCTGCTAAACAATTAACGAGCTAACAAAATGGAGAAGAGAGTTTTACTGACGGTGTCATCTGGCTGGACGGTGATCGGGAAATGGGTGCCCTTGAGAGTTTTCACGGTAAGCTTCATCTCGGCGAATTTTCGGAAACCCTAGAGAGATTTCTCGTTTTGTTTTAGGGATTTGAAGTGGAAAAATTGGAACAATTTTACAAATCTTGGAGGAGAGGGTTTTTTCACTGTTACAGGGATGATGGGGGGCACGTGATTTTCAGTTTTCACATGTTTTTTGGAGTAAAATTATGCACCAGTCCTTCAAGTTAGGAATATTACAGTTAGCTTTTACTAAGAAAGTTAGGTTAAAGCCTTCAACCAAGTGTTTTGCGAGCGGTTGCGACTAATATGCGCAAACGGATTTAGCTGCGTTGTATTGGACTACTATTTCGAATCTAGTTACATTTTATCGCGAGCGGTAAAACTTAAACCTTAATATTGATAAAGAGAAAAGTTCTTCGCTTAAACCAAGTTTTGCGAGCGGTTGAGACTAAATTTTGCGCAAATGTGGTTTAGTTGCGTCTTATTAGACTACTATTTTGGATCTAGTTGCGCTTCATTGCAAACGGCTATAATTAAGCGTTAATGTTGAATTAAACGTTATGTTGAATTTTCATTATGGAATGTTTGGAAAAACTATACTCGATCCATGGAGTAAGTGTAGTAAGAGGTAGTACTTTCGTATCAGGTCCGATCACGTTCGCTGCCATAGCACGACTATAGTTGTCTTACTTAGCGGTGTATTTCACCTGCTCGCCGTCGTCGAGGGAGTGAAATCCATCAGATTTGATGGACGACTGATGAAGGGACAGATCCTAACTCGCCTAGATTTTTCTGTGATTGATTCATGAAATTTCACCTCAATGTTGTTGATTTGATTGAAGATTTGTGTTTTTGCGTTGAAACTAGTTGATTATTGGTTGGATTGCGATTGATGCTTACTAATTACACCAATTACTACATTGTTTGATGCTCAATGAATATTTTGTTATATTTCTCTATGATTTGCATTGCTTCTTTTGTTGGCATATCTAAGTGGTTGTTATGGTTTATGAGATGTTGTTATGGTTTAAGCATCATTGTCCTGGTATTTAGATCATTTATCATGTTTCTACTTGTTATTATTTTAATCGCATATGTTATAATTCTATGACCCTTTGTCATGATTTTAAAAGTTAGTCTTACAGTTTTATGTATCACGCTTATGATATTTAGTTAGCTTGCCTAGCATGTTTCTATTTTTAAGCTCATATGTTATAATTTTAAAACACTTTGTTATGGTTTTGAAAGTTGCTTATTTATGCTTACTACGTGTGTATGTTATAATTTTAACTTTAATACCATTTGTTATGGTTTTTAAGCATTAATGTTACTATTTTTAATTGTGTTGCATGTTCATGCATTGCTATAGTTTTAAGAGGGATTGTTATGATTTCAAGCATCAATATTACTTTTTTAGCTTGTATTGCATGTTCATGTTTTCTTATAATTTTAAGCATGGATGTGATAGTTTCAATGATACTTGTTATGGTTTTAACTCAATTGGTGAATGTTTTAAACAAGTGTTGATGATGATAACGAGTTTGACCATGTTTCTTAATAAAGGTGTCACTGCAGTATTGAAGCAACAAGCACAAGCAACAAAATGCAGGAGGTCGAAGTTCAACAACAAATTTAATTGAAAAAAGCTACAGTATATATCAAATATTTGGATGATTGATTGTTTCAATATTGTAGTGACTGAATGTTTCGATTAGTTTATTGTAAACTTGTTCATTGATACTTTAATGGCATCCCTAAAATTTTAGACTTGTTTAATAGTTGTTGCATGATATTTGTGAATAATCTTAGATTGTTGCTTAGAAGTTGAAACTATAACAAACCATCATAATGTAGCTTCTTAATTCCATCACAACATCTTTTAAAACAGTGTCAAAATTGTAATTGAGACATATAATATAACACATTAAAACCATAATAAATGAAGTTAAAAACTATATCGGAAACTTTCAATGCTAAAAACTTAAAACAATAAAAGAAAGTGGTCTGTCCGGCTGGTCAAACCGGACAACAGTTGAGCCGCATGAAAAGTCATCATTTAATCCAACAGGTGTGGAAGATGGACTTCTACTGCAAATTTTCATAAAGTACTATGGTATGTTGCAACTTTAAACCAACATATTGCATAGGGAGGGAACAAGTTAAAGGCATTTCAGAGGGAAAATTTCAGATATTATTCTCTAATGTGTACTTTGTCCAGATATTATGCTTTAATATGTACGTTATCGGATATCGTCCTATAATGTGTCTGAAATTCCAGTACACGTCCTCCACGAATCATTACATGGTCCATTTTGAAGAAAATATCAGAAAGATGGACCAACTTATTCATTTCAAATATATATCTAAGAACTAAATTGAATTTTTAAAATATTAACTAACTCCATTATAAATAAACATATAAATAACCATTTACTAGACTCCTACTCTTTTATATGTTCACGTCTTTTATTCCCTTCTAGTATTGACAATTTTTTTTCTTTCAGTTTTCACTCTTTCTCCATTCACGTCCTGGGGCAACACACAAATAAAAATGAAAAAACAAAGTAAAATAAAGTCATAAACTATCATCAAGATTCAAGAATGGCAAGATAATCTTTCATCTACATTGCACCGACTCTTCGGACCGCATCCATGACATATTGCTTTTTTTTTAATCGGCCAAATTTTATATAATAAAAACGGAGCATAAGAAATGCTGCAACAAGAGTACAAAATGAGAGTTTAGACAAAACGCTAAAAGAGAAACCACAACTAAAGAGAGGACAACAAAACTAAACTAAAAACAAAAAAGAAAAAACATAAAAAAGAGGCAAAACAGACGCTTGTGAACTGAAGACCAACCGGACCACTTCAAAACTGTAGAGGCAAGAAGGCCTCAAAACAGGAACAACACTGGAGCTTCCAACATCACCGCCCAAGTGGAGGGAACAATAATAATGGCCCAAAAAACTAGCGGACAGGGACTTAGATCAATTCCCTAGCTTTCAAACAAACTCCTCATGAAACAGAGACCAAGCTAAGATCACCCAAAGAACACCAATAGGAATCAAGCAAACTTCAACCGAGAAACAGCATAACGAGAACACCCCACAAACTTGCAAACCCCTCGAATCACATTCCTCCACCCATCCATGACATATTGCTAATTCGATTGATGGGATAATTGGGTTTGTTGTTTCTTTACTAGGATCCCTTTCTTTACTCTCTACTAGGAGTATATTTTAGAGTAATAATTAAGTTTCTTAAAATATTAAAAATTCATTTTGGTCATTGGTTACTTGAAATTAATATTTTGGTCTATCTTTTCTGAGATTTTCTTCAAAATGGACCAGGTGATGACGTGGAGGACGTGTAGTGAAATTTTGATCACATTACAGGACGATATCCAATAACGTTCACATCAATATTTGAACAAATTACAATATATAAAATTTTGCACTGCATTATAACACAAGAATCAACACTCATCCACTACTCTACTCTGTAACATCTGGAGGAGATATACATATATCCCCAAATGTAACAGACCCGTTAACCAGGGTAAAATGCTATTTAGTCGTCTTGTTAAAAACGCATCTAAAAATAGCACACAAGAAAAAGAAACAAAAGGAGATATTGGCGGCAAGAAACATTCAAGTGATGAATCTTAACCGCAAATGTATAAAAGAATGATACTTTTACAAAACGGTCCTTCCTCGTCTGATGCCAAGTCCTGCAAACAACTCCCCTATTCCATCTCACCAGGATCACAAAAAATATTATCCTCTGCACCTCAAGTACACGTTTTAGCACACTTACACCAATCCAGATTCAAATCTTTCCAAAAAGACCAAATTATTTGCAACATGTCATATGCACCTGCCACATGGAATAATATATCTGGGAAACTAGAGATTCTACAAGAGCACAAAACAAAACTAACATATTTGTTCTCTTTCACTTTCTGGTAAAAACATACACATACACATATCTCAGATGAAGAACATGTGAAGTAAAATATCATGGCTACAATAGAAGATGAGATCAAGAAAATCAACATGGAAAAATTCAAAAGAAAAGAGTTAGGCCTCTCTTGCATGTTGAGCACGGAGGTCGGAGCGGTTCTGGCTGTCCTCCGACGACCTATGGACCCCAGTGCCGGATTCTACCACCACCTCGAGGATAGCTGCGACGTTAACATATTACAATCCTTGAAATCTCTAAGATCCCTCTTGTTCAATCCCCAGGAGGAATGGCGAAAGATTGATCCATCAACATACGTCTCTCCTTTCCTAGATGTGGTACAAAGCGACGACATTCCAGCTGCCGCTACTGCTGTGTCCCTCCAATCGATTATCAAGATTCTCAGGCTCGGAATATTCGACGAAAGGACTCCTGGAGCGAAAGAGTTGATGAATTCAGCCGTGACAGCGATCACGGGTTGTCGCTTGGAGAAAACAAATCCTCTTGCAGAAGAGGCGGTCATGATGCGGATTTTACAGGTCTTAACGGCAATTATGAGACATCGGGCATCGGTACTCCTCACGGATCACGCCGTGTGCACGGTTGTGAACACATGCTTCCAGGTGGTTCAACAGTCAGCCAGCCGAGGCGATTTGCTTCAACGGAACGCTAAGTACACAATGCACGAGTTGATTCAGATCATATACAGCAGATTGCCAGATATTGAGGTGAGTGAGTGGGAAAATTCAGAATCCGATACTGAAGATAACAACTTGGATGCAAGATATGGGATTCGATGTGCAGTTGATATCTTTCATTTCTTGTGCTCTTTGCTGAATGTCGTGGAGATTATGGAAGCGGATGGATTAACATCTCAGAGTCCAGACGAGAATGTTCAGATTTTCGCCTTGTACTTGATAAATTCTGCAATAGAGTTGAGCGGAGACAGCATAGGCAGACACCCAAAACTTCTGAGGATGATCCAAGACGATTTGTTTCATCATTTGATCCATTATGGTGCATGCTCGAGCGCTCTGATCTTGTCCATGATCGGTAGTACAGTTCTGAATATATACCACTTTCTTCGCAAGTAAGCGTTCATCTGTAGATCTATCAATTTACACCTATTTGCTGCATATATGGATATGTACTGATGTCATTCCTTCTTCTCAGATCCATGCGTTTCCAACTGGAAGCGTTTTTCACATTTGTGCTGTTCAGAGTCGCATCTCCAGTAAACACACTCCAACTCCAAGAGGTCGCCATTGAAGAGATCATAAACTTCTGCAGGCAACCAACGTTCACAATCGAAGTCTACGTGAACTACGACTGTGATCCAACTTTTAGGAATGTGTTTGAAGAGATGGGCAAGTTGCTCTGCAAGTATGCATTTCCAACTGGTGGACAGTTAACAAGTATTCAGGTCCAGGCTTTTGATGGAATAGCTGTAATTTTTCATACTATTGCTAATAATATCGACAAAGAGAATGATTCCAGTGAGTCTGGCCCATATCCAGTAGAGATTTCGGGATTCAAACCATTTTGGGAAGAGAAACCAAAAGGGGGTGATCTCGGAACCTGGGTGGAATACGTGAGAATACGAAAGCTGCAGAAAAAGAAGATGTTAATTGCAGGAACGCATTTTAACAGAGATGACAGAAAGGGCCTGGAGTATCTGAAAGTGGCGGAGTTAACTGGAGAACCACCAGATCCCAAAGCATATGCGATGTTCTTCCGGTACACTCCTAAACTGGATAAGACCATGATAGGGGATTATCTCGGCGATCCAGAAGACTTTCACATTCAAGTCCTTAAAGAATTCACAAACACATTTGAATTTACTGGAATGGTTCTTGACACAGCACTTAGGACGTACCTTGAGACGTTTCGCTTGCCAGGAGAATCTCAAAAGATACAGAGGGTTCTTGAAGCTTTTTCAGAGAGATTTTATGAGCAGCAATCCTCAGAAATGTTCGTCAGCAAGGATGCTGTGATGATCCTTTGCTATTCCATCATTATGCTCAATACAGATCAACACAATCCACAGGTGAAGAAGAAAATGTCAGAGGACGACTTTATACGGAACAACAGACAAATAAACGGCGGGAATGATCTCCCTCGCGAATACCTCTCCGAGCTTTTCCACTCAATTTCATCACATGCGATAGTACTTAATGATCAGTCTACGGCACCTATAGAAATGAATCCAAACAGATGGATCCAGTTGGTGAATCGGGCAAAGATAACGCAGCCATATATCTTATGTGACTTTGACCGCAGATTGGGAAGAGATATGTTTGCTACTATTGCAGGACCCTCTATCGCTACACTTGCAGCAGTTTTTGAACACTCTGATGATGAAGAAATCCTTCATGAATGCATCGAAACATTATTTTCGATTGCTAGAATAGCACAGTACGGGTTGGAAGATACCTTAGATGAGCTCCTGTGCTCGTTTTGCAAATTCACCACATTACTGAACCCATATGCATCTGCAGATGAGACCTTGTACGCTTTCAGCAACGACATGAAGCCGAAAATGGCAACCCTTGCGGTTTTTACAATAGCAAATACTTTCAAAGATTCTATACGAGGAGGATGGAGAACCATCATTGAGTGCGTATTGAAGCTCAAAAGGCTCAAATTACTTCCACAATCTTTTCTTGAGCTAGATAACAACAGTACAAACTCTGTTTCTCGACAGCCAAGTGAGAGATCAGAGTTGGACATCCTTTCTCCAAGTCAAGATTCAAAATACAGTAAAAGCCGGCATAGTTCCGGAATAATGGGTAGGTTTTTAAATTTCATGTCGATGGAGAGCGTTGAAGAAGCTCTAAATCTCGGGCTCAGTGAATCCGAGCAGAACATAAAGATCATTCAGCAATGCAACATTGGAAGTATATTCAATAATAGTTCGACTTTACCTGAGGACTCGTTGCTAAATATTGGGCGTTGTATCATATTCTCTGCGGCTGGCAAAGGTCAAAAGTTTAGCACCCCAATTGAGGAAGAGGAGACGGTTGGATTCTGTTGGGATCTGATAAGTGCCATAAGTCTGGCTAATACACACAGAATCCAGAAGTTTTGGCCTTATTACCACGATTACTTGCTGCAGGTGTCACAATTTCCTCTCTTTTCGCCTATACCATTTGCTGAGAAAGCCGTTATATCTCTGATGAAGATGTGCCTAAAATTACTTGCTTCAGATCAGCTGGATGCATCAGAGGAACTCATTTTTGTGTCAATAAATCTAATGTGGAGAATGGAGAATGAAATTCTTGATACCTGTTGTGAGTTCTTGTTACATTCTGTCGGTAGAATCATCTCAGAGTATGCCCATAAGTTGCAAACACCATTGGCATGGAAGTCGGTCATGGATCTGCTATTCGCCACAGGTCGCCGGCCAGAAACTTACGACCATGGTGTTGAAGGGCTGATTAGCTTGATATCAAACAAGGCCCACATCACTCGAGCAAACTACTCGTGCTGCATCGAATGTGCATTTAACTTTATAGCACTAAGACACAGCCGAGTGGAGAAAAACGTGCAGATAATGGATATGTTGGTGCAATCCAGTAACCTGTTGGTTGAGTGGTACAGATCTGGATACTCGGATCCAGGAAGTAATACGAGCAATGCAGGTAGTGAAGAAAATTCTAAACTTTACAACCCAATTAACCTCTTCCAGAGACTGGGTGAATTTCTAAAGCAGACAAGCTTAGCCAGGAGAGAAGAAGTACGGAACCATGCAGTTTTGTCAGTTCAGAAAAGCTTCCTTTTGGCTGAGGAGCTGTTGTTCCTGCCAACCAATTGTATCAACTCGTTTTACAATATTTTATTCGCTATGGTTGATAATTTGCATGAAAAAGTGCTGCAATACTCGAGAAGACCTAACTTGGAGAAGGAAACAAGGAGTATGGAAGGTACTTTGATGCTGTGTATGGAAGTGTTGACTGATGTTTATTTGCATTTCTTGAGGCCTATTTCGGAGAGTTCGAGTTTTAGGACATTTTGGTTGGGGATGTTGAGGAGAATGGATACATGTATGAAAGCAGATTTGGCAGAGTATGGAGAGTCAAAAATGCCGACTATCATTCCTGATCTGCTACGGAAGATTATCATGAAAATGAAGGAACGGGGGATTTTGGCGCAAGATGTAGAAGATTTATGGGAAACCACCTATTACCAGATACAATGGATAGCTCCGGGACTCACAGATGAGCTGTTCCCAGAGGGGGTGAAGACTGACGGCTAGATGTAGCAGAGGTACCTTTCTTAGAGTAGGTTTTAGTCCGGGTATTCACCAGTTTTGATAACTAAACCAGTACACCTGAACCATCTTTTCTTCTCCTCTTTCTTGATTCAGTTAAAGTTCTGCATAGATGTACCACATGCATCAGTTAGTGTCATAGCAATTGGTGATATGTGTATATTTTATGAAGTAGTATATCTTTTTAAGGAATGACGCAAATCAATCTCTAAGGGAAAAGAAGAAAACAGAATTGCTCAAATTGTTCTATCCGCATTATTTCAAGAAGTGTGACAAGTCTTTTTCATACTGCAATAATATGGATAATGTAGACAAATATCGAATTGTTACAACCACAATTTCATATCCATATATGAAGGATGCATTGGTGAAGATAAGAACTTATATATGCAAAAAATTACATTTAACAATCAAGTGGAAATGATTGGAAGATCAAGTGCTGTGATCTTATACTGAAAATGTATGTAATGCTCAGTTTGTCAAAGTTATAAGATTCTCAAAAAAAAAAAGTTTGTCAAAGTTATAAGAGTACCTACAGCCATGAATCTGTAGCATGCAGAATGCCGTGCTTTCTCTGTTACCTACAATACATGCTGCTGCATTTTATTCAAGACATGTAACAGATCTAAACTTAGATAACTTAGATCTCCTTAACCACTGATTTAAGTTTCTGCAACAATTAACAAATAACTTTGATCTGCTTAACCACTGGTTGAACTTTCATGCAAAGAACTCTGATTTTGGTTATGATGGATCACCATCACTGAACCAGTGTTACTAAGGATTTCCTACAATTTCCGTTTTACAGTTAGAACAAGCATTGCTAAAATTTAGAAAGTAAAAACTAAACATAATACGAACAATTTATAGAAAACTTCGGGATTCTGTTTCATTAATGCCAACTTAACGTTTCCAATTTATCTTCTCTTATGTTATGCTTGTAATAAGTTGGTGATCAAAATTTAGAACTAACACCTAGTCTCTCTTTACTACTGATTTGGTAACTTCCTCCACCATAAATTCAATAAGGAGTCACCTCTACCTCCTTTCTCTGAACTTCAACACTCAAAAAGAAACCCAGCTATCATAAAGGAATCATCAATAATGTGCGAAAAAGAGGACCAAGTAGAACAGTACAGATCTAAGGAAAACCTCATGTAGAAGAAAGCGAGGATGGCATAAGATATTACTTGGATTAAGTCTTTCGATCGATGTCACTAATAGAACAATTTGAAAGACTGTATTCAATAAAACACCATATGCCATAAGAGAAAGGCCAAACACTGTATTCAATTTACCCGAACGGCTGAACTCAATACAAACAAAGATAATTATCCTCCAAACACTAATCATTTTATCATTTTGGTTAATAAATATTGCCATTTCCCCAAAAAAAAAAAAAAAGTAAAGCATCTTATCAATCAAATAAAACCTTGAGGCATCATCATATCATCAAGTTCTGCGACAGAGCCTTTGACAAGTTTAATTATTCTTTTCAACTGGAGAACAGATTAAATGAGTACTTACTTGAGATGTAGGGAAAACATATACTTGATGGGATGAGAAGTAGTAATTAATATAATGGGATGAGAAGGAACCAGAGCACAATATAGAGAGGGTGAAGAAAAATAAGAGAAAATTATGCGGGGACCCCCTCTTATGGACCTGATTTTCAAATGTTTCCTCAATAAAAGAATTACATATAACCCCAATTTAAGCAGTTTGCGTTGACCTGCTTATAATCTACTGTTCATTACTAATTACCCAAACACGCCCTTATACAATTTAGCCTTATTCCTTTAATCTTATTTGCAATTTAATCCTTTTTCTTTTTTTCTTTTCTTTTTCTCTTTTTTCCTTTTATTTTCTTTCTTTAATTCTATTACCGGATTCCGGCAATGGTTGACCGGAATCCGACGGGAGCTCTGTAATAGAGCTCCATTAGAGCTCTGTAACAGAGCTCCAACGAGCTCTGTAACAGAGCTCCAACGAGCTCTGTACATCGGAGCTCTGTAAAGAGCTCCGACGAGCTCTATTATAGAGCTCGTCGGAGCTCTTTACAGAGCTCCACCGGAGCCCTATAAGAGCTCCGACGGAGCTCTTATAGGGCTCTGTAAAGAGCTCCGACGAGCTCTACTACATAGCTCCGTCGGAGCTCTTACAGAGCTCCGACGAGCTCTATTACAGAGCTCCGTCGGAGCTCTTATTGCAGCTCCAGATCTGGAGCTGCCAACTCCAGATCTGGAGCTGTAACAGCTCCAATCTGGAGCTGTTTCACGGCTCCAGATCGGAGCTGATGGTGGCTACCGGACTCCGGTAAATTAGAAAGAAGAAGAAATTAAAAAATTTTGGGGGAATTTATAATTTAGATAAGATATGTGGGTTTATTTTGTAATAACTTAAAGTTGAGATTGTTTGGTAAAATTTAAAATCTGATAATTGTTCAGGGACAATTATGTACTTTCCATGATTAAGAGCGGCAAAAGTCAAGATTGTGGGTTTATTTGTAATTGTTTTGCATAAAGAGGGTTTATACGTCATTCTTTTACTAACGAGGAAACATATGTAATTACCGAGCATAAGAGGGGGTCCACACGTAAATCGCCCGAAAAATAATTAGCAGTCTAGCAGCTGCAGTGCTACACAGTGCACACAAGCTAAATTACAAGAAATTAATAACCAAGTGAAAGCCTACTCCCCTTAAATAACGGTACTTCTACACAAAAAACTGACTGCTAATTTTGCATTGAAGCTGTTCCAGGCCTCAACCCCATCACCAACAGGTCACCAAGAGAACAACTTGTCCTCGTGTCGGGGCTAATGCACAATTATATCATGATCCACTGGCTACCCAGTTATTTCAGTAAATGCAGATCATTGAAATGAGACCAAATCAGTAGTAATCATCAAAATTAGTAGCAAATACTGTTTATATAAGATTATGCCAGTAACATATGCCTAAGATTCTTCCATATGCCCACCCCGCCAATACCCACAACCCCCCACCCCCACCTCAAAAAAGAAAAAAAAAAAGAAAGAAAAAAAAACCTCAATTTAACACACAGACTCTCACCCAATTCATTAGTAACAAGCTTTGAATACCAAATAAGTGGATGTAATATGCACAGACACAATTAGTCTGTCTTCTTGGTTCCTGAATGATGGGCTCCCATTGCATGAAATTTATAGAATACAAAAAGAGTGCAATAGTGGATTAGATACTTAACAGAAATCATTCATCTTCTTATTTGTTTGTTTGTTTGCTTTTTTTTACCCATCATGTTTTCGAAACAAGAAAGAGATCAACTTTAAGTTCGATTGTTAACTAAAAGTTACAAAATGGATATTATCTGCGCATATGAATTTGACAAGAGGAAACAACCTAGACTGCTCTATTACAGACAATAAAACTAGTGTCCCCTCAAGGCCTTACTGCATGCAATCATAAACATCAAATTGTTCTTTCTTTTTCACTTTTTTTTTCTTTCTTTTTGTAATTATGTCACGGCTTCACTTATATCTCCGTAGTCCACAAATATCCAGCTGTGGACATGTCTAGTATCAGGCATCAAAGCATCAAGAACCTCTACAATTGAAATATCAATAGTGAGACAGTGCGGCCAGGACCTATAAATGGCAGTAAATAAGTAAACAATATGTGTGTTAATAATCCAGAGTATCGTGCATATTATATATTTCTATATTTCAAACATGTCCCCAGGCTGCATATATTCAACTTAGTGAAACAACCAGAACCAAATATAAGACTTCACGTAGTATCTGGATTATGCGAATCACAAGTTTCCACAAAAAGTTTTGTGTGTAATCTCAATAAGCTTTCCGGTTATTTGGAAAGTTCAGATGAGAAGGGGACAGACAAAATAGTAAATTTAGAAAAATGAGAAAAACATACAGCAACACATGTTTTACACATGTCCAAATTGATCATATAATAAGTAAAAAACGAAGACTCATTCAGGAATACTAAATTTATATACCACATTATTCGAGGAAGAGCTCCGTATCCTTACCATATATCAAATAACAACTTCCAAACGACAAAGTTATGGAAGTATATAACAAGCAGAGAATAATCTTCCTGCTCCATTACAAGGTGTCCTGTTTTCAGAAAAGATCAATCATGTAAATATCTTCAGCACTGAAAACCTATGTTTGCAAGAAAATTGAAGTCATATGAAGAATCAGTGGAGTACCTGTGTTGTGGCATAAACTCAGTCATGCATTAGGTGCAGAAAGCTAGAACCTGGAGGTAATTTTTTTTTTTTTTTTTTTTTTGGGGGGGGGGGGATGGGGGAGGGGTCCAAAATTAGGAAAAGAAAGAAAAATAAAATCAAACTACAAATATAAAGAAACAGTTAAAAGCGTGTTGTTAACATTAAAGTTCCAACCATGGTGAAGGTACATACACACGACTATTGCTTCATGCAATGCCACCTTTTCTGCTAACTTACTGAACTACACATTATTCCTGCAAAACTGTTCTAAGATTTCTCGTTGACTGTAAATTACAGGAGAAGAAAAAAAGAGAAGTAAAAATAAAGTGGGGATGATGCTAATCATACAACAGTACAACCAGATATGGGCATTCTCATCTTGATGGTTGCAATGAGTTTTTTCCTTTCAAACCAAAGCCCAATAGCAGGGTGGAAAATGCATTCCCAATTCAGTCCCTGCAATATTTGAAATGGTACTTGTACCATTGAATTATCATGCTGGGTTGAAAGGCCATCACAAAGAAAAGTAAAGGTTGCATTTCAAAGCACGCCTTTCAATCCAGCAGGACAAATTCAATAAATTCCGAAGAAACAAGCCCCTGCTCCATGTCATTTTTCGAATGTATGCATAGATATTCTCTCAAGTAACAATGGCCAATCTTCACCCAGTTGCTGTGGATTCAGCTCCATGGCAACTCTAAAGTCCCGCAAGGAAACAAGGTACTGAATTTTCTGTTCTTGCCCTTCCAAATGCATGCCAGCATTTGGCATCGGATATTGATGGCCAGGTATTACACCATTAACAGGCTTCTCATAAATCTGGTGTTCACGGGGATTATCATTTACCAACACATGCTGTGACGTGATCCCCGCAAATTCAACACAAGACCCAATTATCCTTTTCATGTAAGAATCTAAACCATTATTCAGCACATTAGCACAGTCCAGGGATACCCCTTCAAGACCATGTGCCACAGCAATCTGCTCCATTCGTTCCCTCAATGTAAGAGTGTCCAACAAAGCCCCATCACTAGATACATCAGTACGTATACTGCTACTTGCAATAGGCAGGGGTCTGCGGGCCCCACCACTGCTAGCTGGACAGAATGGTACCCCAAGGGGTGCTCGGAGTGGACTTCTTTCAGAATCCCCTTTCACATCATTTTTAACTATCAAGTCGCTTTTGTCCTTTCCATGTGCAGGATCGAGAGTATCTGCGGACATCTGTACAACTGACAGTATCTCATTTTCATTCTGTGCCTCATGCATTAGTCCTAGATGCTGCTGCACTGGCTTCACAATATCAGGACGGTTAAAGTCCCCATTTTCCAAAATGATGTTAACATCACTGGGTTGAGTGTCTTTAGACAGCTGCGGAGCAAAATTAGTCTTCCCATTAGGTGCAAGGGCACTACGGCGGTCCCCACTTCTCCGATCACGAATACTACTCCTGGGCTTTCGAGGTGAGACTGGCAGTATGTCGCCCCCATTTGCTAGACCAGGTGAACCAACAGTGTGTGGCCCATTTGACTGGTAACCATCACCTGAACTCTCCTTGACACTAACTTGTGAACCATGCTTTGAAATATCATCTTTGTGACTGACAGGTGGTGAGGTTTTCGCAGTACAAGCATTTCTGAGAATTGAACGAATGAGTTGATTGTGAAGTGGAATATTCTCCCGACCAAGAATCCTAAGGCAAACCTTATTGAACTCAACCTTACTCAGTTTCAGATTCAAGAATCTATTCAAGTAATAAAAATATTGCTTGGCCACCTCAGGCCCAAGTTTCTTCACCATATGAGCTTTCAACTCGGCAAGATTGATTCGCGACTGGGTATGTGTTGGCAGCATATCTCCTCCTAACCCTTTTAACTCCTTATCCACACTACTAAAAATCCATAAAACAGAAACTAAAGACCACAACAATGATACAGAAACCTCAAACTAAATTAGGGTTTCTCCACTCCAACTCAAGAACCCTGTTTTCCAAACAAAATGTCTTCCTTCGGGTAACGACATGAGCGAAACAAAACCAAAATCCATCTCCACAACTTACTATTACATACACTGAGATCTCCTCAAACCTTTAGTTGAACCAACTCTACTTCCTAAAACCCGAATTTTCGGCAACTCCTCCAGCACCAACCCTCAAACTCACAGCTATAGTATAAATAAAAGGAACCCCTTTATTGAGCTAAAACTCACAAACCAAACAGCAGACACAGTCTTTTCCGCAATTCTGAGCAAAACCTCCAAAAAAATCTATATGTATTCTGCAATTGAACAAAAACCCACAATTGCACTACCTCAATACAACATTCAAGCTTGAATTCTCAACTTCAAGTTCAGATTTTTATGCTCAAATTCAAGAAATATGAATAAACAGAACATATTGAAGCTTATATAGTTCCAAAACACCAAGAGATAAATAAATAAATAAAATTCACTGACCTTATTGAAGCTTCAGCAATATAATAGATTCAGGAGAGAAACATTCAATTCAATAATAATAATAATAATCAAGAAAACACAACTTCATTCAGCTCTCTCTTTCTTTCTTCACTTATTCACCAATTCAGCTTCTCTCTCGCCGCCATTGCTTCAAAATTTGCTTCACATTCTCCATTTCTGCTCGCTTTATCCAAATTTCGTGTTTCTGAATCAGAAAATTGAAGACCCTTTTCCTTGTGTTTTCTCTCTGATCGCTCTCTCCCTCTCTTCGACACTCTCTCTCTTCTTCCCTTTTTGTTTTTCTGATTATTATTATTATGCAAAATAATAATATTTCATTTCATTTTTACCACTATGTACAACTTCCACTGCACGATGTACGACTATAGGATGTTGCACTCTATGCTGACCAGCTTGTACCTTGATCTGGAACGAGTAATAATAGATTGGTAATAACATTTTCTCATTATGGAAGGTTTCTGCATGTCACTCGCTCCTATAGGGCGTGTAATGCACGTCCTAGGTTACTGGGGGCTTGCGGGTGACCTGTTCGTATGTGATTGGGCAGCAACAAACATATGCTGAACTGCGAATAGCATAAAGTTTGCATTTAGTTTAGGGATGAGCTTTACACATTTTGTTTAGCATTTTCTGTTTTTTCTTTTTTTATTTGATGAAATAAGATTCTTGGCATGAAAATGGGAGGGAAGAACAAAAATCCCGATGTTCTGAAATTCGGATTCGGGGTTGAACCGGACAATAATTTCGGATGGGTTATTTCGGGTTGATGCGGATGACGTAATAAATATGATGAAGGAATTTTAGTCCATTTAGGCCTTTAAACTAAGCTTATATTGCCCCGCTTAAGAAGTGCACTTGGACTAGATTTCAAACAAATGCCCAACCAAAGTTAAGTTTAAGAAGAAGCCCAAGTCAAAGCCGGTTAAAGAATCTGAGAAAAAGTGTGCAGGCAATCGCTACTCCAATCCCAACGATCGTTCATACCCACTGACTTAAAGAAGGCCAACGATCACCTCTGAGTTTTTTATTCTGATTCTCTGACCAGGAATTGGGATTATAGGCGTTGTTTCCACTAAATAAGGAGCATTTGGAGGCTTGGAGCACCAATTCAAGACATCCCAAATCAACTCAATTACAAGGTTGTTATTATATTTGATAGGGAACCAACTTGTTTGGGAAACGACAATGAAGCGTAGCTCTGTCGTTAAGCCGCTTCACCTCCAACCAATAGGTCGGGGGTTCGAGTCACCACGGGGGTAAATGGGGAATCATTATTGATCCTCGCTTTGCCAGTTCAAAAAAAAAACTTGTTTGGGAAACGTAAATATAATAATGCTTAGAGTCTATCATAGTGACACAGATTCGTACAACTAAATTTATCTCATATATGTTATATCTCTGCTACCAACATTCTGTCTCTCTGAATTTACAAGAATCTCTGTCTTTACTCCGTTCTTAACTCTCAATTGTCAATACCCAGCTTTCAATTCTCAATTCTCATGATCTCTTTCTCCCTCTTAAAATCTGTATGTTAACGGTTTCAACTTAACGACAACGTACCTGTTGATAGGTAATTAGTGCTTTCCTCTGGAGCGTTGTCGTACTTTCCTCCGGAGCGTCGTAAGGCGAAGGTTCTAGAGCGTCCTTCGCACTTTAAGTGCCTTCCGTACTGTACCTAGGATCTGAGGAAGAACTTGGCAAGAGGGGGGATTAGTGCCACAAGCCCGGCTTGTCTAAGATCAAGCCGGAGGGACGACTTTACGTGTAGGGAGTTGGTAAGCTTCCCTAGTAAATGTAGAGTGAGAAAGTAGTGTGATGACTGAGTGATTGAATAGTTGTTGAATGCTTGGTACCTTTAATGAGGTGAGCCCGTATTTATACTAGCAAGTAGGATATTGCTTGAGTACTTGAGATCGTGACAAGTGTCCGGCCATGATTGAATCTTCTCATGGGCTTGGGCCCATTCGGAATGACCCATGGGCTTTGGCCCAGATCTTCCACTAGGCTGGCAGGGGTAAAATGGTCATCCTTGGTACCAAAGTGCTCCTAGCTAGGGCGGATGTCGCCCTAGTACCGTCCGAGGACGGGGTAGTAGGGCGACTGCCGAGCTTCTAAGGTCCGAGGACCACCTTTTCCTTGGGACATGTTAATTCTTCCTTGACGTAAGGAGTTATGTCTGGCCACCCGTGGTAGTAGGGCGGAAGGACACTCGTCCGACTAGCTGTGCTAGTAGGGCAAAAGGGCACCAGTCTCGTTCCTCTCGACGTGCTAGTAGGGCAAGGCTACGTAGCCGGAGGTCGTGGTGTAGCCCGAGGAGCTCTTTGCTGGGCTTGCCTTTCTCCTAGCCGGTGGCTACTAGGACTTTGTCCTGCTAGTAGGGCGTCACCGCGCTAGTAGGGCAGCTCAGTGGCTAGTAGGGCAACATATAAGGACTTAGGTTATTTTGCCTACCTTTTGTCAGGTCGGACCCTGATGAAAGGTGAACGGACCCTTCTATCGTGGTCAGCCCATGACGCCCTAGTACGCTCTTAGACGTCCTTGGGGGTTGGACATATTCCGACACCAACAGTACCTTAGATAATTACTGAGAGAATGACACTTAAAGTAGCTTGCCACTGCCCTCTAAATTTTTATTTTGTGTAGTAGCATCTAACTTTTCGCTATAAATAAATATAGAGTAAGTATATAGAGAGGTAGACCTTTCCTATAGTAGGAAAGACTAGTTTTTATCTAAAAAACCAAAATTCTCGGTCAGGTCAATAAAAAATTTGTCAGCTAGTTTTAATATAAATAGACAAGTAACCCTCAATCTAACTATACCACCATGATCTTTCTCTCTCTAAAATTCTCATATTTGAAAATCTTCTCCTCCACTCCTCCTTCTTCCGCCACCACCACCTACACCTCACCATGCCGCCACCACCGCCTACACCTCACCACACCACAACCACCTCAGCCTCAGCCCAACATCTACGCCTCTCCATGCTACCACCGCCGCCTCAATCTATCGCCACCGTCTCCGGTCAGATCTACTTTATATCTCTTCAAATTTACTTTCTCTCTCATCTCTCATTTTTCAGTGTGATTTTGTTATTGCGTGATGATTTGGAATGGTGGTGAATGATGAATGTGAGTGAGATTGGTTTGATTTTGTGTGGTATAGCTGTTGACGAAGAAGCTAGCTCTTATGATATGAAAATAATTCCAAAAATTGAATATGAACAGTAATTATGTACGTGCCTTATGGTTTTAAGCATTATCGTTATGGTGTTTAGCTTGTCGAGCATGTTACTGCTTGTTATTGTTTCTTAAACGCATATGTTATAGCTTTATAGCACCCTTTGTTATGGTATTAAGACCTGATGTCATAGTTTTAAGCATCATTACTATGGTTTAAATTGTCTATCATGTTTCTGCTTGTTATTGTTTTAAGTTTATATGTTGTTGTTTGAAGAGATGGTGTTATAGTTCTAATCATTGCTATGGTATATAGATTGCCTAGTATGTCTCTGCTTATTATTGTTTTCAACGCACACGTTATAGTATAAAGATCATCTGTTATGGTATTAAGAAAGCTGGTGTTATTATTTTAAGCATCATTGTTATGGACTTAAACTTGACTAGCATGTTTCTGATAGCTATTGTAATGCCCCACATCCCACATCGCTTAAGAGTGAGTGGAATAAAGGGTATATATGTTAGACCACCACTCTCACATGGTATGAGGCCTTTTGGTTGATTCCAAAAACAAATCCGTGCGGGCTCAGGCCTAAAGCGGACAATATCATACTGTTGAGACGTGTGTGGGTCCGTCTAGGAGTAACCACGCCGGCCGGATTGGTCGGGTCGTTACAAATGGTATCGGAGCCTAGATCAATCCAAAGCCCGCACCGGGTGGACGGTTGGTAAAGGTTATTGTCAGTTTGTCACTCCCACCACTTAAGGCGCTCGACGAGGACATCGAGGCTTTAAGGGGGTAGTTTGTAATGCCCCGCATCCCACATCGCTTAAGAGTGAGTGGAATAAAGGGTATATATGTTAGACCACCACTCTCACATGGTATGAGGCCTTTTGGGTGATTCCAAAAGCAAATCCGTGCGGGCTCAGGTCCAAAGCGGACAATATCATACTGTTGGGACGTGTGTGGGTCCATCCAGGAGTAACCACGCCGGCCGGATTGGTCGGGTCGTTACAATTTTTGTATTAATGTTATAAATGGAATGGTGAATTCGTAGGTGCATACTGGAGATATGGTTAGCTCCTCGTCCATGAGGGCAATGGTGCTGAAATCCTTACCCGGGGGGGGGGGGGGGGGGGGTTCCTTGAGGCCAGTATATCTACCCGAGTTTATTGCCCGACGGCTTGGCTGGAGGGTCTTTGCCTTGTATTGGATTTGCAAATCCTAGTCGCAAACAACACATCTATGATCAATAAAGCAAAGATGTGTGTATATTGTAGTGCTACAACTTCTCCATTGTGGCATAAAGGTTCTGGCGAGGCGAGCTTAATTATGGCAATTGCAAAACCCTAATGCGTGGTCTTTCTCACGTGAAACTTTTGAATTATTGATACATGCATATGTCCATATTGAAAAGTGAAAGATAATAACTTTTGAGTCTTAATTTGTTTTATTTGTTTTTGTTTTTTTTTGTTTTTTTTTTTTTTTGTGTAGACCTTTTGCAATAAGTGTGTATTGAACCATTCACGCTCGTTGAAGAAAGTTTCCAGATGAGCGATTGAATTATGCAGTTTTAATTAAGACACAATATTCAATTTTAAGATGATACTTTTGTGTTGTTTGATGAATGCTTATTTTTCCTTGGATTCATTACTTCTAATTGTGGTTTATGATGAATTAAACCTATGGTTATTTGATAAATGTATTTTTTTTCCCCTTAGATCCATTACTGAAGTTGCACATCATGAGTATCATCTCAATTTCTTAATAATATGAAAGATAGTTGTTGTGCATTCTGGATTAGTCTGAGTGGCTAGATTTTTCGTAGATGGTGTTTGGGAAGCTTAAAACAAAATGAAATAGGGATTTTTCTAGTCTGTGTCACGTTGTAGTGCTTCTAGTGTTTTTGAATTATACCACACACTTTTAGCATGTGTTTTATATGTTGCAAATTTAAATATACAAAGCATCACCAACACTACAGTGCAACTTGTTGGTGTTAAAATATGTCCAGTTCGCATGTACGAACTGTAGCGGTCTAAGAGCGCGACGAAGCTTCAAGGGTCATCCCTCAAGGGGCTCGACCACACCCAAGTACGTCACTTGAGTGTGGCTCGACCAACATATGGTCCGACCATCACTGTGAGGCCGACCCTCAAGATAAGTTCACTACAAGGACAAGACAGAAGAGAGGCGCGAGGAGCATCTCTAGGGCTCGAGGAGGACCTTACGTCAAGGTGACACCCTCCAAAGGAGACTAGGCAGAGCACTACTCAAACCATGAATATCAGAGAGGAAGGCTCGAGGACCCAGGTCGACCACCCATGGTCGGTCCCTGTGGGGCCCGCCTTCCGGAATATTCCATGAGACCCGAAAAGTCAATAGTGCCCTCCAAACCCTAGTCAAGATGTTTGGGTCAAAGCCCATGGACCTCCTTAATGGGCTTGGGCCAAAGGAGGCTTCTATCTCAGTCGGACACTTGTCACGATCCTACATAAAGTGACAATAAAATACTACAAGTATATAAGGGACTCATTCATAATCCCAAGGTAAGAAATCATAACTTTCACCTATCACTCACCTACCACATTTATTACTCTTACTAGGGAAGCCCTTCAACTCCGATCCCTACACGTAAAGTCGTCCCTCCGGTCTGATCCTTGACAGACCGGGCACTAACCCCCCCTCCTGTCTCTTTCATGTACGAGGAAGCTACATGAAGAAGACTTAAGTAGTTTCCTGTGACGGTTTAGTACGAACTTAATAGGAAGCACGAACTACCCTTCAACACAACTGTATAATATAGACTAACCACGTAAAATTTTGAGAAACTGAACCATAAGATTTTTAAACGAGTAAATGCGAAGTAATGAATTAGAAGTAATGCCCATAATAAAAAATACTTCAAACATTTGGCAGTGTATCATGAGATGGGGAGTTATAAGGGTGGCCGAGTGGTTAGGGTGTTGGAGTAGCAAGGAGAGCTAGGTCGAGAGTTCGACCCCGATTGAGGCATAAGATGGTTTAGGATATTTTGAGTTATTAGGTGGTTAAGGAGTAGTATAGGAGTATAGTATGTTAGATTGGCCATTTCAAAATAATAATAATAATAATAATAATAATAATAATAATAATAATAAAAATAAAAAATTCGTGAGATGAGCTCACGCCAACACGAAGCCTCTACTTTTATATCCTCAAAATATAACAAAATCAACTCAAGGTAATACATAACATCTAATCCCAATTACACCGAATAACAATTTACAACAAAACCCTCATAAATACAAATTCTCATACTACAACTTAACTAAATAATCATCAAGATCAAAACCTCCCTCGGACTACAACAACACCAAAGCAACTTTCATGCAAATCCACATATACTTCAACTCGCTTTAATTACTCCAACAGACACGTCCTCAAAATCAAACCACCACTAGTTTACTGAAAAGGAAGTAAGGGATGAGCTACAAACTTAGTGGAGGGAAGCTACCAACTCATAAGAAGATATCTTGACACTCTTATCGGATCAAGCACATGTTTCAGAAATATATATACATTATATAAACACGGTATTATATCACACATAACCAGAAAACAATTCATTGAGTCATTATACAGATTAGTTTCAAAACACTTTAGAACAATTTAGTTGAGATCTAAAATAGAGTCACACTATGGCTATTAGTGTAGGTCCGGTGACACGGAGGTGGGCATATTACAATACAATAACGAAAAGTTCTCCGCTAAAGGAACAAAGACAGAGTGAAGTACTTGAGAAGTCGTAATCATCGTCAGAAACGGGCCCATAATGATCATTGGCAGAAAACTGTGAGTTCAGAAGATATCTCTCAATTCTCCTTGTACAAAAATATTTTTTTCACACATCACACATCAATAAATCAAGTTTTGGGTTCACATACTTGATTATTTCGAAACGACTATTATATCATATCATGACAATTTGAATGGTCTTAAGGCCCTTAATTTAGTTGTCAAATATGAAAAGTATATAATATATAATAATATAATACGGAAAATAAGAGCAAGAATGTCAATACAATGTGATTTTGAGTAGTGATGAATGATGATGTAAGAAATGTGATTTTGGTATAGTGATGGATTATGGTTTTTCATAATTATGGTCTAACAGAAAAAGAAAACTAAAGATTTCATAATTACCGTTTTTCTTGTAGGAAGTAATTGTAGGGTGATTGTGTAATCGAGGATTATTGGTTAGTATTTTTGATTGAATTTGGAATTGATTGGATGAGATATTCTAAATGTGTCAAGCACTAGCCATTGTAATTAATAATTTTCACGTTACAAATAAATTTCATTCACCATTTAAAAATATTTAATTAGTCTTTAACATTTTTTCTAAAATGGATCTGATATTCTAGATGTGTCTAGTCGTTCATCTGCCATTGTAATTATTAATTTCCACATGTTGTTAAAATAAATTTGATTAACTTCTTTATAACGATTAAATGCGGTATTCTATGGGTTTAGCACATGCCATTATTATAATTAATAATTTTCTTTTTCAAGTTAAAAAAATAAGTTAATTGTTAGTCCAATTTTTCTTCAAAAATTGTTAGATGCAATATTCTAAATGTGTCAAGAACTTTCTATTGTAATCGTAAAAATTCTTTCAATTCTCCATCATTAACAGCAACGTTCTAGTTGTACAGCTAGTCATATAAATGAAGAAAGTTGTCATGTAAAACAAATTTCAAATTAAACCAATAATCACTTAATTGGACAGTTAATAGTTTGTGAGTAGTGACAAACATTCAAGTATGTTCACATTATTAATATAATAAGGAGTAATAAATAGACACAACTCACATCACATGCACCAAACACATGTAAATAAAATTTCCTTTTTAGATATACCCTGATTTATTATGATTGATTATATATTTCCTTTTTTGAAATGGAAACCCTAATTCTCATGAAATCTGGAGCATAAGTTTATTTTGTTTATGGTCTATGAACATATGAAGGAAACAACTTTTGGTTGCAAATAGATTGCTTTTTTTTTTCTTTTTTGATGGGTAGATATTTAATACCCATAGAACTACAGAAGGTTACTAAGGTTGAAGTTGAACTTGTAATCTAGATACTGATTTGGAAATATTATTAGACTTAATTCACTATATGAATTTAAAAAAAAAAAAACACACTAATACGTTATATTTATACACATCTGGTGTAGTTTATGAATTGTGTCTATCTCTATCAGAATAAATACAAATTATTAGAAGGTAGATGTTTGTAGAACTGATCAATGATATTTATGTCTTTAGGATTGAGATATACATGTGAGTAAAAATCAATTTGTTGTTTTTTCCAATACCTCGGTGAAGTGGACACTATATATTATGGGTTGGCGTATCCAAGTCAATTGGTCGAGCATGATCATATATGAGCTGCTTCACATGGTTAAGGAAAACGACATGGGACCTTGACATGATGAGAAATGAACCTTCACTGCAATTGTCATTTAGATTGATAGCTAAAAAGTTCAAGTTAGTATTGTCAACGATGATCATGAATGACAGAACGTAACCATGATCACATGGACAAACTAATGTGTATGGTTATATAATTTTTACTCTACAAGGTGTGTTCTCCGCCTTGCATCTTTTTTCGTGCTTTCTTAGTGTTATCTAGTCATGCGTAGACTGGAATGTGTGACTCGACTAGATTCACTAACTCCGTGATTGGAGGATAAAGTTAGACTTCCTTGTTAAGTTGGTTTATTTTATGGTTATTAAGTCTTGCGTTCAAGTTTCAACCATGCTCTTTACTAACAAGTCGTCGACATAGACCTCCATTGTCTTTTCCAATTCTTCTTTGAACATCTGATTTACCAGTCATTAATAAGTTGCTCCTGCGTTCTTTAATCCGAATGGCATCACATTAAAATAGTATACCCCTCCCGTTGCGAAGAATGTTGTTTTTGGAGTGTCTTGTTCCGCCATACGAGTTTGAAAGAAGCCTTTAGAGGCGTTCATAAAGCTTAGCAAGGCACATTCGGTAGTTGAATCAAACTAGTTGGTCAATTCTTCAAAGCGTATATGAATCCTTCAGGCATTGTTTGTTGAGCCTTGTGAAATCGTTGCACATTCTCCACTTCAAATATGTTATTTTTTTAATAGATATACATTACATATCCAATATGAATATCTAACCTCCTTGATATGACACACCTTAAGCAGTCGGTCAACCTCCGCTGCTATGATCTTCTTGTGGGCTTAAGTCTTTTTGTTTTTGTCTTATATGGGTTATGGCAGGGTCCACGTTCAGACGGTGAATGCCATCCTATGGGTCTATCCCAATAAATCTTCGCTACTCCATGCAAAAACACCTACATTTTCTCTTCAACATTGTATTAATTTATGCTCCACCTCAAGTTGCATTCCGTACCAATTTTAGTAACCTTTTATGGCTCTTCTTCTATGAGATGTATCTCTTTGATCGTGTCCTTTGGCGATATCTTGAATTGTTGAAGGAACCTTTTCTTCGAAGTTGGTGCAGTCAGTTCTTTTGGAATAATTTTGTATTCTTCTGGATCTTTCATTTCCTCTAGTATCTCAACAATTTTTTCTTCATTGTTCACCACAAGAAATGAGACATGTCTAGTTATTCTTTGAGAGTCGATTCTCACTGAGACTATCAAATTTATTTTTCCAATAGGTGGGATCTTGGTGCCTCTGAATCCGGTCATGGAGCTCACCACATCAGTCATGCCTATAACATTGATCTTAATTTCCCTCAATGTACGGGTAAATATGATGTTTGTTAAGCTTCATGTGTCAATCAAGACTTTTTTATCCAATATGTCGCAATGACCACCCAAACTACTAATGGAACATCTGGTTCACCGATGTCACTACCTCCTGAAATTTTAAGTGGTATCTCACTTTCATCAAAGGCGACATATTAGAAGTTATAAATATGGGTGTGTGATAAGTGTCAACATATCTCAATGATACGCGCTTTTTTCCTGGCAATGTGTGAATCTACTCATACTGTTCTTTCAGAGACAGTGAGAATTATACCGTTGACGGGGCAGTTATCTAGGTTCCCTTGATTATTTGTTCCGTGAGATAACAAGTGCGACTGTGTAGGTAGTTTGATTGGCACGGGCTTGATGTAAAGTATAAACCGCCATAGTTTTTGTTCTTAGCATTCAAAGCCATGGGCCATGGCCACCTAACATTTAACATTTTCTCCATTATTACTGCCAATATTTGGATCTTAGACGATTAAAGTGGTAATTATTGTGATGATGATTGGGTGATGATCTTTATCTCCTTTCGCATCGTAAACCTTTCGAGTGTCATCGTATCCCCTTCTTCGTTGCTCAAATTCCTGGGCTTCGATGAGGATTCTTGTTTGACTGGTTCTTTTTCCTTTTCATTCATCCTCTTATTTGTGCGCTATTTCGTAGACCTGGACCTTCGTAAGTACTACTCTCGTTGACCTGTCTTTATCTTAATGTTTGAAGTGTAGCCTTCTGGGAGGTGTATGCAGTCCGGAGGTGTGACAATCTCAAAACAAGATCGTCGTTGTTCGCCCTAGACGCCTTAGATGTATTGGACATAATTTAGTATCATTAGTTAGCTTATCTATTTCTAATCTTGTAGAAAAATGGGATGGGACCCACCTATTATGGTTATCACATGTTTAGTAAGAACAGATTTATATTACGACAAGAAATTGATTGTGTTGAATTCATAAAGACATGATTGATCATATCGATATAATAAAGATACACCAATTAGGGTTTCAGTTCTCTTATCTGAAGTAAAATGAGTTTTTTTTGTCGCATTACCCCTATTATTTTACGTAATAGGCAAGAAGACTCATGTATTTATTTGAAGTGTAGATTACCCCATATATTTTCTAAATATGTGCTGATTACCCCTTGTTATCTAAATAATATGTTTTTATGCAATGCAACAGGTTAGCTTGCTCCATTTAAAAAATATTGAGGGGGTAATTTGCCTACATTTATATATGTAGTACACCTTATAGAAAACTTTATAGAGGTAATTTGCTAAACAAATTTTAAGAGCATTCATATGATTACTCATTACTTTAATATGTTTCAAGATCTTTAATCTTAGAACAGAGAACTAGATAATATGGTTTTGTCTTGAATGCGATCAAAATGTAGACTAAAAAAACATTAATCTAACACATTCTTGTGTTAGATCAATGTTTAAACATTGAATACCCTCTACAAACTAGCTATTATGTTTTGTCTTACATATCACTTAATAAAGAAAATAGATAAAACAATTTAATACCCACACTATCCCAAAGTACAATTTCATGCATAAATTTAATAAAAACCATAATATTAAAATTATTATAATATGATATCTAGTTTGAATTTACTCATTTAATCATTGCTAAAAATTTATAAAAATATAACGCTACTAAACTTATAAAAATATTATAGAAGTCGTATTTATGTTTTCAATAACTAAATGTTGCAGTACTAATAATTACCATAAGGTCTTTTATTTTAGAAAGCTATTTATTCAATTTAAAAAATATGATAGTTACGATATATAGGCAAGCATAATCAATTTGCAATCAAGAAAAATCAATCAATTTATTTCAAAATTTTCATATTAATCATAATTAAAAATTGGATACTGGAAATAAATTTCAAATTTTGTTTTAATTGTGATAATAATAATTACTATTTCGTTTGAGCCAAGTAAACACACAGTGTAGTATTTATTCTGTAGTTTAAATAGAAATTACTTGTAATTTGTATAGTTTCTTCTAAAATTATTTGGTAATTATTCATTTAATTTGAGTGAAGCTTTAAGTTTTATCACTCTTTATAATTTTGGGGTCATTAGTATACTCATGATTTTTTTGGAAACGGTATACTCATGAAATGTTAATTTCTATGATTTATTTGGTAATTATTAATTTAATTTGAGTGAATTTTTCAGGTTTTAAGTTTTATCACTTTTTTTAATTTTCTGGTAATTAGTATACTC
The DNA here is from genome assembly GCA_028274465.1 of Plantago ovata. Lineage (NCBI taxonomy): Eukaryota > Viridiplantae > Streptophyta > Magnoliopsida > Lamiales > Plantaginaceae > Plantago > Plantago ovata. The sequence continues at coordinate 482,546 of CM051458.1, read as the reverse complement.
ATGAAATATATATTTTTGAAACGGTATACTCGTGAAATATTAATCTCTATCATTTATTTACTTAAAAAATGACCACTATATACTCTATATATTTAAATAAATCATATCATGAATGTTATCTTTTGTACAATCTCTTGTATTCGCATGAATTAATTCTTTTATAAATTTCTTGTTATTTTTGAAGGAACTAGTATATTCCATGCTATGTATTAGAATTTAAAATTTATAAGGCAATTACTATGGGAAGAATGTGTGCCTTCACATGGAAAAAAAAAAAAAAAGAACAAATAAAAAGGAAAAAAGACAACAAAAAAAAAAAAAAAAAGAACGAAAAAAAAAAGAAAGGTAAATAGGTAACAAGATGCAGTTTTCCATAAATGTCGGATGTCAAATTGTATGTATTTAGAGTAAATGTATTGAATTGTAAATGTTGTGTTATAGTTGAGTGTTAAGTAGAGTGTGTTGTTGCTTTATTTACTTTTGAGGTAAGTGCATTTATTTCATCAATCATCTCCAACTCAGCATATTCTCACCAACTAGTTTAATCTGCCGCTATAAATACTTTCACCTACTGTATTCTGTCAAAACAACTTATCCGTTTTAAATATTTTTCTTAAGATTTGAGGTGATTTTTATTTCTTCTCTTGTTTTTCCATCCAAAAATCACTAGATTTGTGAATGAATAAGATCTTTTAATTTAATTCGCTTCGTTGATTATTTTTGTTTTCAAGAAGTTCAATCAGTTATGAGTTCTTGTAACTTCATTTGAGTACACATATCTGGTTTTGTTTAGCTTGACCTTCATTTGGTTTTTTTATTTTGAAGTTATTCATGAGTTATTGTAATTTCATTTGAGTACACATAAACAGCTCTTTTGTTTGGGGGCGTTTTCAAGAATTTGTTCTCTTTTTTACTCTTGTTGTTGTTATTGTTGATGATGGCTTGTAGAAACCCTAATCAGAAGTTGATATAAGATTATCTACAAACCCTAGCTTTTTTTGCAAAAGCCACTCTGAAGTTTCTTAAGTAAATCAAGTCTAGCTTCAAAATCTTCTCGTTAAATAGGCCAATTTTTGAAAATTTACATTCACTCTTTCATATTGCTAACACTCACGATTCTACTTTTCCAACAATTTTGTTCAAAGGTGTATCTTATAAACTATTGAAAATAACCACTTATTCTTTTCGTTAAATGATTTGTCATTAATAGATCTAGTACTAGATCTACAGTTTGCTATGTACTAGATCCATTTGCGACATATATAAGCGATGTGACTGATTAAGTGGGTGTTTTGGATCTTCTGTATGAGGGGTATTTCAGATCTAGTAAATTATTTTCTTCAAGTAACTCAATATAAGAGAACGTTGGCAAAATAGGTCGTTGTAATATTTGTGTGGTGCTTGCAAAAACTACTTGAATTTTTAAAAGTTGAAATGGGAGTATCTAAAAACCCTAATTTTTTTGTTGAACTTAATATTAAGTAAATCCTGACTTATTTAAGTTAATATGAAGTCATTTTGGTATGTAATAGATCTCTCTGCGAATATATTTGCGATGTGTGATTGATTAAGTGGGTTTTTTTCGCATCTTGTGTATACATATCAAAACAAGAATTTTAGTAATAATTAAACCTTGAGTCATGTGTAATTTCAAAATTAATGAACATCATATCTTAATTTGTTCATTTCTTAACTTACTTTTTCTTGATTCATAGGTTACAGGCTGTTCTTGCTTAATTTGCAAGTATGAACAATAACAACGGAAGACCAGCTAGAAACAACCCTCCCTCTGATGATGAGGATGACTTTGAGTCTGACCTAACTCTAAGGCTGAGTCTTGGAGGAACTGAACCACAAGATCCACCGCCCCTCATAGAGCACGACTTCATGGGGTTGGGCACTGGAGGCAGCTCCAACCATATGGTATGTATTTATCTTATGCAAATCTGTTATTTATTCACAGTGTCGCCTCTTGCATAACTATATTTTTAATCTAGGTCATTTATAAGTTTCAGGCTTTGTTGAGTTTCTTTTGGTGATGGTTTAAGTTTCTAAATTGCTAAAACGAAAAAACTTGCCTTGTTTTAATGGGTACGAACATGGATTCGTCTTTAATTGGTTGACTTAGTTGATCACAAATTTTCACATATAACAAAATAAAATAATGAATTCACATTTATCTTATGCGCTATCATCACAAGATACTTAAAATATGATTTTGCGCAAGTTGCAAAAATGGTTAATTTTAAATTAGTATCATTTCTAAAACATTAGTACTAATAAATTCTATATAGTTTTCATATCTAATTTATAAAAGGAAAATATCACTAATTTACATTACAAAAATTTAGGACACACTTAGTTATAAATAAAGATTTGAAATTATAACTAATTTGTAATTTTTCCTTAGAGAAAGAAAATTTTACAAATAATCATATACATACTATACTAGAGCAAGAAACATGGTTTGGTTTTCATTTCTCATTGTAATTTATGCATAATGTTACATATTTATGCATCTGTTTAGTCGTATTATTGTTGTTTTTCATATATTAATGTTATAAATGGAATGATGAATTTGCAGGTGCATTATGGAGATATGGTTGGCTCCTCGCCCTATGAGGGCAATGCTGCTGGAATTCTTACCGGGGGGTCCTTGAGGCCAATAGCTACCAACGAACATCACCAGTCGGCCTTGGCTGGTGGGTCATTGCCTTGGACTGGATATGCGACTCCTAGTCGCAAACGTCCCACCCATAATGAAGCAAAGATGTGTGCAAATTGCAATGCTACAATTTCTCCAAGCTGGCGTAGAGGTTCTGCTGGCGAGGTGAGCTTAATTATAGCAATCGCGAAACCCTATTGTGTGGTCTTTTTGAACACGTTAAACATTTGAATTGATACATACATATACATGTTCATATTGAAAAGGGTAAGATGATAAGTTTTGAGTCTTAATTTGTTTTCCTATTTGTTTTGTTTTGCAGATCTTGTGCAATAAGTGTGGATTGAAGCATTCACGCTCGTTGAAGAAAGCTTCCAAATGAGCGATTGAACTATTCAATTTTAATTAAGACACAATATTCATGTTTTAACTAATTTTATGTTGGTTTGATGAATGTATGTTTTTCCTTGGATTCATTACTTCTAATTGTGTTTTTATGATGAATTAATCCTATGGTTGATTTAATAATTGTTTCTTTTTCCCTTGGCTTCATTATTGTAGAAGTTGCGCATGAGTATCATTTCAATTTCTTAAACATGAAAGATAGATTGTTGCGCATTCTGAATTAGTTGAGTAGCTAAATTATTCGTGGATGGTGTCTATGGGAGGCTAAAACAGAGTGAAATAGGTTTTTGTTTCTAGGCTATGGCACGTTTTTTTTTTATTTCTAGATTGTGGCATGTTGTAGTGCCTTCTAATGTTTTTGAATTGTATCACATAATTTTAGCATGTGTTTTATATGTTACAAAATTGTATAGTATAGACTAACCACACAAAATTGTGAGAAACGGGACTAAAAGATTTTTAAACTACTAAATTTGAACTCTATCTCATGTATCGATCACCTGGCATAACAGCTGAGACAGTAAATGGGCTGCCATTTCTCCGTTGTATACATATCACCTTGGGAGCTTACGTATAGTAACTATGTTAGATCCTCATATCGTTGGGGGAACTATGGATAGGATTGCTAGTGCTTTAGGGATTTAAGAGAAAAAATAGGCATTGCTAGGTCTTGCATAGTTGCATGTCCTATTTATCACTAGGTCTTCCACATGCTAACGTCATGATTTATATTATTTTATATATCTATTTTTTTTCGAAAACCTATTATTTTATATACCTATGTTCCATGCAAAATGGGTGTATATTATCAAAAAAGAGCGCAACATATATAGATTGTTGTTGAGTAGTAAGTAGCCAGCCATATATAGTTAAATTATCAACATAAACCAAGAAACTAAAGGTTTCATAATTATGTTTTTTTTTTCTTGTTGGAAGTAATTTTAGGGTTTTTTTTTTCTTGTTGGAAGTAATTTTATATACCTCTGTTCCATGCAAAATGGGTGTATATTATCAAAAAAAGAGCGCAACATATATAGATTGTTGTTGAGTAGTAAGTAGCCAGCCATATATAGTTAAGTTATCAACATAAACCAAGAAATTAAAAGTTTCATAATTATGTTTTTTTTCTTGTTGGAAGTAATTGTAGGGTTGTTATGGCAAAAAATCGTCCTCTTCTTCTGTACGACAATCTGGAAAGCAGTTACGGGAGCCCAAGAATCCACCCCACCACCAGCAAAAGGAGATACACTAGTGATGTAACGACCCGACCACTAATGGGCTGAGACCCGGCCCATTGGGCCGGCGAGGTTACTCCTGGGCGCTCTCCGGGGTGATATGCTGTCCCCACAGACCAACACGTGTTCTAATCCGCGCACTGGGAACTTCCCAGTGGGTCACCGATCCAAGAATTGCTCCAGAGCAAGCACGCTTAACTCTGAAGTTCTTCTAGGAGGATTCCCGAAAAGAAAGGTGCACCTTGTTGATATGAGTAACGTTCTCAACCCTTTTAAGTCTCTGAAATCTGGGGCGTTACAATCACCCCCTCTTAAATTGCGCAACGTTCTTGTTGCGCGCTGTCCCGAGACCAACCATCCGTGCAGGATTCTAGAGGTGGCCCCTACGGGCTCAAGAGGTGGCTCCCACCGCCCATATAGTGTAGCACTTTGCCCCGTATGGCACTTAGCTCCTGCAGTTCCGGATAATCCCATTCACATACCACTTGAAACAACCCGACCCACTAACGGGCCGAGATCCAGCCCCACGGGCCGACAAGGTTACTCATGGGCGCTCTCCGGGGTGATATGCTGGCCCCACAGACCAACACGGGTTCTAATCCGCGCACTTTGTCCTCACTCGTGCGCGCATCGGGAACTTCCCAGTGGGTCACCCATCCAAGAATTGCTCCAGAGCAAGCACACTTAACTTTGAAGTTCTCCTAGGTGGATTCCCGAAAATAAAGGTGCACCTTGTTGACATGAGTAGCATTCTCAACCCCTTTAAACTTCTGAAATCTGGGGCGTTACAAGTGACATCCAAACAAGCGTCTTTGCCTTGGGACCAGTTGTACAACAATAGGTCCGCTAGCTGGACGTAGGTCCCGCCCATCGTCGGAGAGGAACCCCATAGGGGCCTCTTTCCGCACAACAACACCGACCTTAGAGCAGATGTCAACCAAAGTATCACGCACGAGATTTTGCCAGAACTTCACCCCCACCTCGCTAGAACAGTGAACAACGTGATCCCCCCACTAGTCCATCTGATGCACATGACAACTCGAGCAACAAGAGCCATCAGGGAACAAAGGGACCGCCAGGCGATAACACAACACAGCTCACTGTCGTGGGTTCATCCGTTACCCCAACCCGTCAATAGGAATGGTGAATAAGTAATCCTGTGCATGAGGGGCACACACATAGCTAAGAAGAGCCTCCTGTCGACGACTCAAACCATAACGTGACGTCAGATGTGCATCAATGACACAAAAATAGCTCTTTGCCAAAGACTTCATGAACTGGGGGGGGGGGAGGAGAGCTAGTGGTAACAGAGTGAGAATCGACACCATAAAAGTCCGAAAAAGCGTCCAGAGCAGACTGAAAGGTAGAGCCAGGCGAGTCAATCCCATACCTCACCAGAATCCGATCCTGCAAAGAGCTAGACTGCAAGCGAGAGGCGAGGAAGGCATACCGACCAACATCCTCAGCACACAAGACCCCGAGACCACCAAGTCTGATGGGTAGTGTGGCAAGCCGCCATTGCCAATCTCCAAAACCGGGTCCTGAGCATGTAACAATCAACTCCAAGGAAGTACGCAAGGCCTGATCAAACTGAACCTCAGCACCGCCTAGAGACACAGGAGGGCAGGTCCTCAAAGCAAAAGACAACTTCGCTACCCCTACACAATTGCGATGAACGAGAAGCTCACATTGGGGGTCATCAAGCATGCAGATAGCCTCCGATAGAGAGACGGTCTTGGAAACCCGGCGCGCAACTAAATCACTGCAAAACCCAGAATCCCCACTAACAGAGCCCCCAAGAAGCTTGACGCCCCGAAGCAGACGAGTGATAGAAGCAGGGAAAAGGCCATCCATCCTTCCATGAGGGTCCTCCATCGACCAGAAAAGCTCTGTCTTATCTACTTTAAGATGCATCCCACTAGCTGGCCCATCGACACGGATGATATCTAATACCTTGGCGACCATAAGAGTATCACCAATAATAGTGTCGCCATCGAGATACCACGTCTGAAGAGAGAGCTCACACGCCTGGTGAATAGCATGAACCAGCGGATGCAGAACCAGGGAAAATAATAAAGGACCCAAATGATCCCCTTGTTGAACCCCATGAGAAGACCAGAGAACTGAATCACCATAGTAAAGTCGAGCAGGTCGGAATAACAGAACTCCACCCAGGGAGAAATGGTCGGGCACCACAACCGAGTCTCCTGAAGAATGACGCTCCTGTCAACAAGGTCAAAGGCATTCCTGAAATCCACCAAAAGCATAGAGAGCCCAACCTCGTCCTCTCTAGCCTCCATAAACCTGCTGACAGAATAAAGTACATCCCCACAACCACCTGGCACCCCCACACCAAACTGAAAGTCGTGTAAGTAGGAAGTCATCGAGTTCCCAACAAAAGAAGAAGCAACCTTAGAGACAAGCCTCCTGCACACAGTACCAATGGCAATAGGCAAAATACCCCCTCCTGGCTTAACTAGCAAAGTCAAAGGAGCACTGGCTATAAACTCCCCAAGTTGACCAGGACACTTACCCGAAAGAAAAAGATTGACGACCACGGTGATAGAAGCTAACATATCATCAGAAACAATAGAAGCAGCGCCCCCAAAACATCCAAAAATGCTGGGCTTGGAGTCCGTCTTGACCACAGGAAGTACCTTTGGGGAAGCTCAGGATCCGATTCAACATCATATCTTTGTGAACCAACAGGGCGTGCACCGCGAGCGGGGAAGAAGGCACAACCGGAGGAGATGCAAAGGGATGCTTGAACTCCAACTCAGCCCGGGTGTCAGGAGAATCAGGGGCAACACCAGAAGAAGTGAGGAACTTAATAGCAGCAGAAAAATGTCCGTCGCCCAACTTCCACTTACACTGGGCCGGAAGAGAGAGAAATTATATATGAAAATAGATAATGTAGATCTATTGAGGCAGCGATGGTGGTGACGTGGAGAGGCATAGGCGGCGGCGGTGTGGTGGTGGAGGTGATGGTGGCGTGGAGGTGGTAGCGGCGTGGTGGTGGAAGAAGGGGGAGTGGAGGAGGATATATTTTAGAGAGAGAAAGAGATATTGAAGAGAGAGAGATTATAGTGGAATGGGTTAGATTTAGAGTTTTTGTCTATTTATACTAAAAAACTAGCTGACCGGGTATTTGTTGGGTTGACCGCGAATTTCGGTTTTTTAGGTAAAAAATCTCTCTATATACTTACTTTTTACACGTATTTTGATATTTTTGCTAAAAATAAAATAAAATATCCATTTTAAAAAGCTGGTGTGAATGCTCTTATATGATTGTCAATTTAAGATTTGGGATTGAATTTTGAATTCGGCAATTTTACCGGGTCCAAGTGTTTGTGACCGTAAATGGAAAGAAGTATAGAGCGCGTAGAAACACAACACCGGAATTAAAGAAGGATAGGCGAGTGTTAGTTGAGAAAACCCAGTAAAGGACAAAGTTTGCAATCATGAATGAATAAAATGACCGAACATTATCCAAACACTCAAACGCATGGAGAGAGAAGTGCACACATACGTGTCCTCCAAGCACCATGACACCTCCACGTGTCCCTTAAAACCAACCACAATGTTTGGCTTTGGCCTTTAACCCTCCACGGTCCAAATATTGTGGTACCCCGTCTAATTATAGCTTATTCATTTAATTCTATTACACGGTTCTACTTTAATTATAAATGTAACGCCCCAGAAATTCAGAGGCTTAAATGGGTTGAGAACGCTACCCATGTCAAGAAAGTGTACTTTTTTTTCAGAAATCCATCTAGAATAACTCCAGAGTTAAACGTGCTTGCTCTGGAGCAATTCTAGGATGGGTGACCTACTGGAAAGTTCCCGGTGCGCGCACGAGTGAGGACAAAGTGCGCGGATTAGAACACAACGTCAGTGGGGTCAGCATATCACCCCGGAGAGCATCTAGGAGTAACCGCGCCGGCCCAAATGGTCGGAATTTCGGTCGATTAGTGGCAAGGGCGTTAAAAAAATACTTTTATAATTAAATTATAAATATATTTTAATAATATAATTTTTTAAAATATACTTTTTACATATTCATTCAAACATGTCTCTTATACAATCAAGTTTGTAACTTTCACTTTATACATTAAACCCTCGAATGAAACATTTTGAGTACTAGATATTCATATACTCTTAAATTATTGTTCAAAATTCATATACTCCAGACTTTCAATAGGGAATGTTTGCGAGAAAATGAAGTAGTAGTAAAAAAGTAAAAACAAAAAGTGGTAGCGCGCGTGGAGTAAAACAACTGGTTGCAGCGCGTGACATTCCTAAGTGATGGATTCGGCGTCTCCAATAATACAAGAAGAAAAAGACACAGCAGTAAACAAAACCATTTTCACTTCAAAAACTTGTCTCTCAATTCCTCTCCTTCTTCTTCTTCCTTCGCCTACCATTTTACGCATAACCAAACACTCGAGAAAACTCGTCCGAGTTGACTCACTCACCACCCATCTTGCACTGTACTCTTCCCCTTCTATACCCCCCTTAGATTCTGGATCCGAGATCAAATAAATGGTCCAGCTGATGATGAACAGCGGCAAGATAATGGAAACCCACTCTGACAAAATGGCTGCTGTCAAGAATGAGATTGAGGATCCTTTGGAAGACGAACATGGCCCTTTCCAGAAGCGCCTCAAAGTAACCTTACTCTTCTCTTTAACTCCCAATTTCTGAGAGCTTTATTAGCCCATGTTTGTGGTTTTGTATATTATTTCCATTTTTGTACTAATTTGGTTGATTTTCAGTTTTATACCTTTAATTCTTTTCCTTATTATTATTATTATTATACATAATAAGTGAGAATAGAATCTTCCTTGATTTATTTTTATCCAAGTGTTGTATGATTTTTGGTACTATCTCTGACGATCAAGGTTCCTATTTTGTTAATCATACCCGAATAATAATTATGGAAAGAAAATTATATTATGAAATTATAATAAGGATTTTCATAATAGAGGTGAATTGGACTTGATTTAGTAGGTACAGGTTTGAAGCTTTGATCTTTTTGTCCCTTTTGTTTTGAAGTTAGGTACTTGTGAATGATGATGACTTTGCTAGATGGTAAATGGAATGTGGTATAATTTTGTTAGTTGAATTGATATGTGCAGAATCAGCGTTTTGAAGTAGGTGTATCGCAGTACAATCCGTTGAACGAGCCTAGTCCATTGGGCTTGCGTTTGAGGAAAAGTCCTTCTCTTTGGAGTTGATTCAAATGAGACTTTCCGAGTCCAGCAGTTCGAAATCTGGAGGTCATGGTCATGGCAAAAAGGAGGCCAAAGGTAGTGGTGGCAGTGATAAGCTCAAGGCATCCAATTTTCCTGCTTCGGTTCTTAGAATTGGGACCTGGGAGGTAAAACTCTCATATACTACTATTTTGGTATTTGTGCGAAAGTTTGAAATGTTGAAATTGCTTATTTTTTTGTTTGTTCTTGGTTTCTGCAGTACAAATCGAGACACGAAGGAGATTTGGTGGCGAAATGTTACTTTGCAAAACATAAGTTGGTCTGGGAAGTTCTTGATGGCGGCCTTAAGAATAAGATTGAAATTCAGTGGTCTGATATAATGGCTTTGAAAGCAAACTGCCCAGAGGATGCCCCCAGCACTTTGGATGTCGTGGTAATGAATTCGCATATTTTGTTCTAGTTTACCTTTTTCATCATATTTCACGGTGCTTCATCAGTTGAAACCTCAACTCACTTTCCTGGTGCAGCTAGCACGACAACCACTTTTCTTCAGGGAGACTAATCCACAGCCAAGAAAGCACACACTTTGGCAGGCAACTTCGGATTTCACTGGAGGAGAAGCTAGTATAAACAGGTAATATGAGTCTTCACGTCGTCAAATGTCTTTCATATGGTTTATGTTTTATGCTAAGAATGTGCATTCGTTTCATTTATTATGCTCTAGTCGAAGTGTTGGATGTTAAATTCTCATGAATATTTATGGTTCATTACTGGTGTAATTCATCCTTCTTAACAAGTTTGTTTTGGATTACGTTCTTAAGATCAAATATTGAAGTTTGAATAGTTGTATTATTATTGAAATGTGACACCGACAAAGATTGATAGAATCGTTTCCACAACACTGGTCATTTTTGTAGATTCAGTCATGTTGTGCCTTCATGAAAATCTTCAGCGTCCTTGATTTATATCTTGATCTTTGAGTCGGGTTATGAAAGAATCTTTTTGATTACTGACGCTTTGGAATAAGTACAAGTTTTTTGTTTTCGTATCAGCCACACCATGGTGCAAGTTGGAGTGTTGGACTATTAACCCTGCCTGTTCTGTTCTTCTGTCTTAATTGTGTATCTCCATTGTATGCTGTATTTGTTTTGTTCAACTTTTGTATATATCTATACCGTATGACACCTTGGTTCATTAAATCGTTAATCCTAGGACGGGCTTGGTACCACATATTTGACCGGGTTTTATTGCAGGAGGCATTATCTGGAATCCCCACAGGGCTTGTTAGGAAAGCATTTTGAGAAACTCACTCAGTGTGATCCTCGCTTGCACTTTCTTAGCCAGCAAGGAGAGATAACGCTGGATTCTCCGTATTTTGAACCCAGGGCTTCTGTGTTTGAAGATCAAAGTGAAGACAATAATGAATTCGACTTGAATGCAGAGGGAAGTTCATCCTTTCCCAGCTTACAGGATACTGTCTCACAATCAGGAATTCAATCTTCCTCCTCAAGGAATGACCACGATGCTCGTGGTAAACAGTCAGAATTTTACCACCGGGAAACACCATCCCCAAGCTCAGGTAAACCTTTTATGGGATTAAAGTTAATGTTATAAACTTGATGCACATGTCTTGCATACTGAGCTGGGCGTCAATGATGAAGTTATGCCTCAGTGTCTAAGAAATCTATGGTTAACTGAGATAAAACTGGGACTTACGGGGTCCCCCCCCCCAACAACCAAAACAAATTGGTCAAGATTTGAGATAGTTATGAGTTTACGGTCTACAACAGAAAGAATAGCTATATTGCACTTCATTGCAGGGTATATTTGGGATTCCGTTTATAGATGTAAACAACTGATGTGTAGGTGGTAGTGCCTGTAAATCCACTGGGCAACTGAGTTGGGGAAAAAATGTTTGAGCAACTTTACCTAGTGAACATTACATGAATGCAAACCAGTAAGCATGTTGTTTGGTTTTGCTTAGTGGCTAGCCCTGAAGTGCATGCCCTCTGTTCCTTCACCAACTTCTAGCAATATACTTCTGACTAGGTTACATGAGTTTGTCAAGATTCATATACTGTATGATGCCCAGAAGTTTACAGGGAAACTTGAGGAAGAAAGAAGGTCAAGTAACTTGTCAAGAAAATAATCACATAAATAAAAACTATCAAGCACGTTTTTGGTGTCTCGTAGTGGATTGCAGGCATCAATAAGATTTTGACCATAACTAGGCTCACTGATATGTCAAGAATCATAGAGAAAAAGCAGATTTTGCACTTACAGGTTTTTGGTTAATGCAAACAAGATTAAGAAATGTTTTATGCATGGAGTAGTGGATGGGTTAATGGTAGCGAACTCGCAATTAATTTTTAATACTTGTGTATAAGTTAAATTGAGGTTTGGGAAGTAGAGTAATTCAAGTACTACTAGATTGTCGCCCCATCAATATATGCTACCCCAGAATACTTGATTACCCTGTTGAATGGTGTCCTTACTTCTGTTCACCCAGTGACAAATGTCAACTCCGAATTTTCCTGCATTTAACTCAATTCATATTGGCAACTGGCTCTATACTCCTATGATTTATGAAAAAGTACTTGCTGTAAAATTGAGTTTGTTCAGAATCAATCTTTTGTTGTACCTGGTATTTGTAGTGCACGAGAATTTTGTTTGTTACGTAGCTATATGGAGTAGTGAATTTGTTTTTGTTAATTTCTTAGTTTTAATGAACTTTAAGGAATAGTAGTGACGGAAGTATCAAATCAAGTTACATGGTCATGTCCCAAGTGAAGTTATATGATATTGCTCGATTGGTATTAGTGGGGTTCCATGACTCGTTGTGCAATTCTTATAAGACATGTTTTAATTGTTGAACAAAGCTGAAAAAAAAAAAAAGATGGCTTACGTATGTGAGTTGTGAAAAATTGCTTGATATGTTCAGCTCGTGGAATGCTGTTGTAGGTTTTCCTTTAGTTTGTGGAATGACTATAGTCTTATGGTTATTACTTCCCATTTACATCTTTTATGACAAAATGATTGAGATCTGATTAATTAAAAAAAAAAAAAATGAAGTCGAATAGTTTTGTATGACTTAGTTTGAATTGGAGGTCATTCGGGGTTCGAGTCACTTTGGAGGTAAATGGGTAACCATTAGTGATCCTTCAGTGGCATTTTCCACCCCCACCCCACCCAACCACACACACACAAAAGAAAAAAAAAACCCAATGGGTGGGGCTTTAAGTGGGTAATGAGGAACGATAGTTGACCCTCCAGATGCATTTACAATTAAAATCAAATAATTAAAAGAACAAACTGACGTTAATGACCACAAAATAAAACGCTAATGAGTTGTGTCGTCCACTGAAGAAGCAATGTGTTTTATCTGAACATCAGGTGGATTTTGGAGGTCCCAAAGGTTTTTTACTTATCTGTCATAATTGGCAATGACTTTCCAAACTGAAAGTACTCGAGTTAGGCTTCGAAGGGAGAAATGCAGTCTTGATGATTTGACCAGCATTTCTCATGTAAAGAGAACACTCTGTAGGTTAATTATCTTGGATCATGGAGTGCAGAGTATAATATGACTTACGGAGTAATGTGCTTGCACAGTAGTCTATAAAGTGAGGTATGGTGGTAGTATCACCGGAATGTTTATTAAGACGGGCCCTCTATTGCAGAATGATACCTGTCACATTTCTTTCCGTAGATGGTATAGCAGGATTTCTTATAGATCACAATCCTGCTCTGGTCCGTGTTTTGGTAATCTATTAAAACATGAAAAGGGAGATCTGAATTACAATTATTTTTTTAACATGGATTCATTGAAGCTCACATGCTAATTCAGCACCCTAGGCCTGTGTCATACTTTTGTGTTTAAAAGTCCAGAAGTGATCTCATGGCTGGGATAGTTAGAAGTGATCTCATGGCTGGGATAGTTAGAAGTGATCTCATGGCAGTTCTGATGATATTGAAGCTTTCCAGTGCCTTACGTGTGGAGTAGCAATATTGATATAGCGTGCGTTTTATGATTCTTGGACAGTGTCACAGCAAGGCTATACGACAGTCCTAAATTTTCTTGAATTTGCTGAATGTGGGCTGTTTCACCCTGAAATGTAGCTATGCTATGTGCCAACTGCTTAATCTTGTGTAAAGAAACGGTCTACTTGAGGTCCTTTTAATTTGAGATGTTTTCAGCTTTTCGCTACTTGGCCCGTGAATCGTTTGTGCATTTATATAGTTGGGTGAAAAAAGAATATAGTAAAAAATGAAAAAGATATTTTGACTGTTGGTTCTAGGTTGCTGTGATTAATATATATTTTCTATTGTTACATTGCTATTTGTGGCATTCAGCTCGGGAGATTTTCACCATCGAAGACATAAAAGCTGGTGGAATGGAGCAACTCAAAGCGCTTGGAGGCCACTTGGATCAGGTCAGGGTGCAGGGTCTGCACTCGTCTATGTCAATGAGCGACTTAGTGAGTCATCTTGAACAACGTGTTTCAGAGCAGGGTAACACTGCCCTCTCCAACGAAGACTGGGAGAGCCTTGAAATTTTAGATGACATCAACCGGTGCTTATTCTCAGACGTCCAAGAGATGCCTGATTCAGACGAGAAGTCACTCATGTCGAGGGTCAATTCTCTTTGCTGCCTCTTGCAGAAAGAACCAACCGCTCAGCCTAAAGTCGAAAAATATGCAGATACAGAAAACAAACCCAATGTATACAAAAACACTGGAGCATCGACCAGTGGATATAAGCCTGAAGACGACAACAGGTCTGATGAGGATCAGGGGATGGGCATGTCAAGAAAGGACTCGGTTGGAGAGTTACTTCTGAATCTTCCACGGATAGCTTCTCTGCCTCAGTTCTTGTTCAATATATCGGAAGATCACGAGAACAAAGCTAGATGATGGCGTTTCAGTTGTATTGTGTGCATAGCTTCATGACTGGCAGTGTTCTAAAGTCTTAAAGTTTAAGAAGTGGTGAGTCAGTTTCTGATTAATCATGAAGTCTCCTACTACATCTTTTGGTTTGAAGGTTAGGCACGTGTATGTGTTTGTAATAGTTCAAAGTGCTTAAAGTATAGAGTAGTGGTTACTCAGCAAGCGTTGGTGATAAGTGTTCAAATGTACAAGAAAGTGGAACAGAAATGTTTTGCTATAATAAGCTTTTCTGGTAATAATTGCATGGTTACAAAATAAGAAGCTCCTTCAATTTGGCACATCAATTTTGGAACCAGTTAAAGAAACAAGTACTAAATGACTCTTCTAACATTTCATGAAACTCCATCATGCCATTGGGGCCAAATAAATGGTTAAATTGGAACCGGCCGAGGAGGACTCGGGGTTGGGTCGTTTGTCCTCTCCTCCACGACGACACTGACTTTAAGCCCCAATTGACAATAATTCGAAACGTTACATATGAAATAAAACACGCCCTTCTCAACAAACGGAAACTCAACAGGACCTTCCATGAACGCCTTAAACGCCTGATTCGAACTGCAACTGTCGTGTTCTCTGCGTGAAACGTGAATCACGTTGTAAAGCCCTGAACTAAAGTCGAAATCTGCATTACGTACGGTCTATCGTGTTAAGGGCAACATATAGGAAAAGGAAAAAGGTGAGAGCTGGGAAATGGAAGAAGATTTTACTTACAGAGAGTGTCTCCAGTGTGGAATGTGTAAGAGGAGGACCAGTTAGCGTAGAAGTCATTGCCTGGTGGTATTGACCAAATCGAATCTCCGACCGTGAATTGCGAACCACATGAGCAAGTGACCAACCATGAGAGTAGCAGTAGAGAGATGAACATGTTCGCCATTGATGGACTTTTTCTTTCTTTCTTTCTTACTGTGCATTTGAAGTGGATTTTGGCGGTTGGTATTCCACATAACATGTAACCTCTCTGTTTTTGTCTCTATTTTGCAGTTTGGGATGTAAACTTTATGTTATTTCATATTCAAACCCAACTTTTCATGGACTATCCTGCTTCACTAATTTCACAGAGACGACCTAATTATACATTCCCCTGGAATTGTAGGCACATTACAGTCCAACAAGACCAAGTGACTATTCACCGTAATAATCACATTGCTATTATTATGTTAACCAAACAGCAAGTGTATCATGAGAGAACAAAGCACGTTGACATTGATTTAAGGTTGTTCTTCCCAAGAAGTTTTGAAATAAATAAGATTCATACATTTCTGAGTGCTTTTGATGTTATGGCTAAAGCTTTTCCAGAATCGAAGTTCAGGCTTTGCCTAAACCTTAATTGGTATCAAGCCTCCCTCAAAGGGTTGCATCCTAACTTCAGGGATGGTCAGATCAACAGTGCACAAGGGTGTTGAGCTTAAGGTGGAGAATTGTGAGTGGTGTTATCTCAACAATGTGAGGAGTTGAGGTAGGAGTTGTGTCAACACCGGAAGTCGAATACAATTAGGAGGGAAACTGTTGTTAATTAAGACAATAATTCAAATACTCTTAGGATTCGTATTAATTGCAATATTGTTGCTTACATATAAAGACGAAGACTGTATTGTATTAATTGTTTAGACATCATCATCAACATCATCGAAGAACTCTCTAGGTTTTTTTATACCTTGAATTATATAGCCAATTGTTTGATATTATAAGTTTAGCTTGAGAAACTCTGTTTCCGTTTTTTAGATTCTATTAGGTACTTGTAACTGAAATAATTGGGGTAACAATCATACATATTAACCACAAAATTAAAAGAAAATAAATACTGTTTAACTACATAAACATGATATTGTATTACTATAAGATATAAGATAAAGATATGTATATTCAA
Source organism: Plantago ovata (assembly GCA_028274465.1). Taxonomy (NCBI): domain Eukaryota; kingdom Viridiplantae; phylum Streptophyta; class Magnoliopsida; order Lamiales; family Plantaginaceae; genus Plantago; species Plantago ovata. Next base: position 466,218 of record CM051458.1, on the reverse strand, counting down.
TAACCAACACCATGTGAGTCTTGTGTCATTCCAATTTTCCAAGTTAGATTAGATTAGTATTTTTTACATAATGTAATTATTTAAAAGAAAAAAAAAAGGTTGAAATATTTTTCGGTACAATGCCGTACTGTTACCAAGATATTAAATATCGTGCCGTACCGGTATATATAATTCAGTACGGTATACGGTACGTTAAATTTTTTTCAATTTTGGTATTTGGTATCCGGTTAACAGTACGGTATGCCGTTATCGAAATGAACACCCTTAGATTGACAATGTTACTCATGCCAATAAGGTGCACTTTTTTTTTTTTTCCGAAATGGCAAAGCGAGGATCAATAATGGTTATCCATTTACTCCCGTACGTGGTGACTCGAACCTCCGACCTATTGGTTGGATGAATAACATGCACCTTTCATTTTAGAAATTTCATATTTAACAACTTTAGAAGATGAATTGGACCCGAGGACATGCACTTGGAAGATTTAGAGCCAAAAACCCAAAGTTAAGACCTAGTACTTGGCGAATACATAAGGTGGTTTAGCTATTGTAGTGCATGAGTAATTGTAATATAATTTATATTAAAAACAAAAACGAGGTGGTGCTGGTGCATAGAATTTGTTTGCTCTCTCTCATTCAATAGCGAAAACAATTACATTATAATTTCAGATAACCCACTAAGCTATTAAGTGCTCGATAATTAAAACCTCATGCCATGGAACCTCCCATAACACGTTTACCAGTAACAAGTGACATGCTAACCAACACTTTGTTTCTCCAATTCAAGCTACTCAATGCAGGAACATTTTTCCCCAGAACATTTTCGCAATCGCTAACGAACCTGTCCAATTTTTCAATCGACCAAACCATTGATCTATAATCTCCTTTGCCAAATGAAAGATTTGCTTCTACCAACCCGTTAATCAGATTTTGGTACCCAGATTGACAAATCTGGTACAAATCTTTTGTGGTCTTATCCTTTTCTCCAGCTTCTGATTTCTGTACAAACACCTCGGTCTTTGATGCCTCTTCCAGTGCCTGAGTGACAGATATTTGGCATAAACCTTTGATGTCTGTGTTAGGTGCATATAGGAATTGGATTAGTGTATTGGTGCACATATTTTGGTCTGGTGTTTGTGAACATATTTCATCAATGAGATGTGAAGTACTTGGTTCAGGAGTAACACATGAGCACTGTGGGATCAAAACAAGAAAGATTGTGAATGTGATAATGTAGAAAATATTAAAAGTCATTGTGCTTATAATTATTATACTCTCTTCTGTTGAATTCTGTTGAATAATGGAGTGATTTAATTAAGGTATAAATGACTACATGTATATATATACACACTACTTGAGAATTTCCAAAAAACAAAAAAAAAAAAACACCTCAATCTCATTACCTGAATGTACTTGTTGAATAACTAAAAATACTGTAACCTCATTGCACTTTTATATATAATCTAATAATGCTTGTTTTGGGAAAATTATACATAATATATATTGACCATTTAATTGAAAAATTTATTTTTAAAATCTAATGAATGTTATCAGAATAGTACTGACTATCTACAAATTTTATCATAGAAATCAATGCATATTTTTGGGAAATTATACATAAAATCATAATAGTACTACAAACCATTCAAATATTTTATCGGGTAAAATTCATGAAAGTCAATCTTAATTATTATTCAAAATGTGCATGAATTACCATTTCTCATGGGACAGGCTGTGTGGAACTTTTAGGCTAAACAATTGTGGAAAACTCTATCAAGTAATTAAGAGACCACCCTAAGATTTGATTTAAAAGAGGGACCTAAATGACCCATTTATACAAATTATAAAATTATTCCAAATTAAAAGCTAAATACTAAAACATTCCAACCCAACCAAAATCGAGCAATTGGGTCCAAACCGGGTAATATGATATGGATCTAGAATATATATACGATGAAGACTCGGAAAGTCCCGCAGCGTCACAAAATAAGAAGTCTTCACGTACAAGTCTCCTAGCTAGGGTTTAGATCTTTCTTAGCCACTAAGAATTCAATCTAGTAGAAGATCTCATATAATAAACGATATTCTGTAATATTGGTATTAATATTTATTTGTTAGTAGTTGCTGATAAGGGGTTTTTAGATGCTATAGGGGCCTAACCACTAGTACACCCATTTATATTGTGACAAGTGTACTAGGGTTTACTTTTTAATGCCTTTTAATCTCTTTTAAACTTATCAGTTAGTATCTTTTAATATGTTTCATAATTATCTTTCCTAATTCTTGAACTTTCCACCACTATATAAGTGGCTCACTATTCCTTTAATAAATATGTTTGTATTATAAATGAATTGATATGCCTAGAGACATTATCTATAGAAGTCCTGCAAAATGTGTTACCTCCTCCATGGAGCAACCTAGGCCGCTAAGTGCCACATGGACCGACCAAGTCCGTTCAAGTTATCATCAATATAGCTCATTTAATACACAAAAAACCCTTAGCTCTAATTAATAAAAAGTATTCCACAACACGATTCTAGAGAGCGAGAGAGGCACTCCACCGCTCGTCGTCGGTCTTCTACAGTTTCTCCTCTCGTCGTAACTTATTCTACTACCTGTGTAGACACTCCACAACACGATTGTAGAGAGAGATATATGATTTTCATGGTTTTATCCTCTATGAGCTTCTAAATCGACTGATTCGATATGTAATACTTTATAACACGTTCTTTCTTTGCATATCTATATGTAGGTATGTGTTTGATTCGATATTTGTTGGTGATAGATGTCACATTCGACAATGGGTGGAGGGATAGGTTTTGTTTGAACTAGCATAATACAGAGTGGGACGGAGAGAGTATAGCATTAACAATAGGTCGAACCTAGTTTGTAACATGATGAACCCTTGGTGTGGTTATGATTTTTGCCACGTGGTGGTATATATATAGGCAATGGGTGGAGGGATAGGCTGTGACTCGGTAGTATCCATCCCGTATCGGGAAAGGAACTATTCGTTTGATGGAGTTATTGATGAACTCATGAACTTATTGCTTGTATACCGCCATGGGGTGGAGGAAGGCGAAATTTTGGAAGTGATGATGTTCCTGCATGAGTTTAATTTGTGCTTGTCTTTTGGACCCGTTTTGGTATGCTATTATGATGGCAAGCTAAGTTTTAAAAGTCGGACTAGGAGGTTAAGCTGGTCACCTCAAAAAAGGTCGGATTGTGGTCGGACCGGTTCAACTGAATTGTAAGTCGGGTTGAGCCGGAATATCATTATAATATTATAATATATATACAAATAGTATATTATTATTATTATTAATATATTCATCTAAAATGACACTAAAAAGTAATATTATCCAAATCGCACACGAAATATATTCCATATTTTTATATATATCCTTTTTTTTTCATATATGGGATTTTCTTAATTTTTATTTTTGTGCATTTTGACCCAGAAAAGCCGCCGGCTCAACCGGCTTCGGTGGCTTTTCGCCGCCTTTTTCGGTTCTGGGTCCTCCGACTTTTTTTTGCATAGATGAGATTTTCTTAATTTGTTTTTTTTTTTTTTGCATTTTGGCCGAAAAACAGAAAAGCCGCTGGCTCAACCGGCTTCGGCCGCCTTTTTCAGTTCGGGGTTCTCCGGCTTTTGAACGGCTCTTAGCCCACTTTTAGTCCGGCTGCCAACAGCTTTCCCAGCCCAACCGGTCTAGCTGGCCGGCTCAACCCAGCCTTTAAAACATAGATGTCAAGTTATATAATATAATGTTGTATTTCTAAAGGTCTCGTGTAGCTTTTTCAGGCTTGTTGGCCTTCTTAACTGGCTTTGTTAGATTGTTACCTAGTTTCGTTGGCCTCGGGGCTTTGCGCCTAGTTCATGGTTTGGGAAAGGTAGATGAGATGATTTTTACGAAGTAGTCATATGTTCCGGTCATTCTTATTTTTACGTTTGTTTTGTTGACTTTTTTTGTACTCTGTTTGATCTCCATTTACTCCTAAACTATAACAAAAAATTTATTTATGAAAGTATATTATGAAAATATAGTATTTCTACTTTTATTATATAATTTTATAAATAATTTTTCGATAGGATTTAAGATTTTATTAGTGGTCAATCTAAGTTTTGAAAAAAGTCAACAAAACAAACGTAAATAATTCACTTGGACGGATGGAGTATTTGTAGCATTACTTGTGGGCTCTTGTTATTAATATTTTTTTTACTGTTTTTGTTTTTAAAAAAAACAGACAAGATTGCTACAGTTTAAGGACCAAGTCAAGCGGTATGTTTTTTATAAAGAAAGACAATAAGTTAACTTGGTCAGTGGAAGACTTTCGAATTAAGAAGAAGAAGAAAAGCTATTGAAATATATAATCACCAGTTTTAAATCAATTAATGATTACCATGAAGTTAATTTAATTAAAGCCTTAATTAGCTGTTAATAGCTTCACCGATCAGTTGACAAAATAGTATAGCTGTATACCTAGATTAATGCCAAGAAGTATTAGTTAAATTGAATAACATGTGGTAGATTTATTTAAATAAGCATGGTTAACAATTGTTATTTTCCTTTTAACAGAATTGAAATAATTGAATTGAGCTGAAGTAAATAAAGTTGAACTGAATTGAACAGAACTTAATAGAATTTATTTGTGATAAAATATAACTAAGCAAATCTGAACAAAATTGAACTCGACTGAATAAATATGAAAATAATTGAACGAAAATGAATTGAACTGAAATTAATGAGTTTTCATAATAATAAGAAGAAACGGAGTTCAACTAACTTAATCTTAATGTTATTTTATGATTAATCATGGTTAACTAGCTCCGTAATAAATTTCCAACCAAGACGCGGTTTGGTTGAATTGTGAGAAGGTTGTCAAAATATGAAGAACATAATTCAAATATCCCGCGTTGCTTTCTTAGCATGTGGCACTCGGTTCATCAGTTGGTGCTCCTCTGAGTACGTCATAGTTTGTTCCTCTGTAACCTCAACATTTCTCTTCTTCCCGGCTTGAACAATGTCAAGTGTGATTGAATCTTCATCATCTTTAACGAAGGTGGGAAAAGAAATCTCGTAACATACAGAACATGCATTTCTCTTTACTATACTACTCAAAGTATTTATACGTGAAATAAAGTATAAAATTATAAAAGACGTATTAATATTATTTAGAGTGAAAATTCTACAAATCTAGCTTAGATTAGTACCTTAAACTATTGTGCACAACAATATTACCTGGATTGGCATGTGCAGATCGATCGATTATTGCTGTAAATAATGTAGAGTATTGAAACGAAACAAATGTTCCTAAACAAAGTACCAACAAAGTAATCCAGTAAAAATTAAAACTAGATCAAATAGATAGGACGCGAGCTAATGAAATCAAGTAAATTACAAAGTATTGACTCCATGAAGTATTATACTTGTGACTTGTATTTTGTCTATCTTATAGCTTGTTGCACGTAAAGAAGCCCTTACAAAGTCGATAAGGGTACGTAAATCATATCTGGCATTCCGCGCGTATCTCCCAAAATTTTTGGATGAGATGATTTAAACTAAACTTTAATTTATAATATTTTAGATGAAAATAACATATCCTAATTACCGCTTCTTTACATATCAACTACTACTAGCATATTAAAGAAAGAAAAAAACAAAACAAAAACCTACTAGCATAATTAAGGAGACCATAATTAAGCATCAAGATAGCCCAGGAAACAAACCATTTATGAACAGTTGGGTTTGTCAAACTCAAATATATTAATATATGCCACAGATTAGCCATGGCTATAATATAAATCATTATTCAAACTTACACGTACTCCCTCCTCCGTCCACTTTTTTATACGTTCTTCCAGTTGATTATTCCGGACAAAAATTTCAATTATAAATTCGTTTTTAATTCTCAATATAAATTTATTATACTTCCTCCGTTTCATTAGAAAGTTCCTAAGGGGACTATTCATCGCGTCCTTTGACTATGTATAACTCCTAAATTTCATTAGAGAAAAATATAATAAAATTATATTATGAAATTAAATGGAGTATATTTTCATAATCGACTTTTAATTTATATTGATACAGTTCAATTTAAAAGTTATATGTGGTCAAAAGTCGCGATGAATAATCCCCTTAGAAACTTTATAATGAAACGGAGGAAGTATATTTTTTAATATTAATTTAAGAGTTATTGATGGATCCGTACGTAGAGAGATACATAGTAGAACGAACAGTAAAGTATATAAGAACAAGTTATAACCTGGCCAGATTCGTACCAGACCGCAGGTTCTACTAGCATGATCACGTACTAGGCCTAGCGATTACTTGGTGTCAATCACTTGCTGGAACTACCTCCCCGATTCCACGGTATAATAATGCTTATCTCCCCGAGTCGTAATGGTATATTAATGCACAAAGGTTGGAATCTTAGAGATGAACTCACAGGTTTAGTCATTAATGAAAAATAATGAGAGTTTTACATCAGTATTTAAAGGAATGAAAAGACAAACCTAACTTAGTGAACAAGAAAATATAACGGGCAACCCCAACAAAATAAGGTTTTGGAAAGTATAAAACAAAAGAAAAAAGTCCTATGTCTTCTTAGCCCTAGCCGCCGGCCACCATAGGGTTTGGTCTCCGTTTGAGGGCACTCCGTCATGGCCAGGGCACTCTGTTTATGATAAAAAAAAAATTATTCCAAAATATCACTTGTAAAAGAATAGAGTTTTGAAATCCAACATATAAGGATTTGTTTTTGAAACGACAAATATTTTAACTATTCATACACTCTTTTTATACAAATATTATAAATCACCTTATATTTTTACATCTAAACCACCTTATGTTTCCGCCGAGATCGAACCCTGCACCTCTCCTTAATTCACCAACCCAAACTTCTTTCCTATACACCACCTTATGGCTCGTACCAACATATAAGTTGATTCGATCACCTCACTATGTTCCAATCCGACCCAATTCATTTAATACACACACATATGTTGAAGTCGTAATTAACCATGCAGTTGGCTCATAGAGCACAATTTAATTTAAATCTCATATCTCATTTCATTCAATTTTTGATTGAGTAGGTGTTATAGAAGTACATGTTTTACTCATTCTGTATGATTGTGGGAATCAAACTAGTTTATAAGGCCGGCCCGATGAATATACAAAAGTTTAGAGTGATAAGATTGGTATAACTGTATTTGGAATTATAAAGTGGTAAATATGTACGTAGTGTAGGAATAAGATAGTTAAATTTGCGGTTTAAAATAAAATTATATATTTATATTATTTTTAAAATGAGATACATACTGAAACATTTAAAATTGAAAGATAAGAAGATTTTCAGAACGTTTGTTTAAAAAAACCAAAAAAATCCTTTGGTGGAAGTATAAAGGAGTGGCTAATGGTGTAGATTATATATATATACCAATTACCAAATGCAAATGCCTTAGAATTTGAAAGTATAAAAAAATCTCTCTGCTCCTCCAAATCTAAGAATGAGAAACTTGTCCTCAATTTTCCACCATTCAAAGCTAAGGCCATGTCAATCTGTCCTAAATCATAACAGATATTTGCATGTCGTCTCTGCAGCCATATCTGTGCCTGATCATTTACCCGCAGCAAATTGCGATCCAGCTGGGAACACTGCAGCCATAACTTCTTTTTGCAGGAAGCAGCATCGTTTCTGCTCTAGTCTTCACACTGCAGACTCTTTCAGGTTTGTCTCCTCAATCTTATGTGTAGTTGTGTACTTGTGTACGTCTATCTAGACTATATATATGATCTGCTCTTTACAAAGTAATGTTCTTAACTGTGTGATAAAGGATATAATGTGTAATGAAAGTTTATGAGCTAGCTTATAATCTCCATGCTAGTTTATCTTAATATTCTTTTATATCATTTTATCCGTTAAAATTACATGAAAATTGAATTGTGAAAGATATTAAACTAGCTTATTAGAAAAAAAGCTAACGCTTCTAACTAAAAAAAAAAACTTTATTAGTTTATCAAAAAATTAAAGTAAGTTTTAGGAGGTTATAAACTCGTATTCACGTAAGTATCTTATTTCACTTATACGTGCGACATGCCAATAAGTTTGTTATGTGACTTATAAATTCCTAAGCTAACGCTAAAATAAGCAGAGGCTTATATGGACTGAATTAGTATTTTTTAGACGAATACTACATATCCTAATTATTATCGGTCAATTGATAGTGATTCTAGTAATTACCAAACTTCTTTGGATTTTGGGGTGCGGAAGTTTAATTCTGAGTTATAATCAGGGAGTGTTAGTATCCTTTAGCTCGTACTATTGTTAAGAACTTGTATGAGATCAGTGCAAGTAAATTATTTTTCTGCAAATTGCAGCAAAAATAATGAAAGCAGCAATGGAACAATACCTGTGGAGATAATTTCTGTTCAAAACATCAAACCTTCCGCTCCTACCCCACATCACTTGAGGGCATATGAGGTTTCACTCAGATCAATTCGTCACCGCTCATTACGTCCCTTTCGTATACTTCTACCCGAGCAATGATCAAGATGGCAAGCCCGCTCAAGTTGCTCAAGTTGCTCAAGTTGATAACAATGTGATCACAAAAAGACGAATGGAGCAGTCTTTTTATCTGATCCAGGGACAAGATTTGGGTCAATTGCACTTTTGGTCCTTTAAGTACTAATTATCTGTGTTTTTGGTCCTATGTTTAGGCGAATTGGCAAATTCATTCCCCAAATTGGTATAATTCACCGTATAATTGTCCAAGTCGCCGTATATTGCCATAATTCGCCCGTCCAAGTCACTGTATATATGCTACCCCACATCATCACCAACTTCACATAACCCCCATGGTCTTGAAGCTCAAGAATAGAGCTTCCTTATGCTTTGTTGACATAGCTAATTATTAAGCTCTGTAAATGAGCTTAATAAAGCTCTGTTAGAGAGCTAAATTAATCTTTGTACAAAGCTTCATCAAGCTCTTAAACAGAGCTTGATAAAGCTCTGAAAACCGAGTTTATGAAGCTCTGAAACAGAACTTGTTTTCAGCTCTGAAAACAAGAAATAAAAACCAATTTAGGGTTTATAGGAAAGGGAAATTTCCAATTTTGGGGGTAAATTTCTCCCAAAAACTCCACTAGTTCGTCTAGATTCAGTTCTTCATGTCCATTTCAGTTCTTCCTAGTTCAGTTCGCCGCCACCTCCATGTCCAAATCAGCTCCACCTCACCCGTATATACGTATTTGGGCGTATAGGACCGTATGGAAGAAAAAGAGGACCAAAATCGCAGAGGACTAGTAGTTATAGGACCAAAACTGCAATTTACCCACAATATTTTACCCACTGGCCGGTAAATTTCAGGGTGCTCGGTTTATTGATTGTAACGATGAAGGTGTCTATTATGCAGAAGCGAAACTCAGATTTCTCCTCAAATCAGGTATGTACCTTACACCAGTTAACAATCTAACAGTTCCATCATGCAACTTCAACTTAACATCCCCAATGCCTTTGACCATGCATGATTGATTGTTCCTCAAAAGTACAGTTCCATATTTCCCATATTTGAAGCTTGTAAACCATTCTTTAACCGGACTCATATGGAAAAGAGCATCCAGAATCAAGTATCCAGGATAAGTCTATATTAGAAGTTGAGACCGTAAGTACCTCTGATATGTCAAAAGATTGTGTAGCTTGTGCAATGTCCATTGTTCCTGCCTCTCCCACAGATTGCTTTGTCTTCTTGTTGTTCCACACAGGGCAATCCTTCTTGAGATGTCCCTTATTATGACAGTGATAGCACCTCCTGCTTTCCACAGAATCTGATGACCTCTTACTCTCTTTCTTCTTGTATTTGTCCTTTGGTAATCTTTCCCTTGCAGAACTACCTTTCCTGGAACCATGGTACTTCATAGCAAGACTCTCAGCCGAATGTCCACCTTCCTGCAGATTCTTCTGCTTATGGAACTCCCTAGTCTTCAATGTTTCCCGTACCAAATCCAAGGTCACTGCAACATTACCAAACATCAACGAATCTCTGAAGTTTCCATAGGAGTTGGGTAGGGAGTTGAGCAACACCATAGCTTTGTCTGCGTCTGTAGTCTCATCACCAACATTCTCCAAGTGTGTTGTGATCTTGTCAAACTCTGCTAACTGCTCCAAAATCGATCTGCCTTCAACCATCCTAAAACCAAGAACTTCTGCTTGAAATACATCATCTGGGCTGATGATTTCCCCCTATAAACTTCTTCAAGTTTATCCCAGATAGCCTTTGCATCAGAACACTTAATAACCTCCCTCAATGCTTCATCGCTCAATGACTGAACAAGTGTATTATATGCCTTCTTCTTGATTTCCTTCTTCTTTGCTTCGTCTTTAATATCCTTAAGACCGTCATCCCCCAACAGAGAATCTTCCGCTCCATAATCCGATAACAAGACCTTAACCCTCAGTTTCCACAAGCTGAAATCCGTGTGCTTTGTGAGCTTTTCATTCTCGATTTTAGTTGACGCCATTGCTTATATCAAGCTTCGATTTTCCTGTATCTCCTTCGTCGTTCCCACAGACGGCGCCAATTGTTGAGTCACAATACGACAGATAAAGAAAACACAAAACTCACAATATCAACTAAACCCACCAAGATTAGCTGCACACAATTAATCACACAAGAACAGAAAACAGAGCAAGAACGAAAGCAAGAAAGAACAAAAGAGTTTAACGTGGTTCGGTTATAAATAACCTACGTCCACGGAGATCAAACAGGTTCACTATATTATATCAATCTCAATTACAAGTCACTAACAGTATTGCAAGAAACAAGAACCAATCTGTCTCTCAAAGCTAGAACCTATAATCTATATAATATCACCATTCGAAGTAGTCGAACCGGTCTTCAATGCTGTGATGAACGTGTCTAAGCATACAATAATCATCCCTTTATATAGCATACAAATCGCAGCTATTTCCTAATAGATATCAAATAGGTATTGAATCCTTAATTAAATCAATTTCCTTTTCCTGACTGTTGTCGGACTCCGGAAGTTGATCGGGAGGTTGGCTCAACTGTTAGGTCAACTTCAGTCTCTGTGTCTGCTGTTGAGATAACATTAACTCCACATTCCGCATTCAATATTTTTCAAGGCTTGGGCTGAGACAGCTCGGGGTTCCTCAAAGGATAACATATTGCCAGACTTCAATGCACCTTCTGTGTTCCTTCCTGATCCAACACAAAACACCGAGCTTATGGAAATCCTTCCTGACTATTTGCGACAAGTCAAGTCCGTGACAAAAACGTTTTATGTTTTCTAGTGCTTCTTTAGATACCCTGAAAAAGAAAGCAGAAGCCACAAGCCGGGTCATGGCTGTGACAAGCCTTATTTGGAGATGTGCCATGGATGCTTCTATGGTTGGACGTCCTCAGATGGTTGCTCGAAGAAATTTCCTTCAAGTTTGATGCTCTTGCCAGACCTAAGGAGAAGAAGTTTACCGCCTCTGCCACCATTTCCATTGGGAACATAATCACTGTCGTGATTGCCCAATGCAGCCGAGATGATTATGTATCTGGGGGCATAAAGTCTTCCGCGGGAAAGCTAAAACACGCTGTTGATAGTGTCGACTATAATTACATAATTTACATTGACAAATTAAAAGGAGTGGAAGGATCGAAAAACTTTTTAAACATCAAGGATGAATGGAAAAGGCAACTTTTAAACGATAAGGCCCATCGTATGCTAGTAACGAGCATGTGTAACAGTGGATTATACGAGGCTGATTTCGGTGGGGAAAACCAATTTGGGCATCTGTTGCTGATGGTGATGCAGACATCGCTTTATTTGGAAATATGGTATACTTAATGGATACCAGAGTTGGGCGTGGCATAGAAGCATGGGTGACCCTGCCTGAAGGAGAAATGACTGATTTTGAGCAAGATGCAAAGCTACTTTCTTACGCATCGTTGAACCCTAGTCCTCTTCAAAACTGTTCTTGATTATATGTGCCCGTTCTGTTCTTGATTATATGTGCCCGTTCTATTTTGTCAAGAATGTGATTTGTTGTACTGTTTGTTTGTTGTTATTTATATAAGATGTTGTTGTCAAGTAATTTACCATGATGTTATATGCTATAACATTTTATATGTGCAATGGACTAATTCAAGTTCCTTAATTTCTTTCTTTTCTGGTGCGAAAAGGGAAGAAACGCTAAGAACAGGCAGTGACATTTCAGCTGGTGTTACTATAATTTCGAAACAAAAGATCAAACCTGCCTTTCCAACTCCTCTCGAGTGGAAGACGTACAAGTTTTCACTTATGGAGCAACTTCGGCCAAACATTTACTCTCCCATGGTCTACTTCTTCCCGAACAAGGACGAAAATTCCCAACTATTCATCAGTAAACGAAGACTACTGCTCAAACAGTCGCTATCTGAAACGTTGACAAGCTTCTATCCACTTGCAGGAAAACTAAAAGATAACTTGCATCTGGAATGCAATGACGAAGGCCTGCCATATTTTGAAAGCGAGTTAATGGTAAACTTGTGAACTTCCTTGAAAGGTCTGATCATCATCAACTTATAGGTAATCTGATGCCCTTTCACCCCAACTCTATCGAGCTGTTGTTCAAGACTTGCCTGGCAATGCTTCAGGTGAACATCTTTGAGTGTGGTGGCATTGCTATTGGCTTGTATGTATCCAACAAGATCATGGATAGTTATTCACAGGTTATGTTCCTGAGAGCCTGGGCCGCACGTGCCTCTGGATCTTCAAGCTTGCACATAAGCCCGAGTTACATATCACCAACTATGTTCATCCAACAACCGACCCTGCCTGAAGACGTCAGGCTCACAGCTCATCCTTCATTATTGCAGCCGCATCGGAGGAATTCAACAAGGAGGTTCTTATTTAGCACATCGTCCATTTCTTCAATAATGGAACGAACTGATCATAAGTCTGCATTACCATATTCAGGTGAAACAAATCCCGAAAGCTCGATGGTTGTGACAGCACTCATATGGAAATGTGCAATTGAAGCTTCCCAGAAGAAGTCTTCGGTTTTAACCACTGAGGTCGACCTAAGAAGTAGAAGTTCACCGCAAATGCCACCTTACGCAGTAGGCAATATTGTATGGACTACTGTAACTAAATGCAGTATCACCGAAAATCCAGGAGTTGATTTCATTATGAGAAAACTGAAACATGCCGGTGATGAGATTAACAGTGGCTTTGTTGAAGGGATCAAGGGTGAACACGGACATCGCAAGGTATGCCAGATATTGAACGAGCATAGAGAAGTGTATGCAGATCAAGAATCAGAGTTTGTCTTGGTTTCGGACTTGTGTAGCAAAGGGGTATATGAGACAGATTTTGGATGGGGAAAGCCATATTGGGTTTGCATTGGAGAACCGATCCCCACAATGTTTTACGGGCTAACAAACCGGGTATTGCTAATGGATACAAGGGATGGGAACGGTGTTGAAGCTCGTGTTACTTTACAAGAACAGGACATGGCTCATTTCGAGCAGAACACTGAATTGCTTTGCTTCGCCACCCCAATTTACAATCATTTATAACCGCATGTTTAGATGCACTAGTCGTCTCATGTATGAAACAATGTTTTCATTTAAACGTTAGACAGATAATGAAAATATACAATCAGGGCCAGTCGGACAGAGTATGTTACATGTAATATCTGGCGAAAGAAAGTAATTGATTCAGGTAATCCTTTTAATGCCTACATTCTCAAGATGACTTTTGAAAATATCTCATTACTCATTAAAGCTTGTAAAGTGAATTATGCAAATAATTTACAGTTTAATAAAGGAAATATGGACGTCCTTTCTCTGCAAACTCTGTTCACTGGGTGATGAAACTGCGGACCACTTATTTAGGTGCTGCCCTTTTGCTGCTGATATTTGGAGGAAGGTTGCGGGTTGGGTTGAGGTGACGTGCTGCCCTGTTTATTCTCTGTTGGATATTGCCTGCGGTAAATGGATGTCGAGTGGGTGCGTTAGTGGTGATTTTGCTGTCGCCGTTACTCAATGTACTTTATGGGGTATATGGAAAGCACGAAATAATTGTAATTTTAAGAATGAAGTGCCGTCGATTAACGGGGTGGTGGATTCAATCAAGTTTAGTTTGTGGAACTGGTCGAAGCCGAGAGGAAGGATTCAAAGTGGGTATAAGCTTCAAGATTGGCTCGGTCCCCTGGTCACTGTTGGGTATAAGTTCTTGGTAGAGTCTTCCTTTGTTTTTTGTACTTTTATATTTCTATTAATAAAATTTTGCCGGTTAAAAATAAAAAAAAAAAAAAAAAGGGAGGAAATATGGAAGTATCAACTTTGAGTTAAATGCAAAGGATGAAATATTGAAATTGATAAGACAGCTCTTGGATGGTAAAAAAATGAACTCCTTGTATCACTCCTTATGGTTTGGGATTTAATTGATACTTTATAAATATATTAGTAAAAAAGAAAAAAGAAGACCTTCCCAAATTGAAGCGCCTAATGATTTGGGGTTTAATTGAGGTTTGTATGTAGGTCTCATATGCCACATGTTAATCTATTATTAATGTTCCTACTAAAAAATATAATTAAAGAATTTTGTTAATATAATTTGGGACTTTAATGGAGGCTATTATTTAGTAACCTCATTTAAGCCTAAAAATACCTCCAATTAAGCTATTATTTAGACAGCTCTTGAATTCGACCGTACCGATCAAAAGTCATCTGAAACGAGTTCACTCACCCGAAACCATCCGATTCGAACGACCTGTTTGTCACCTCTACTCCTCGGTGGTTGTCTTCTCCGATTGAAAAGCTTCATATTCAGAATCAACAGTCTTCATTAGGGAGAATCACATTTTTAATCCCCCAACAAGGAGTCCCCCGTATTTTTAATCCTAAGTGATTTTAAATTTTGTTAATATGGTCCTTTATACAGTTTAAACACCAATTAGGATGTATTTATATGTATAAATTCGTGTATTTACAAAATTAAGTATTTAATTTTCAAACTTCCCATGATTTATTTATAAAAAAGAAAAACCAATAATTGTCGGCTCCGGACCGGAGATGTTTTCAGCTCCTGATCAGAGTTGTTTTCATCTCCAAACATCTCGGATGTGGAGCTGAAAACAGCTCTGATCTGGAAGAAGGTGTTTTTTTTTTTTTTCGAATTTATTTTGAATTATTTATTTATAATTGTTTTTATTTGTATGATTTATATTTTAAAAGTTATAAAAACAAAGTAGACTTGTAACGCCCCGGCCCAACAGACCGAAAAGTTACGCATGAGTGACCAAACACATCTCGATGGTATGAAAGTTTCCGCTTTAGGCATGAGCCTCACGGTTTTGCATTTGATTTTATGATCTTTGAGCTTAATTGTTTTTTTTTTTCCAGAGAATTCCATGGTTGCAAAGATTTTACCATTTACAACTGAGATTTATGGATGAGATGAAAATTGAGCGCCTCATGAATTCAGTTTCTAATCGAGTTTTTTTTTTTTACCAGCGAGATTGCAACTGTGTTGGGTCGTCAGATTGATCTACATTATATAGGTTTTTTTAATCCTTTGGACTTTAGGTTTGTTGAGGTATAAGTGGATGTAGGGTCTATTCTTTTCGTCTGAACAGAACTCTCTAAACTGAACAGGTCTGAATTGAATTGAACTGAATTGAATGAAGTTGAGCTGAACTGGACTTAACTTATTTTTAGTATAAAATACTAGTAAGCGAATTTGAACTGGATTAACTGAACTTAATGTATCTGAACTGAACTGATCTGATGTAAACTTAAAATAATTAATTTTCAGAGAACAAAGCCGTAGACGTTTTGTATAAGTGGGAGTGTATTTCTTATATAGTATCATTATAATCTCAAATGCTTTGAAAATCGTCATTAAAGTACCAAAATGCAAGCTCACTGACTTAAGGGTCCCCTAACTAGTATGACGAATTAAAAAAGTACTCATTATAATCTACTCCAAATTGAAACAAATCATTTGCCATGATATGACATCTATCATTAAATAAGTCCTATTTTCAATTAATTAATTGGCCATCCTTAATTTCATTTTATTAAAAAACATCTATTTGGATAATTTTTTCCAAATTTGTCCTAATTATCATAGACAAGAATATTTAGAAACCTGAACCATAGGATTACGAAGGATTTGTAAAATCAATTGGCTCGTTGGTCAAAGATCTAGTATCAAAGATCCACGAAGTTAGGACACTCGGAAGAAATAGCCCGTGATTAACACTTATTATTTCAATCAAGAATTTGTAACCTCAAACTGCTTTTTATAATTTTAAATTTAGATGCTAGATCTATACTATTTCGGTTGTAAAACCTAAGGTTTTTTAATTTAATGCATTAACTTTGATCTTAAAATAAAAAAAAAAAGGCTGCGAAATTAACAAACGGAACTATAATATTCAAATGATGTACATATAGACTAATAATAATTGAAACGTAAAAATTAAAAATGCCCCACGTTTCAATAATTGTTGACTGCAGTTAATTAAGCATGCAAAACCTGGAATTGAATAAGCTGAAAATGACTTGGTCAATAATTTCAAACTTTCAACACTCACTTCTAAGTTCTATGCCTCTATAAATTAAGCAGATTCTCAGGTTATTTCACTCATCAAAACTCAACTACTCGTCTCTACCACTCTCTACTCCCAAGTTCTAGCTAGCCAAATAAAACTTGGGCCCATAAAACTTAGCTAGCTCTTAAGTTGCAAAACATGAATCCTTGTTTAAAACCACTCATCCTTCTAACCTTTCTGGCCTTTGCTGGATTAACCCAAGCAAGAACATTCCCTTCTTCAGATGAATCACGAGTTTCTTCAACTTTCGGTTTCCAACGTTCGTTGAGGATTCAGATGGCAAATTCCATTCTCGAAGCTCCAAGATTCTTGTGCAAGTGGCTCGTGTATTTAACAGATTGTTCCATTCTATGCGATAAGTATATGGCATCGCATGATGTTGGGAGGACCCCGAGACCCCAGCCCCCAAGGCCAAGGCCACCCCCTGGATCACGACCTATGTAGATCGATCGATAACAACTACGTATAAATTGATCTTATATATGTATTTAATTCGTAAAGACGTACAAGTAGCTACTCTCGTCAGTTCTCTTCAATGCAGGTTTAAGTAGAGCTGTCTACGTGTACTAGCTAGTGTGATCACAATTTTAATTAGCTCCTTAAGTAAGTGAGTTCTTATAATGTCATCTGTACTTCAAAGGTTATATATATATATATATATATATATATATATATATATATATATATATATATATATATATATATATATATATATATATATATATTAATTGGTTAAACATATAAGATTGTTGTGAATTTGTGATTTTTCGCTTTAAGATTCGCAAATTCTGAGGAAAGACGTTCTTAGTAGAGACGGTACCTTTTTGCAATTAACAATAGTAGTTTTAAAAAATTTTGTGGTAAAAATAGCAGTAAATCATAAATATAGGGGTCCTTTCTGCAATTACCTTTCTTCTCTTTCGAAATACAGACGACCGATTAAATAGACGGTCTTGCACTATTATGGGATGAAGTAAGTTATTTCAAATAATAATTTTTTATGCGTTACACCGTTTTCATTAATAAGTTATATCAATAATAATAGTTAAGTTATTAATAACCGTTTTCATTATCTTACATGTTTGTCCCTAAAGCTGCTCAGGAAAAGCTCTCGAAGATTCTTTTCGGCCGGGAATCTGGCGCAAGAAAATCCCACGGAGCAAGAGTCACCAAGAATTTTGTCACAAGCTAGAAGCACCCAAGAACCCGAAATATATACCACGTGACAAAACCATTAGGATAGAGGTTAGAGAGAAGCAATCTTTACACACCCACCTCCACCACCAAACCGATTAAGTTTCAAGGCATAGAGACGGATCCAAAAACCAATCCTTCATATGGTCGTAGGATTTAACCTCCATTTTCCTTTAAACCACGCCCAAGACATGGTTTTGATCTTTTCCACCGCTTGCCAATGACTCCATTCCACATCATTGTAGAGTAAATCATTACTTACCTTCCAAAGAGTCCACACAGTGGCAAACCAAAGAACTTGTCAATTCTTCCGGTTCTTACTCCCACCCCAAAGAGATAGGTTTTTCAAACTCTCCTCCAAGTTGGAACCCAAGGTATGGTCTACTTTAAGCCAATCAAAAAGAGCCCCCCACACCTTTAAAGATCATTCACACGTACCCCGCCACAATATGCGAAGCGACCTCATCAACACCTTCACATCTTTTACAACTAGCATCATCATTTGAGAAGCCCCTCTCTTTTTTACATTCACCTTGGAGAAAATTTTGTCTTGGATTAATTTCCAAACAAAGATGCTAACCTTCAAAAGAACTAACTTGTTCCAAATGAGCTTGGACCACCTTTTCAATAGCTAAGGTCCTTCATGTTTGGTGACCTCCTTGTATCCTTCCTTGGTAGAGTAACACTAACACTCAAAAACACCACCAAGCCAAACCCACCTATCTAGCTAAGCTATCACTCCCAAGCATTTCTCCAAGATGCAGGTAATAGAACTACCTACCAGTTACCACCCTTACAAGACTCGGTGACTCTGTGCTTTTTGCTATCCCAATTGATTCCAAGGTATCAGAATATCTCTCTCCGTACAACATCTCTCCTTTCTGACTAATTTAAAATATTTAGCTGTGATCTGATGACCATGGCCTTCAAACATGTCCTCCCGTTGTAATTGTCTTTCTGTCAAGTTCAAATACCGAGTCAACCCATGAGTGTTAAAAAAAAAATTCTTAAACTTTGTTGTCCATAATTAGTGTCTTTTTTTTTTGTCCTATTTCAAGGCACTATGTCAAATTAAGAGCCATGAATTTATCAAGACGATGTTAGCTTGTCATAGTTTGTAATGTCACATTGACACGGAATTTTGTTTTATCTATACAGGCAGTGGCGGAGCCACGAGGGGTTTGGACCCCCCTGAACTTTTTTAAATTACTTTAAAAGAATAATTTTTTATTCAAATTTTGCATTTTGACCCCCCACCTCAAACAATTATACTTTTATATTTTGACCCTTTAAAAATTAATTCTGGATTCGCCACCGTGTATTGTATACCTGTGATGATGCTTAAGCAAACACAAGTGAGTGACTGTATGTCAATGTTATAGTTAACATAAGAGCAGTACCAATTTTCGTTAAAAAATAAAAAATGAAAGGGCTTCACGCCTTCACACCATGTAGGAAATATCCCAAATTGCAAAAGAGGTTTGAATGCCATAGGCGGACCGGATTGAAATTGCCGGGCCTAGCCATAGGATAGAGAGGAAAAATAAGAGACGAAAGCATGGTCATGTTAAAAGCTGATTTGATGTTAGAATTATATTACATATTCCCACTACTTCTATTGTATAAAGGTGATCGATCGGGACCAGTGGATTGATAATATTTTTACTTTTATAAATAATAATAATCAAAGTTGACATAAAGTTAACTTATAATTGTAGGTCATAATCTGCGTTCCCACGGCTGACCCGATCACCATGCATGTATAATGTATTGACCCGAAAAGTGATCGGGACCGGTATATAAATTTTGGCCTCGTGTTGGTGGGGTTAACTCTTTACTCATCCCACTATAATTCGAAAAATAAAAACCACCTTGATGATATTTTTTAAGTAAGTGAATCTTTGTCCAGTGGAATATGTTTGACCGAGGAGTCAAAGGGAATTAGAATCCGATGGTAAAGAGTAACTGCAGTTATATAGAGGATGTGCAAAGTTCGAGATGTAACAGTTGTGTTCTGTGATTTTCTCAGTATTGTAGTCATAGGTCATATATAGTTTCTCTTAATGCAGCTATGATCATTTAATTTATTTATAGAAGATTGTTTTGTAACCACAACACAAAATTGACTCAAGATCTTGTGGAGATTGACTCAAGATCATTCTTTCTTTGTAAGTTTATTGTGATTCACAAGAACCGGACGTCCTCTAATGATAACCGGAAGATAGATACCTTCAAGTAGATTCTGAACAACGAAGAAGATTTGTGATCGAATTAGAAACAAAGATATCAAACAAAGAAATTCGGATAACATCATCGTATTTCATTAAAGTGTAAAGTCAATGTCGTGCGACATGTTAATAACATTACCAGGAGTAAATAGTATAAAATCCCACTCAATTATCATTAAGAGGCATGAATCCCCGTCAATTATCAAATTGCACCAAACCCCCTCATTTTATATTAAATGTTGCATCACACACCCTGACCATCATTCCCTCAACTTAGATGTACACGGCGTTAAACTAAAATACTGAAGGTGTATGTATGTGATTTAGTACGTATGCGAACTGTTCTTAATTACTATGCTAACAATGAAACTGAACTAAATATTAATTATTTATTACTCACGCAGTTTAAATGAAATTTTTAAATTTATTTTTCTGCAAATTGTTTTTAGTGTGTATACAGAATTAGGCTATCCTCGTTTTAGTATTTCTTTTTTATCAAATTAGTTTTTATTTAAAAAATAATTATTAAACATTATATCGAATACTCTAAGATTTAAAACTTAATATTATGAAAATATAATGATTATAATTTCCTAAGACATTTTCTTTGATTATTTTTCTGGTATGAGTTGGATTATATATTAAATTCAAATGACCCTTAAAAAATCAATAAAGTAAAATTTTAGAAATTAAACCATAAAGGAGGAAGTAATAAAATTAAATCTATATTTAATAATAAAGAGTGAGTCTCATGAGAGACCATGCTTAAAAAGAGACTCTAGAAACCAATTTATCATAATTATAAATCAACCCCAACACAACTACTACCTTCTAAAACAACCACAACCCAACTAAAAAGTTAGAAACCGGGTCAAAAAACGGGTTATAAAATATGGATCCTATATATACCATATATTAACACAAACATAAACAACACGGCTCATTCATCATCATCGCGATTCTTCTGTAGAGAGAGAAAACAGAGCCCTAGAGAGAGAAAGCACCGCCAAGCGTCGTTCCGCCGCCGATTCACCACCAATCAGCGTCGTTCTGGAACACTAGCTATTTTAGTTTTCTTCTCAGGCGAAACATTTGCACCACTAGTTGACTTTGTTTTCTTCTCCGGCGAAACCAATGCACTGATTCTAGTGATTTTCGTGTTGCATTGTTCCCCTTCTCTTTTTCCACATCACCCAGCTTCCTCTTACCACGAACTCCATCCATATCAACACCAGAGACACACTGTAAAATAAATGAACGAACAACAAAGGAAAATCACGAACAAAAACCAACAAAAAAAACCCCTAAAAAATCCAATCAACACGAGCAAAACATAAAAAAAGAGGAGAAAACTTACGATATCAACTGGAAAACGTCGACGAAGTTGAAGACACCGTCAGTTGCACAAGAAAATCCACGGTCTACGACGGAGAAAACGAAGAAGAACGAACAGAGATGGATGGAGATGGACGGAGAAAACGAAGAAGACGAAGAAAGAGAGAAAGGAAAGAGATGAGATAAAGAATGAGATATTTTGTGAAGTCGGGTTAGTAAACTCGGGTCTTATTAAGTCGGGTTTAGTAAATTCGGGTCAGGTGAGGATCCGCGAAAATTTGAAGGAGGATGATAAATTGCAAATTAGTCCCGTCTCTCTATAAGTTAAAAAGAGACGGTCTCTTATAAGACTTTACGAATAATAAATCGTTTTATTACACTTATATGAAAATCGCATATGTTGTTGATGAGAACAATAAGATGTCCACTTAATTAAACTGATGAGTGAGAATGAGAAAAGAGAAACGGAAAAGAAGAGAAAAGGATGAACAAAAATGAAAAAAACAATTAAAAATGAAAGAAAAACAAAAAAGTTGTCAAGACCAAGAGTACAAAGAATCGAGCACATTGTACTAGCACAAATCCAATTAAATAAACATTTAAGTACATGGATTTGTTCTGACTACCAATACCACCCTCATGCATGCGCGTGTGTCACAAACACTGTGAGTTTGGACGGAAAGGGGCTATGATGTTGTGTTTACTGGTTAGTATTAAGTGAGGGGGTTTGGCGCAATTTAGATAATTGAGGGGGATTCGTGCCCCTTAATGATAGTTGAGGGGATTTTATGCTATTAACCCCACTTACCAGATACTAGTCTTTAGTAATTAGAATTGTAAACAGGAACAAAATTAAATAAACATATAAGATTTAACCGCCTTATCTGTATCAAATATTTCAGAAATTCTAGATAGTGGCCTATTCCACTTGCTTCCCACTGTTGGACTTAGCTTTCGAACTAGCCCCAACCCAAGCGTAAAGGAGTTCTTCCTGAAATCCTGCAATACCCTCCCCTTAAAATGCCTTAAAATGGACCTTGTCCCCGAGGTCCGCGATCACCTTGCATACATGTCACCTTGAGTAGCTCCATTTGAATTGCATCCATCATGCTGACTCTTCATGTGACTTCATTGTTAGGATATAATGATGTATGAGGATAGTACAACCTGTCTTGATCGTCTTTGCCAAACCCTTGACTAGAGCCATCACTCTCCGCTTCATCCGTCTCCAACTGAATACAAGACTAGTTTATTGCGTCTTCCACGGATCTTTGATACAATATGGATTATGTGGCCAAGCAAGAGTTAGAAGATGGACCGCTTCTAGTAGTCCAATCTATTATGGGCTTATTTTGTCATAGTTTGAGTCTGTTAGCTTGTTAGCTCATTAGGGTTTTGTTAGTCTAGTTTATATACGTTCTTTGACATTTGTTAGGTTAGCTTTTGATGAATTGAATATTTGACATTATGTCTCTTTATATAGGGTTCTACCCTGTTTGTTGAGCTTTAGCTCTGTTTGATAGTGGATTTCTATCGTTTTATCTTCAATTCTACGTGTTAGAATTGTGTTTATCCTTATGCTTCCGCCTTATTTTGTATCAATCTTTAACCTTTTCCCAGAGCACCTTGCCTTGTGCTTCTATGCTCGATTAGTCACGATTTCTTCATCTCCTGCATGTAAAATATTTCATGTCCAACACATGGTATATTTTAGTTAAGCATCCAATGAGCAGATTCTTCTCCGGCAATGGTTTCTCGCATCAATCCATGCCACATGTAGAGTATTCCATGCCCTCTATCAACATCAACTAAACATGTAAATGCGCCCAGGGGCGGAGGCAAATAATAATAATAATAATAAACCCAAAAAAAAAAAAGAAAAATTAGTTCTAAGTTTTACTACTTTTTCAATGTTTTTTGTCTATTTTCAATGCTAGTTTTCGTATTGCACTACCTCAAATTTCAAAATTTCAATTCAATAAAGTTTTGTTTTGTCATTAAAGTAGTCATTTTCCTCTAATTTTTACCTTAAAACTAATAAAAATGTTATTAATATAAATTAATATAAATATTTTAGACCTGTTGAACTTACCGCACTACGTAATTTACGATCCTGACTCTGTCCCTGAATGCGCCACACCGTTTCTTGTTCCAATTGAATTCCCATGCATCACTTTCGTATCTCGGACTACCAACCTTCCTCTTAATAAGATTAATTTTCAAATAACTCGGCCTCCTTCAGTGCACTTAGGTTTTGACCATTGTCAATCACGATTATTACATATCTGTGAACCATGGATTTTCATAACCTGCAAATAAACATAAAAGAAGGCAAGAAACCATGGAACATAAATTTATTCATAACTTTTGGGTTACAATCTTCGTGGATCTCTTGATTCCTCTCTCTAATGGATATGAACTGGATTACCGGTGTCAAATGACTTGTTCCGGATTTGAATCTAACCTACAATTTAGTAGTAGGGAGTTTGATGAAGTTGTTTGTGACTCCATCTCTAACTATCTAGCTCTAATCACCATCTCATATATATAGGTGAGTGGTGATTTAGGGAGCAAGCTAAACCATATATCTTAAGGGATATGATAAGAATATTCTCCTAATCCTATAATTATCATCATATATATTTTGTGATAATTATCTCTAATTACAAAGATATTCTAACATAGTAAAACACCAGAATTTACGCAATTTAGGTGTCTACAATATCGACCAGCTTTTTCTGCTTCCTATACCAAGAAATTGTCTCCCATTCCCATGGTATTTTGTTCCCTCCAGAAGGCTTCAACGATAAGCACCACTCATGCAACTAGTAGCTACAGTTTCGTCCCTCGTAGTGGATGTCGCCCTAACTTCATCTAGTTGTACTACTTTCATATATCTTCGATCACCGTATAGACATTTCGACAATGTTGTCCGCAACAATCAACCTACCTATATTCTTGGCCCAATTATAGAACCCGCTGACCAAAAAAGACATAACCACACACCCTATTAATGAAAAGCAAGTAACCAAAACATAGGATACTTGATGTTAAACTACTGCGGATTCGCCCTGTTAGTGCTAGGCACTCATCAATTCTCACAACTATGTTGGGAATTATGCCAGACCACTTTTAGCACAACATATGAATGTTGTGATAAAAGACGTGACAACATTTTCCACAACATAGGTACTGTTTTGTCTCTCTTCCCAAACTTGACATTTTATTAATGTTGAGGAGTATGTTAGACATCATCTAACGGCTCATAGACACTTACTTGATCACTAAGTAAGTAGTCGGACCATGTCTTGCCACATGCTATAAATAGTAAATTGTTCCTAGAAGCAAGCTTGGAAATTGGAGTTTGTTACAACTCGGTCAAGGAGTGTAGCTCAGTCAAAACTGACTCTCCATAGTTGAAGACGATCAGACGGTTATTGGACATCAAGAAGTTATCTACGGTTGAAGCATTTGGGCCGTTTCATCGGTTGTTGTCAGACGTCCTACTTTTACTCCTCACCTAGTGTTTGCTGCTTGGTCCCCAAACCTCCAACTTATATATATATAGGTGGACTGCAAATGAATAGAACCAAGTTTGTCCAACCTTGTCGACAACTTCGTGAAGTGCATTACAAATTGTCTTGCCAAAATCTTTGTTGCTCTCAACACACTTGACAAAGAGATCAACACGATCACTTCAGTCTTGACTTAAATAATCAGGAGATAGAAACACTAGAACTCACACACTTGAGCATTGAGTTGCGTTTCCCACATAAGTGTATGCTCACACTTGTGGTTGTCTGTCTAAGCAATTAATTCACACTCATTAGAGAAACTCCCACTGAGTTGTTGTTACGATGAAATCGTCCTCTTTACGAGGTGGATTCAATAGGTTAGAAAACCTATCTTGTAGGCGTAACTGAGTTTGTGCCACTGGCATTGGTATTCACCAAGGTGTGTATGGTGTTTACACTTTTCAAAGCAGTCTTTTTGCCCTGAAGTCCTTTCAAGTATATTGATTATTTGATTAATATACTTGAAGATTTGGAAACTAGGTGTGTTTGAGTCTTTTACTTTACTGTCTTTATTTTGCACTTTTCATATTTGTTGTGAAGTTTGTTGTCACAACATACTGATCAACATATGCAGTTTACATATAATATTGTATTTGTTGTATTTCTTTGTGATATTAGTTATTATTGTTTAACATAAACAAATCATTACATTTCCGCACAAATTCATTTACGTATCTCTTAGATTCTCTTTCTTTATTTAATTATCCAGCTATATAAACCTCTATCTTTTCATAAAAAACAGTTATGGTATGATAAAATTACTCAAACGGTTCTCAGTGTGTTATCTGGGTCAATTCCTTCATTATAAGAGCATTAGCAATAGTGGGCTACAAACTTGGGGCTTTTTTGGTGTTTAAGCCACACATAAACCCTTTCTATTTTTTGCTACAATGGTTTGGGCTTATTAGGGTTTTTTTGTGGGTTCCACATGACACATACATTCCACGTGCACCACACAATTAATGAAAGAGAAAGAAAAAGATATTAAAATATATTATTTGGGGCTTTAAATATGTAATCCCCAAGCATGGGGTTGTGGCTTATTTGGGGCTTATATGGGGTTTAAGACTCAAATAAGGCCCAAATAAGGCATCTATTGCTAGTGCTCTAAGCTTCCAGAGTTATCTGGCGCCAGGGGCAGAGCCAGAAACTGATATTACGGGGGGGCGAAATTCAATATATAAGATTCTTTTTAAGTTTTGGGGGGGGCAAAACTTGAAAATCATTAAATTTACCTATAAAAAAATTAAAAATTCGAAAATGTTAGCTAAGAAAAAAAAATTGGGGGAGGGGGGGCGCCCCAGCCGGCACCCCCTGGCTCCGCCCCTGAGATCTCATCATAGTCATAATGCAGTAGTACTCATATGAGTCACAGACTCACAAGGCATTGATTAAATCGACAGTGTACAAGAACAAAGCAAGTCTGGGGCAAGTTTAGGCAGGTTCAGGAAGGGGAAAACAGGGGATTGGTAAAGTGAACCGAATGCTGCAAATTGTGAAGAAGATTGATAGGGAAACTGAGGAGAAGCTGAAGAGATCTGGGATGTTGTCGTTTTTCATCTTATTCATGGTGTATTAAATTTGTTTCAAGCAAGCTTCTCTATAAGTTTGATATTTCTCAATTTGTTTGAAGGGTTCATGCTGAAATTAGTCTTCAACCACTGAACATTAAGCCATGTCTTCTCATAACCAAACATTACAAATATTGGAAAAGGTTCTTGATAACAAGTCGAGAACTTTTGAAAATAATACAGTTATATAAGCAATCAAGTTTACTGTAACATAAGCTTGGTACGTACTACAATGAACAGTACCATAAAAGCTGAGAATTGAGAACCGATAATTTAGTGGTTACACTTTCCTACAGTGGAATAGGTCCGCGAGGTGAACTTGGAGATGGAGGAGTGGACTGTGATGGCCTCCCAACAAGATTCGGCGCCACCACATAGTATTCGTGATCACATAAATAGGCAGCAGAATTGGTTATGTATACAAGGCACATGCACGAGTTCTTTCGCACTTGAAATAGAAAATCTGCAATAGGAGTTGCCTTTGCGACGGACTGTTGAAGGTTTACAACTGAAGTTGACAGTTTAGTTCGATGACCATGATCTATAGGGGAGTTTCTTGCTTGGAGTAATCCAGCAAAAGCCAGAAAGACTACAACTACACATAATGCTCTAATAGCTGCCATAATTGTTTCTGAAATTTTAAATATGAGATTTTGGATGATGTTATATCTGAGAATATAAAGGTACATTTATAGATGTTTGCAGTGAAGTGAAATGGCTTCTGCATTTTGGTGTAGTGCATGCATGTGCATGTTGTCAAATAATATGCTCAACTTGATTAAAAGAAATTCGCGCATGCCATATAAAGTGCATTGTGACACTGTACATGTCTGCTATGCTTAATTATTAAACAGAGTTAGTAACACCAACGATGATTCCATTTAAGTGATATAGTCCATATATATGTTCCAAATAACTGGTTTTAATCAATAATTAATTGATTAATGATTAATCTTAGCTGTTCTAGGTTCTAACTACTACTATTATTCTTAACTAAATATTAACAACCATGTTATTTTAATCTACTTTCTCTATGTCTTGATCCTCCTCGGTTGGTTCGAGTTCGAGTTGTTCCTTCGTCTTGATGAGGTTGTTAGCCCCTGCCACTAGCTTTCAGTTGAGGACTTGGTGCTTGTTGGTATATTTCCCCTGGAGAGTAGCTTTCTTTCTTTGACACTGGAAGTCAACTTTGGTGGACTCCAGTTGGTTTCTTTTCAATGCATTGAGGGTGGCATAGTGTTGTTTTTTATGCCTTGTTTATTTGGCCTACCGGCGGTTTGTATCTTATACTATTTGTTCCGGATTTGCTGTGGCACTCGAACTTTGGGTGTTTTATCACGAGTATGTCTTATACTCGAGATATCTTTACTTATGAATAAATTTTTAGCCGTATCAAAAAAAAAAAAAAAAAAAAAAAATCTTGTCATTTTATATGTGAAGTCATGCATAAGAAAATAATATTGATGTGTAAAGGTGCTCACTTTATAGAGGGTATCTCCCTCTCTAAATTAGCATTTATATTCGTAACTAATTTAAAACTCTGCCAAATAGTAAAATATCTCTAAAATTAAATTTCATATTCTCCTTTATAAATCAGTTACTATTTACATCTCACTTACCTCTTTAAATTAATAGTAATTTGCAGACTACACCATCTTTTTTGGTGAGGCGGTTGATGATAATATTGTCACTCTCAAGAGTGTGTTTAGGTGTTTTGAAGGTTTATTCGGGTTGAAAATTAATTTAATAAAAGTAGCCTCTTGAGTTGTGGTGTGGAGGGTATTGTTGTTGAACGGTGGGCGTCTAAGTTGAATTGCAAAGTGGAGAAACTTCCTTTTATGTATTTGGGGTTACCGATTAGAGAAAAAGAGAGTGGTACTAAAATGTGGAAAAGGGTGATAGAGAAGGTGGGGAATCGTTTGGGGAAGTGGTCTAACAAGGTTCTTTCGTTGGTGGAAGAATTGTTCTACTAAAATCAATTCTTGGATCCTTACCGCTTTACTACCTTTCTTTCTTTTTGGCACCCTCGTCCATAATCCATGACCTTACTTCTCTTCAAACAAACTTTCTTTGGGAGGCTCTTTGGTGGGTGGGTGGGGGGGAATAGGAAAGTTGCTTGGGTTAAGTGGGAAGTTTGTTTGTCAAAATAGTTGGGTGGGTTGGGGGTTAAAAATCTTCATATGTTTAATCCTGCGTTGTTGGGTAAGTGGGTTTGGGGTTTGCTTGGTAATTCTAATTGTTTGTGGGTGAAAGTTCTTGTGTCTAAGTATGGTAATGTGTGGGATAGTAGTGTTAGAATGAGAGAGGGTTTGTTTTGTAGGTCTTGGTTGTCTCTTTGGTGGAAAATTTTTATTTCAAAATCAAAAGTGGTTTTATCACCTTGGTTTTTTAATAATATTTGCAAAAATGTGAGTTCGGGTGTCAACACTAGATTTTGGGTTGAGCCTTGGTTAGGTAAAGGTGTCTTGTTAAAAGAGTTATCTCGGTTATCTTTTGACCCATGACTTCTTCTTTTCCTATACTCCCTCCGTCGTAGAGCAGTTGCACCATTTTCTTTTGGGCACAAAAAATAAGGATGAGAGTTAAATATTGAGTTATATTGATAGTGGAGGTTACTTTTACTTTATTGGTGATTTATGGCCACTCAAATGTATTGGTGGAATATAAAATTATTATATACATGTCCCAAAATGGCAAAGAAATGAAATGGTGAAACTCTAACGGGACGCCCAAAATGGCAAAATGGTGCAACAGTTCTGTGACGGAGGGAGTATTTCTTTTAACTACTACTACTTCTTAGTCAATGAGAAGTCATTTAAATTAAAGTCTTCACTTTTCTCGCACCATGTCACACGTTATTTATTTATTTATTTATACTTTTAAATAAAAAGGCAAAACTTCATTACAAAAATCATCATGGAGATGATATATGTGCATAAAAAAAAGTGCACATCACATAGATAATATATGCAATGGAAGGATTCACGTCACACGTTATGCGTATGTATCATATACATGTAAAGTATTCTCCGGTTGAATTTAACGAACTACTATATTTTATTAAGAAATATAATCATAATGTGCTTATAAAATGAGAAAATTTGAAGTTTGAAGCTATTGTATTAATACTCCAAGAACATGATGAATACATACGTGGGCCATACACGGATAGTTTGTTTATATTTTATACATTACAAAAAGGTATACAAGTGTAATTAAGAAAGAATATTATTCACAGAGTCTAGAGTCTAAAGAATATAGAACCTTTTAAAATTGAATTTATTTTAAGAAGGTTAAGTGTGAGTGTGTTGCATATATACCAATTTAAGAAGTGTGGAAGTTCACAAGTAACAGCGGCTGCCCAAATAAGGGGTCGTGAGTTTTTGGCACGTTACAAATGGTAAAATGGTAATAGAGTTGAAAAAAAAAAAATAATAATAACCACAAGGAGTGTATGGTTGGTCTTAACAGGTGCGACGAGGTCGTTGCACAATTTTAGAAGGGGTGAATGTAGCGCCTCAGAATTGCATATATAGAGTTTAAAAGGATTGAGAGTGATACACATACCAACAAGTTTCATAACCTTTCTTTTCGGAAATTCATCTAGAATAACTCCAGAGTTAAGCTTGTCAGTCCAAAGGGCCGGAGCGTTATAAATGGTATCATAGCTGAGGCCATACCCAAGCCGGCACCCTGCCATCCCACATCAGTTAAGAGAAGATGGGATGAATGGTAATGTAAAGTAGACCACCGATTTCATATGATATGAGGACTTTTGGGTGATTGCAAAAGTAAATTTGTGTCTACTTTGCGACTAAGCACACAGGGATTTGCTTTTGGAATCACCTAAAACCACTTATACCATATGAGAATGGTGGTATGTTATAAAAGGGAGTAATTTCAATTTGGGAGGGCTTTCCCCCCAAACCAATAAATTTGCGTTCATATTTTAAGTCGTATGTCCATTTTTTCGTTTAGTTCACCAATTCGTCCACCTGGATGTCATTCGTTGCTATGTCAGAAAAACGGACGAAAAATGTTGTACAACAACATAGGCTTCAGCTTAGAGGATCGTATTTCTAAATCAGATGACTGTAATTGCTATGACGAATGCATAAGGGACCAAAAATTAAATTTTCCTAATGATGACTCAGTCAACAATTTGAAACACTATGAAACTCCCACTTCTCTGTGCCTCTATAAATTAAGCAGATTCTCAGACTATTTCACTCATCAAAACTCAGCTACTCTACAACTCTCTACTATATAATGCCTGGCGCAAAGAAGTTGCAAAATATGAAGCCTTGTTTTAAACCACTCATTCTTCTAACCTTTCTGGCTTTAGCTGGATTAACCCAAGCAAGAACTTCCCCTGCAGATGATTCAAGAGTTTCTTCAAGTTTAGCTTTCCATCATCCCTCCGTTGCGATTCAGATGGTGATGAATTCCTTGCTTGATGCACGAATTATCTTGTGCAAGTGGATCGTGTATGTAACGGATTGTTCTATTGTATGCGATAAATATTATGCTTCGCATGATGTCGGGAGGACTCCAAGTCCCGCGCCAGCAAGGCCAGTGCCGCCCCCTGGACCCCGGGAGTGATAATCTTTTGTAATCCGTAATACATGTAGCTAGTACGTAGCTCTCTATGTACTCGCTAGTGTAGTCGCAATTTTCATAGGTCCTTAAAGTAATAGATCGAGTTCTTTCTTATAAATGTCATGTTTACATCCAGTTTTATATGGTATTTATTATTGGAAAATTAATAAAAGTGACTGAATATATATTGCACCTCCTACCCAACAGTTTGAGTTGGTGAATGAAATAGAATTTTTCATCTTATAAGTTCGAAAATAAAAGAGTTCATGTAGGACAACCTAAAGTCCAAATCGGTTGGGATTTTGAAATTGACTCAAAATCACGCCGCAATAATTCGTATTGATACACACAAATTGGATGTCCTTCAAAAATAGCTGGCCCAGAAAGGGAAGAACGATCGTGTTCTAGTAAAATAGGAATATCGACAGAAGAATGAATAATGTCAGATAGAGAGACAAACGTCATCAGAGAGAGAGAGAGAAGACAGACAAAGATATTCGGGGAAGTCATTTTCCTCATACATCATAGCGTGGGTTGTGTCGTATGACATATAAAAAGAAGTTACCGAATAATAGTTTTCGGTAACCAGAACTTTAAAAAAAGTAGAATTTTGAAAAAAATCTAACCTATCTCTGAGAACCTTCCATACCCTAGTTAGGAACTTACCAGAAATCCTAGATATTGGCCTATTTCTAGATGCTTTCCACTGTTGGACTGTCGGCCCACGAACTAACCACGACTTTGAGGATCGTGCAGATGGAAATTCTAACAATACGCCCCCTTTAGACCAAACTTGTCCACAAGATTCTTCTACTCACGCCGCAGCTTTGTCAGTCGACCAACCACTGCTCCCTCATTGCCTCATGGATCGAATACGAGGATAACCCTTGTGAGCTGTACTACTAAGGTCACCCGTCCCTCCACCGGTATTCTTGTGTTGGATTTGAACCTGACACCTCTCCACAGCAGAAAACCTATCAGAAAGGGAAGAATGATCGTGTTCCATACAGAAAGAAACATCGACAGAAGAATGAAGAGTGTTAGGCGGAGAGACAGGCGACATCAGAGAGGGAGGGAGGGAGGGAGAGATGTACATGGGAAATCATTTTCTTATTACATCAAGGCGTAAGTATTAGGATGTGTCCTGCGACATATAAATAGTATGATGAGACCATGGGCCTTGCCCGGTCCGTCAACGCACTAAGCCCAATTGTATATTAGGTAGATTAGGTTAGGTCAGGTTAGGATAAGGAGGGATCAGGAATATCCCTAGATATCTTGTTCTATACTTATCAGTTAGTATCTAGGTAGATCTTCTTTCCATAGTTATCCGTTCTACAACTGTTATGAATAGTCACCGTTATACACCGTTTTCATTACGCTATGAATATACAGAGTTAGAGTCATATCTCTTGCAAAGATACCCGTTGGGTCAATTTCTTCTTGAATGGAGCTACCAATGTCGCTTGGCGCCGACCGGATCGGCCATGCATATCCGAAGACCTCCAGCAATGGAGCTGCCTAAGTCGTTAGGTACCACACGGATCAGTACAATCCGAGTAAGATCTCATCACTTGGCATCAGAGCCATGCATGTTTCTGCTAGGTGCTCTCATAGGAAGCTGCTGAGAGATTTGGAGAAGCTTGATGAAGGCTTCGAAGAAATCTTGAAGCAAATCAATAAAAGAGGAAGGGGACGACCGGGTGAAGAGCCCCCGCCGAAGCCGCGCGGTAGCAGCGCCCGAGAAGGATGGGCGGCCGCGACAGCGTATGGAGGAAAGGAGGAAGCGATGGCCTAACATGGCCGATTCGCCACCACCACCATACGTGGAGTTCAAGAACTTGCCACCGGATCCCGGCAAGGAAAGAAGGAGATGCAAGGAAGACGAAGGTGAAGGAGAGGGTGATGAATCTCGCATCTTTCGAGATCGATCACTAAAACGCTCAAGCCTAAACAAATCTAGGGAAGAGCCTGAAGTGCATATGAATGGATCGGATAAGATTGGAGAGCTTGGGGAAAGCAATTCGCATGGAAAACAGGAAATCCGCATGGGAAATACAATTCCGCATCAGATTTTTGGCAATGCGAAGCTGGAGCAAAACGGAGTTTCCTCTCAATCCAACCATTGGATCGGCCTAAAATTTTGACTGGAGCTGGAGAAGACACAGATCTAGAATCTGAACAGTGGAGCTGAGATTACAAGTACTGTAGCCTTCCCAGTAAATTGTCGAACTGCAGCAACCATGAGATTCGCGATAAACCCAATCATCAAGTGAATCGCGAACTAGAAGAGAAGGAAGGAAGGAATGGCCAATTGGAGCCTACAATGCTAAATCATGAACGAATAGTTCTTGATGAGGTGAAGAAGGACCTTGACGACCGTGAAGGTTTTGGCCCCTAGGGTTTTGAAATCCTTAAAGCCCGAATCTGAAACTGTTTCAGAATTCCTTTATGATTGGAAGGATTTCCCCGTGTTTAAGAGGGAACTATATGAAGAAGAGTTGAAGGCTGAGGAAGGAGAAATCAGTTTCGATTTGAATGCTGAATTGGATTTTCCTCTGCTTAGTATGTCTATTTGTGCGAGACGAAGAGCCTCTAGACAATGGAGAAGACGATGTTATGGTTCGTGTTGAAGATCGAGGTGCGGATGAGACACCTCATGTGCTTACTACTTCGCACCAACCGATAACATCAAGGGTGAGCTTTGCTACTGGAGGGCACTGTGCAATTGTATGCGAAGCAAAAGTTCGTCGAGCCTCGAGTGTTCAACTTGAAGGCGTTAGGGACTGGAAAGGCAAGCGGAAAAAGCTTTATGGTGCCTTCGTTCCGAAAAATCCAACATCCGGCGTTACAACCTGCGAACTCAAAGAGGATGAGTTGAATTCTTCCAATTTTGTCTATAGATTGGAGGATTTTCTGATACTTACAAGGGAGTTGTACAATGAAGAAACAGAGATTGGAAGAGTCAAACATAAGTCTGATTTGAACTCACATTTGGACTTTCCATCTCTTAGAATAATGTTGGGTGATGAGTTTGGCGTAATCGTCAACTCTCTTACCTCCGACGAGCCACTGAAGACATCGATGCTTGTTCTAGGAAAAGGCATTGGGCGACATGGTATGAAGATGTCAAGCGTCGACATATTACCAAAATACGGAGGTGGGTGTACCTTGCGAAGGGCCATGCGGACCTGCAAGAGACACCATGTGAAGAGGAGCCATGGGAGTGAAGGTTGGTGAAACTAGAGAAGGTACCAACCATGGTGGTTTTGATCTTCGACCCCGGAGGAACAAGCGAAGACGATAGCTCGAGCGGGTGGATCCCTGGTGATACGATATTCAGTGTTGTCGAACCTGGCTCTGATAACTTTTCCCTCCACGGAGCAAGAGGTGCAACGATGGCACTAAGGGAAAGGCTCGACCCTCGAGTTAACAAAGGTGGACTAGGAGTACAAGCAACGCAAGATATCAACGGAAAGGCGACAATGACCTTATGCCATGAACATGGTTATGTGTGATTGTGTTCCATCTCGAAGGGAGGAGAGTTGCTTGAGGGCTGGGCTAATCGAAGAATATTGTTGGCCCTAGTTGTACTTGTGTTCGATCCTGGAGGAAGATCGAAGGGCAAATGTTGCTTGGGAATATGAACGGCCTACCGGCAAAATTTTTGAAGATACCACCAAGTTGCCGCTCTATGGAAGAAGAAGAAGATGACCTTGAGGACAAGGTCAAATTCAAGGGGCGGTATTGATGAGACCTTGGGCCTCGCCCGGTCCGTCAACACACTAAGCCCAATTGTATATTATGTAGATTAGGTTAGGTCAGGTTAGGATAAGGAAGGATCAGAAATATTTCCTGGATATCTGTTCTATACTTATCAGTTAGTACCTAGGTAGATCTTCTTTCCATAGTTATCAGTTCTACAGCTATTACAAATAGCCACCGTTGTACACCGTTTTCATTATGTTATGAATATATAGATTTAGAGTCACTTCTCTTGCAAAGGTACCCGTTGGGTCAATTCCTCCTTGAATGGAGCTACCAAGGTCGCTTGGCGCCGACCGGATCGACCATATCCGAAGACCTCCAGCAATAGAGCTGCCTAAGTCGTTAGGTATCGCATGAATCGGTATCCGAGTATGATCTCATCATAGTAGTTCCCTGTAACAGTGTTCGATAACTAGAATTGTAAACAGAAAATCATTCTAAACGAAAGAAAAATTTGTATCCATATAATTTAGAAATAATGTGCGATTAAACATAAATACCATTAACAAAAGAGAAATTTTGGAAAAAAAATTAAAAATGCAGGAGGTATATTTGTTCGATCTGTATTTGATGTACACGGGTTGCACACCTTCAAGTACAAATCACCAAAATCAAACAATATAATGGTATAGTAAGTACATGATAATCACCCAATAATAGTAATGAAGCAGAATTACTCAAGATCACCATTTGTGTCTAGTATATCTCTTCCCTAGCGAAAATTTAACAGTTCAAAAATGATGAGTTTGCAATAAACTCTACTAGTCAAGATCGAAGAGGTGACATATAATACAAAACAAATACAAAACAAAGTTAGTTTAGGAAACTAAGTACGTATCGATGATTCTTCTTAACATCCTAAAACCAACTATAACAATCCAGTACAAGTTAACGGCATAAAGTTAATTGTAGG
The DNA here is from genome assembly GCA_028274465.1 of Plantago ovata. Lineage (NCBI taxonomy): Eukaryota > Viridiplantae > Streptophyta > Magnoliopsida > Lamiales > Plantaginaceae > Plantago > Plantago ovata. The sequence continues at coordinate 430,422 of CM051458.1, read as the reverse complement.
TCATAATGTCATATTATTATGTGCATGCGTTCCCACGGTTGACCCTATTGACCCGAATAAATACTTTGGATTAGTAATAGTTAAATTAAATAAATTATTGGAATTTTATAACTTAGTTGATCATCATGATAAATTTAAATAATGCTAATTAACACAAGTCATCATATTTAAAACTTAGTTTGGGGTTCTCAAAAAAAAAAACCTTAGTTTGGAGAATTGTATTTTCGTTTGTACAGTGTATATGTAAATGGTTTAAGTGTTAAAATAGTGTGTCGAGAAGACCTAATATGACGTGCGTTTACTTGTGGACCAATATTGACCAACAATGAGAAGACTGAGAATGAAGTCCCCTTGAAATTAATATTCTAAATTCATATATAAAAAGTGAGTTAAACACATACTTTATTACTCTAAAATAAATTGCAGGTCTTTGTTTGTACTACTAGACAATGCAAAACAGCAAAAGGATGCTAGAAACTCGGATCTCCTTGGCATAAACCAAACCCCTCTGAATTGGGTCTAAGAAGACCAAAGTTGATCTCCAATAAGCACCGAGTAGTATGAGTGTTAGGTGTAGTCTTCGTTTGTGGATGTCATATGCTTTGTTCGAATATATATAGTTATCTCTATTATTTAAGAATCCAAGTGCTATTGAATTATGAAAGCAACCTTCTTCTCAAAGTTTTCAAATGACCTCTCGTAGTGACAATAATTTAATCGTAACGGGACATTGTTTGGTACCATTACCGCTACAATGGTGGACCGATTAACGGTAATTGAATGATAATGTTCGAAAATGAAAGATCGGTGATGTAATTTTATTGAGCAAGTATTTTGTGGTGTGCAATTTTGATGTAACCACGAAGTTAGGGCAGTGAATTGTGCAATTCTGTTTCTTTATGATCACTTCCACAGCTAGCAAGAATTTGTAGGTTGGATTAATCCAGCAAAAAGAGCCAGAAAGGCTACTACCACACACATACGGCGTACATTTACAGAGGTTGAAGACTTGAAGTCTTGGTTTTTCGTGTTGTGGTCCAAAGTGGTGACCGCAGGATGTTGTACACTTCAAAGTGACACAGTATCGTGCCAAGGGACTCCAATGCTCAACTAAAAAAAACGCAAATAAATAAGCAGCAAAGTTTGAACCCGTTAGCTTGAAACTCCCTAGTTTCGGTTGAAAAGTTTAACTATTACGAGACAGGATGGCATGCTTAAAAGTCAGTCGAGCAACCCAGATTGGTTCAAAATGCAGGCAAATAAGTTAATAATACATTACCTTCTGTACGACTCTCTATAGAGAAAGAAACTCGATGAAAGAAGAGAACACACACCAAAACATCCTTCATTTAGTCAGATGTCTTGGAATGGACGGTAAAACATACAAGAGGTTTAGTAAACATGCCAGCAGTATTTAAACAAACATACAACCTTCATAAATATCCGGAATCTACTAAGTGGACAAGTCATTTTAGCACGTGATGATGTGCTCAGAACTCAAATCACCACGAACCTTCAGCACCAGCAGTAGGATTCTTGAAAGCAGAGAAATTCCAGTAAGTCTTCAGTGCATATGGTTGTGAAACTGTGACACCTTCCTCTGTGATTTTTGCTATCTGCAAATTGAAAAGCAATTCTTAGGGACAGATAAGAATTCAATCCCAGAAAATCCTATATCTTACGTCCCATTAGTCACTCATGATCCAGCAGGATAACTGTTTGAGGGATCGTAAAAAATAGGAAAATCTGCTTGTGATTCATGAACCATTAGATGTAATGTCTATCAAAATTCCAAATAACCATTTACTTGATCTTACCAGACATTGTAACAGTAAACAACATCAATGAAGAATCAAACAATTAGAACAGTCACTCAAACCTGTCTGTCACGAAATCTTCACCCATTAGTTAATACGCCTAGTCCTTGGTTTGGCCATTAGCCCATTACATTCTACAACTTTTTACTGATAATTTTATTTCCAGGTAACTTCTTTTTTCATTCATTCAATATCCAGTGACCACAACTTTAAGAACCATTTATGTCTGTGTATAATCTCATGTAAAATCTATGATCATCCAGAAGGACCAGAACTGCATTGTACTCGGGCAAATACTCACTAACAGTAACAAGAGCAAGTCTGTCGCTCAGATAAAATAAAGTGCAAGATGATAGGTCGTAGATATAACAAATGCCTAGCTTTGACATATCTCCGTCAATATCAAATCAAAACTAGGATGCATAAGCTAAGGGGGCCAACCTGGAGCTTGTTGATAGCTGATCGATCACGGTAAAGAAGTACACGCATGCATTTTTCCAGCAACTTGACACCTTCTTCAAATGTCATATTCTGATGCCACTCGTCACGAAGAATAGGACGAGCTAGATGATTACCAAACCCAGTTGCCAAATGATCGTCTTCATATTGCACACCAACCATGCTCACCTAAAAGTATAATAAAAACCAAAAAATATCTCAGCTGTATGTCAACAAGTTGCAATGCAGAACAAAGGGATGTTCAAAAAGCAAGTGAAAATAGGACATACTGTTCCTAGATACTTTTGTCCATTTTTAACACCACCAAGTACAAGCGAATTCCACAGTGGGTTGAACTTGTTACGTCTATTATACATCATCCTTGATAAATAGTTGTGCACCTCTCTAGGACCCAACGAGTTTCCATCATCCCACATGTTGTCGTTCAAGCTACAATAGAAGGCAGATTCAGGTTTTCGATGCAACACATAAGAGCTATCCATTTTTGCAAAAACGACATAAATTATAATATTATACTTCCTGGAGTGAAGCTAAACTTACGTAAGTTGATCGAGACTACGCATTATCTCCTGAAAATCACTGATCTCACCGCTTGCACCAATAATAGAATGCTTTCCAACAGACTTCAACCGCTCCACAGATTTGTACCGGAGAGTAGATCCATAGGAACCTGTTAAAAAAACCAACAGATTTGCATGAGTAAGGAATGAAAGTAACCAGGAATTTTACAGGCCTAATAAAAGAATATACAGAGATGACTGATTCTAGCCAACGGGATGGCCGGGATACTAAAGTAAAAATATATATATAGCATAACTTGTAGAATGAACATATAATTACTTGTAATGTTAAATAACATCACAGATTACCTATTATAATACAAAAAACGTTACAGATTACTCATAAAAATAGTTTAAAGGCGTGCAAAGTCTAGGAAACAAACAAGTCTTACTTCACGCAACATAACACGAAAAATGAGTCTTAAATCAACCTTCGACAAACATCAAATGTTCATATATTCATCAATAATCTTCTTCATAAACCTTTTATTCTTCCTTGTCTTTTTCACTACTATCCACATAGCTTACTGAGACTAAGTAATCAATGCCTAGAGCGGGTGGAGATCCAGCAGGAATTGGCTGGAAAGTGGACGGTGGTGGCGGGACTGAAGGAGGCGGTTTTTCCCCTATTTTTCTTCTAACGCTACTGCTGTTCTATGCTCTCTTTCTGAATTATGTTGTTTCTAGTTAATTACAAACTATTTAGGTTAATTTGGGGGTAAATTCACCAATTTTCGCCCCACGGGTGCAATTACCCGAGATGGGCCACGATACAGCATGAGACTGTCCATCCTGCTACAGGTGTCCCTGTAGTAGCCATGGGGCTGGGAGACGCAGTTACGCCAGGATCGACTACACTGGTTATGAACTTACAACTTTAGAGGGCATGAAGTCATCGTGCAGGGGCATGTTATGGACTCTATGACTATGAAAGAAAGAAAGGGGAGGAAGGAGCATTTTTCCTTTCTCTGCCTAAATCTCTCCTTTTACTTGGGTCTCAAACAGAATTATATGCATTAGAAAAGGTCATCACCCACTTACTCTTCTTCAAATGGCGTCAGCATCTATGCTGATCGGCTACTAGAGACAGATTTAACGGAAAGTCTCGAAGAGAAGGGAGAAAGAAGAACAAAGAAGTGATGTCAATTAGTCAAGCGAATCAGCGTTAATTTTTTCTCATTCACTAATTCCTCCTTATTGATGGCTCTCACTCTGGGGTTGGTCCTACTTTTTCAAAGAAAGGAACACCTAGCGAACTGCAAGATCTGCTATAGAAAAGGTAGGGCAGGTGCTCCTTTGATATCGAAGTCATCTAATAGGGGTATATTATGGACAACGGAAACAGACTTGAATGACAACAAAGGGAATGATGAATTAAAGGGAAGGTCCAAAGCCTTATGAACTGGAGCCTCAAATCTGTAGCAACTCACCAAGACACATGATGCATATCATCTTTTATTATGAAAGTATGTTCTTTGTAAAGGGCACGTATAATCCTTAAGATCAAACAACTGAAACATTATCATCGCTAATTTAATAAGAGAAACTCAATAGCAACCCACAGGGACTTAAATCTAGCAAGATTGAAACTCTAAAATCTAAATTCCTTGTAACTTTTTAGTGAGTAGACTGCCTTGTTCTGTCAAAATTCTATATGTATAGTTATCTTTGCTTTGGAATTACTTACAAACAAAATCCCAGTGAATAAGCAATCTTCTGAATTGAAACAAATTAACAGGTAAAGAGCTTCATATTCAATTGATAAATGCACACAAACAATCACTACAAAATGCTAGATAATCGAGAAAAGCTAAACACAGGGAACAAGCTAATGATCTAACCTCCCATATCAGCAGCCAACAGAACGCCATCTTTGTACTTGATGCCAATCACCGACGTCCCAGTGACATATGGGTAACTACATTCAGAAAAGCAATTTCATCTCAGAGCACATTAAGAAAACCAGCTTAAAAGAAAAGTTCGAAAAAGAAATCCTGCATTTATGTTTAATATAAATATTCATTCATATAAGAACTATTACAGCTACTACATTCAGGAAATTCAATTCTATCATAACAAACATAAAATAAAGCTACTAAAAAAAAAATCGAAACGAAAACCCAGGCCTACTATATGCATATAAAAACTATGAAGATTTAGTTTAAGCATGTGAATTTGCTTGCATGACCAAAAATTCCCAACAAACATTAGGTGAGCTAAAACCCTAGTCATAAGAGATCTTCCAATAAAAGACCAAAAAATAAAATAGATCGTTAGAAGAAAAATAGACGGAGTCATCATAAATCGAGAAACATACAGAGTTCTCTGAGAATCAGATTCAAAACCGACCAAAAGGTTCATAGAGGGAGTTGAATCAGCTGCCTGCAATAAATTATTAACAACCGGTGAGAATCATGAAACAGGAAATTCAATGGTTGTCTTAGAATTTCTAAAGGGAACAGAGAATTAGAGAAACTTACATTGATTGTAGCCATTGTGAATGTGATGATAGTGAAGAGCTTTGTCACACAGAATATTTTGGTATTTGCTGCGATTTCTATGAAGGTCTGTAACTAAGAAAAGCTTTTGTTTCTCCTATGGCTTTCCCTTTGCGCAAGCAAGCAAAACGTACGTTGTATATTGGGCCGATGGAATAGTGGATCATCATAATCACTCAGTATGTCCACGAAAGGCCCACTACGATACTTTAGTTTAGGTTGTTAATGGTGGATTGCCCACTGCCCAACAAAAACCCGACCCAAAACGGGTCCAACAAGAGTACGTATCAACGGGTGGTTTTAACGATCTAAAACATTATTGAAAACAAGACCCTACAAAATTTATATTTCAATACAAGTCCAAAAGATTAAAAAAGAAACAATTAAAAAAAAAAGGAATATCTTCTCATCGGAGCTGCCCAGACCCAATTGGAGCAGATGCAACTCCATCAGAGCTGGGATGAGTATGATCGGAGTTGTCGAATCGGCATCTTCGGTTAGACAACTCCGGTACCGTAGTTTGAAAAGAAGGAAGGAGAAGAAAAAAAAGAGGATAAATGAAAAATGAAAAATGAACAAAAAAAAAAAAAAACTAAGAGAAAAATATTGCTTAATTATGACATGTTTTGGGGACACGAAATAATGTAAGTGCTTGTAAGCTGGTTAACGTTTTTGGAAAAAATAGATTTGGAAGTAATTGTTAACCTAGTGAGGATAAAAAAACGTAAAGAGGGTCTCCATCAGGGGTGCATAATGTAATTTTCTCTATTATAAAATTATATTAGAAGAATAAAAATATAACTTCATACTACGACTTTAGTACAACTACTATATCATTTTATTGAGATACGACTACTAGTGCGTCGAAGAAAAGCCCAAATAACACTTGTAATGTTGAAACTAATTTTGATTTAAAACTAATTTTTGTCGGACTAACTTTCTAAAACTAATTTAGAAGGAAATGCAACAGGCTTGTTGCATGCCATCACCAAAGATCGATGGGGAAGCATAGGAAAAACTAAATTAGGGCAAAAATTACTTAGGAGAAAGCTTCGAAGGCTGAGGGCAAGCCGGAAGAGAAAGGCGGGTTGGGATTCACGAGCGGTGCATATGTTGAACTGTCTTCGAACCCTTATCGTTCAATTCGTCACCGTCCGATGTGGGGCTCCCGGGGTAGACCGATGATTTGTACTGTGACTGATGATATAGTGAGGTTGTTTTGATGGAAGCTGAGAATGACTCTAGCTGTTTATTTAATCGGGCTAACTTTAGGGCTCCGGGCTTATTCCCCTCCCCCCACCCCCCATTTCCACATCAGCTCCAGCCCTTACTTGCAGACAACTCACCAAAACCGCATAAATACGGGACCTTATATGCCAAAGGAATGCTTTTTGCATTTTTCAATTTCACTTGGGGTCAAACTTGCAACGGGTGTCCAGTTAAGGGAACAAAATTGCAATTTTTCCAATCCTATGCATGCTACTCCGTCTGTTCTCTCAGAAGTGTTCCAGTTTGATTTTTTTTTATGAACAACTTTCAACTTTGACTTCTGATTACTTTTAAACTATAATCATAAAGTATGTAATAAATTATATTATGAAAATTTAGGTTCTAACTTTTCATAATATAATTTCGTGAAGAAAATAATTTTAAAAGTTATATTATAAAAGTACACTTCTTATATTTTCATAATATAAATTTTAAAAAATATATTTTTTTCAATGCATTAAGATTAATTTGAGGTCTAACATAAAAAAAAAATAAAAAACATCAACAAACATAAACGTAATGGGTCTTTCTAAGTAGACGGAGTAAGGAGTACTATTTTCATAAGTATATGAATCCCAGCTGATTCAAGTGATCCGACTTGACCTAGCTTGGATAAGATTTACTCGTATATGTCACATATTTTTTGTTGAAACGGTACATATATGTCACATATTAACTGTGAATGAGTTTTCGTAATGATATTGGTGATCTTACTATTGCCTAACAACCTACGATGCATTATTCACATGTTCATTGTTTGGTGAACAACCTTGGCTTATCAACAAGGACACCCATTACTTAAAGCACAACCTCATCATCCTCATCGTCGAATTCCCATACCAAATGGCTAGCAAGAAAGAAGAAGAACAGCGTAAGGGCGCCATAACCTCTCACGGACCGGAAGCCTGTTACAGGCACTGTGTTGAGCTACTTGGGGAGCTAGGATTCCCGAAGGGCGTTCTCCCCCTCCAAGACCTCGAGGAGTGTGGAAGGGTGCACGAAACTGGTTTCGTGTGGATGAGACAGAAGGCGACATATGATCATTTCTTCCAAGTGTCGGACAATCTTGTACGGTTCGAACGAGAAGTGACGGCGTATGTGGAGAAAGGGAAGATGAAGAAGATGACAGGGGTGAAGAGCAAGCAGCTTATGTTGTGGGTGCCTATTGTTGAAATGAGCATTGCTGGGCCTGCTGGGGATAAAATTTACTTTAAAACTCAAATAGGGTTAGGCAAGTCTTTTCCTATCCTTGGCTATATGGATGAGGAGGAAAAGCACAAGTACTTGGAAAAAAAAGTCAATGAATAGAATTTTACCATAAAATATAATATTGTTTAATTACTTTTATACTAGAGGATTAAATTAATGTACCAATGGAAACTGCATTTATGAAAATCCAATAATAGGACTAATGGAGAATTATTTTATGCCTGCACTCTGTGTGAGAATGATTCATTTTGATTTCAGTCTATCTGTAGTTGAAACTTGGATACAGAAAAATTGGATGTTTTTGTCAAAGCAACATAATATTATATGGCAACTTGGATTTTTCGTGAAAATAGTTAATTATCATATATGAATGCTTGTTAATCGAGATATATTATAAAGCCACAAGGGCAATGATGTTAGGCCTCACTAAACTCCTGGACTTCTAGTTGTTAAAAGATATTAGTGCGTCGTGTATTAAGTGGTTAGATTATAGTGATTTAGGAGAAATGAAGATTTAGTTGGTTAAAAATATGAGTATATTCGTCTTTGTCATAGACAATTAGGTGTCTCTTCTTAGGACTGAGACTAAGAAGCTTTTACAATCCTAGCCCGTATATATTTATAGTCATAAATGTTAGAAGCTCGAACCTCATTGGAGGAAAATTTGTGATTATGTTATCATATCTTCGGTTAGAGTATGTCGCACTTGTGCAGTTTAACTTGGTTCTACAAAACAAGGAGGGGCCGGAGGGCATTGCAGAAAAATCTCTTTTGGGGGTTTGCAGCCTCATGGAGTTTACCTAGTGCGCACTTAAGGATAGTGGATGTGGGTTCCACATGTTATTTTAAAAAAAAAAAAAGAGAAATGAAAATAATAACAACATAAAAGATTTAGAGTTTCATGTAATAAATTATAACGAATACAAAAGTGTTTCTCTAGGTTTGTTTCCATGGACCTTACATTCTTATGTTAATGATATTCATTATTCCTTTGATCTTGAGCACAAAATTCCCAAATATGACAAGTATAATCTCAAAATTTCAATTGAGATCTTGAAATGATATTAACTAATGTTTCAATTGAGGATTTGGGATTATCAAACTTAATTTAATACGTTCGTACTCATACTCATCTCACACAAAACACATATCTTTAAAGTTTCATTTTATAGAGCTTTGAGATTATCAAACTTTATACATTTGTACTCTTCTCACATAAGAAAACGAATTTTAATGTTCAATGTAACATTAATGAAAATGGATGAATCCTGAAGTTAAAGAAATGTACCTTTCATTCATTGATCATCCCAAACAACAAACATACATATGTAATCTAATCTAACAACACAAAGTTCAAAGGGAAGAAGGTGTAATTTGGAGTTGGAACCGATTTGGTTTGATTGTAGTTTAATGGGACGGCTCTGAGCTGTGTGAGTTGTACAACAAAAGCAGACCAAATTGCGATTCTCACGTTAAGAAAACACATGGCCGTTATTCCAGTTACATTTATTAGTGTTTGTTATTTTTATAAATATAAAAAAATATATAAATATAATATTCCACAAGTACCTTTTCGTATTATTTTTCCTAATTGGGTTTGTTTGTGCATTTTTGTGTGTTTTCTTGAAGCAAAACGCGGCTGTTAAACATTATTATTCTTTCTGCACAACCCCATCAAGAAACGAAACCGCAAAGCAATCCCCCCATTAGCTTTCTGATTCCTCCTCCTCTTCCAATAACCCTAAATACAAATCTTCTCCATATTTGAGCTGCTTTCCTTCCCAACTAAAACCCCCCAGCTCTTCGCATTCCCCTTCCCATATTGGAGCTGCTGCTTATTGCCTCCTTCTGTTCTTGCTCCCTCCAGAATTCTCAATTCTGGATAATTGCACACCACCTGCTTGTTGTAATTACTCACAGAGAGAGATACGATGAGCTTGGTTCAGGATACGGGTGTTAGTGAATACGGTGACGGGGTTGCATGGTTTAGGGGTTCAATGTTAGGGAAAGGGGCTTTTGGTCGAGTTTATTTGGCTACTCTTAAGAATCCCAAATCCAAATACAGCTACTATCCGTCTCTCATGGCTGTCAAATCAGCTGAGGTTTCTGCCTCCGGTTCAATTCAGAAAGAGAGGGAGGTCTTGAGTAACATTGAAGGCTGTGCTGACATCATCAGGTGTTATGGGGAAGAGACTACCATGGGGAGAAATTCTTGTATGGTTTATAATCTGTTGTTAGAGTATGGTTCAGGTGGAACTTTAGCTGATAAGATCAGGAAATCGAGTGGCGTCGGATTGCCCGAAATCGAGGCTAGGTTATATGCTAGGTCTATTCTTAGGGGTTTGAGTCATATTCATGGTTTAGGGTATGTTCATTGTGATTTGAAGCCGGATAATGTGTTGCTTGTGGCTGCGAAAGGGGGGAGGACGGAGTGTAGGGCGAAAATCGCGGATTTTGGATTGGCTAAGAGGGAAGAGCAGAGTAAGAAGAGGAGGTTGGAGCCGTACTGGAGGGGTACACCTATGTACTTGGCGCCTGAGGCTGTGATTGACTGTGTGCAGCATGCTCCGTCTGATGTTTGGGCGCTAGGGTGTATCGTGCTTGAGATGTTGACTGGTAAGCCGGCGTGGGACAGGAATGAGGAGTTGAATGCTGATGAAATTCTGAAAAAGATTGGGGCAGGTGGTGAAGTGCCTCATGTTCCTAGCGAGGTATCGAAAGAGGCTAGGGAGTTTCTGAAATGTTGCTTTGTTAGGAAGCCTATGTTTAGGTTTACTGCGGATATGTTGTTGAATCATCCGTATATTGAAGGTTTGGGTGATGATGGTGCGGAGGATGATGAAGTTGAGGAAGTTGAGGATTTGAATGGGGTTGAAGCTGTTTGGGATGATGACTATGGTTGTGGCTTGTTTTCTGATGAATCGAGCTTTGGATCTGAAGACGGCTTAATTTCTTATGTTTCCGAAGATGATGATGCAGCTCCCATCTTTACGGAAGGAAAGCTGAAAGGGAAAGATATTGACACGGTGTTTGGTCGATCGAATGCAACAGAGATTTCATCAGAAGTCTCCCCGAAAAGCAGACAAGACTTTGCTGTGAGCCTTGTCATTCCTGCCGGAGTATAGTAAGTTTTCGAGTAGGAAATGTATCAGTTTTGCTGGTGAGAAGAGATATAGCTGATTCTTTTTCATTGTAGGTTATACACGTACGCATACCACTCATTTAATATAGCTGATTCTTTGTTATTCTAGCTAGGTTCAAGTTATTATCATTGATAGTTTATACTCATTTATGTACTAAAAACAGGTTCATATCAATTGATAGTTGATTCTTTTTTTCACGGTATTGTTATTGTATCCGCGAAACTATTTTGGCCGTTTACAATGTCCTTCACATGGTTAGATTCGCTTAAAGAGTCTGCATTTATATTGCAGAACTATATCGTTGTTGCATGAGTTCCCTAGTAAATGAATTAGCAAATTTAGAGTTAATACTGCTTCATTTTACAGTCTGATCGAAACATGCCTATTGTATGTTGTTAGATCTATGTCAGAAGAATGAACGTTCCACTCTGCATCTGTGTTGTCTATATGCTTTCTGTTTATATGAAAACGGAAGTGTTTGGTAGAGACAGATGAAACCTATCTGGTCTTCGTTCTCCAGTACTGTTAAGGCTTCGGTTCTTAGCTAACTTTCCTTTTCATTGTATACAGTATGTTTTTTACACTGTTCCCAGTAAATTAGTTATGAGTAAAAGGCTTTCCTTACACACATAGTTAAGCATGAATAACCTGGTGGTTAGCTGATAAATATGGAAAATGATGTCTGAGGAGTCGATATTGTTTAAACAGGAAACATTCCAGCCAGATATCTATAACCCCCTGTAGGTGCCTAACTGTATCCTTACTGTATTTTTCTGCTGGGGGATCACATGGCTTGTTGGACTTGTTATGTGGATCTATTGGCAGCAATATACCTTTTTATTCTTCGTCCTTCTGGCTTTGTCGAAGGAAGAATGTTTTGGGAGGTGGTTCGAGTTTACATGTCCGACTACAACAATGGTTCTGTTTCATATTTTTAGACTATAATAGGCTAGAAGCCTAGAATCCCTTGCATACATGCTGAAGGCTGAAGTTCATATGCTGGAGTACTGTACTGTACTTGTGTACCTCTGTTGCTCCTGTAATTCCGTACTAAGTTAAGTATATTGTATATATTACATTTTCTTTTTCTCTAGAAATGGAAAATAACATCTCCAACGAATCGATCAAGTGAGATTGATGTTTAATGAGAGATCTAAACCAAAATTCTGACAACATTAAGTGCCAACCCGAAAAGGAAGAAGAACAAAATGAAATCTAGTTTATCATTGCCTCATCCGTCCCAATAACAACTAGTATAACATTCTCATTTTTGTTTTTTTAGCTCAACCAGTTTTAAAATTTGATGACGAATTAATGTTGAACTACTCACTCTAGCTGTTGTTTTAATACCGATGGTTCTACCACAGAATCAAACATAAACATTATATACATTTTACAAACCTTAAATTCGTTTTAATAAAACATAAATAATGTAAATGAGTCCATGAGTATGATAGTAAAATACAGTTGTGGAATCAAGCAAGGATTGAATGCAATTCAATACACAAAAGACACAAACACGTTTCATTCAAATCTAAATGATTTTTTCTTTCTGAAACTATATTTAAATTAATGTATCTTGTACGTAAGAGAAAAGATTACCATATAAAACTGGCGACTAGATCTCCAACTGTTTATTTTTTTATTGTTAATGTAAGTTTGGCCTAGACAATTATTGGATTTACAACTTGTCAAATGGATTATGAATGTGCGTTAAAAGCACTACAAGTGCGACCAAGTTGACAGAGTAGCTTTCTGACCAGGTAGTCTAAGTCCAACTAATTAAAGAAACAAAACACACGCCAGGGAAAATTTCAGCAGCCCTCGGTCAGAATTTTCTCATGCAAGTCAAATTTAACAACATTTTTTACACGTTCTTCTATTTAAACCTACTACAATCAATATGGAGTTACGGTGTACATGAACATGACAGCAGCACAAGGAAGGTACCATCATTCTACTAAACACGATTAAGAAAAAGAAAAAAACAATTGGAGGCAATTAACAAGATATGTATACTACTAACTCTGAAATGAAAATGTATTAATATTCGTTCAAACCGATGAGGGGATGAACCATCCATGATTGATCAGCTGCAGAATTTCTTGATCTCAGATGACGACTCCGATACAAAAGTTACGTGTCCTGTCAATGCCGCCGATGATATTAATAAACGCACAAGGACAATTACGTGAATTTCTTGATTTCAGGCCTAATTGGACTAAACTTCGGTTAAGCTACACTACACCTGCTTTTCTGTAAAACATGTCCCTGGAACGTTCTTTTCACTTAAAGATGAGTTTAACAGCACAATACTAGCAAAGTATCTAGTACTCATTCTAATATTAATGATGATGAGCCTCAGAGAATTATGATGATTGTTCAAGATCAGCAAAACAGCAAATTCGAAGAAAGAATGAAGAGGAGTTGAGATAATGGAAACTGGCGCCAAGAGAGAAGAACAGAAGAGAGGATCGACTAGCTGATACAATGTCCAGCTCAACCCGGAATCTGTTTAGTATACTACTATAATCCATGATTCATCTTACAGGTTGTTTGGAAAATATGGTCATGATAGGCGTAACATAGGGGAGGCGCAGAATAGGATGAATAGCAGTTGTACTATAGAATTTAGCTATAAGCAGACTATAACAGAACAGATTTCTATTTTCTCGGTACATTTGATGCCCATACATTCTGCAATAGTTGATGCAAAACAGTAATAAACTTTGTACTTGCTTCACTACAAATAATTATGCTTTCGGCTTCAGTTCTATTTATAAGTTCATAATGCTTTCCAAATGATAGGAGTAATATAAGAACATATATCATGTTGGGATCTAGACTAGAGTAGTAGTAACTCATAAAACGCATAATATATACTCGATAGACAACTAAAGGGGAATGAAACACTACAGCACTATTTCATTTTCAGGTGAAAACAGAACCAAACAGCTGATTATTTCATGTCAATCAGTTTGGTGTTTCTGGGAACTAGAACACTAAATACCTAGTGATTTTTAATCCTACGAACAAGGCAATGTTTGACTAGAACATATTCTGAAAGCAGATTACGAATCATTTTACGAATAGTTTAGCTAGCATATCTTCCTATGAGCTTCCTTAACAATACAAGAAACTTAAAAGTTAAAACTTCCTCAGAACTCAGTATAAAGATTAATTTGGAAATACATACCAACAGTAGAAACATACAAGCTTGCAGAACTGGCAAAACATGCATGTCAATTCTATGACATATATATAGGTGATGGTGATGCTTGCATGTGAATATTCTCAAGCTTATAACGTAAGAGCTCAGACTTCCAGATCTTAATAAACTTAACTTAAATATTTATGTACTTATAATCTTAATAAATTAATCGATTATAAGTATAACAATTGAACTACCTCTCTATTATAGGTGGAAAAATACTTGCAGAGTGTTTAGAGACGCATTTCGAAACTGGATTTTGTACGGCATAGTCTGTACCATGACATAATCATAAATTCTCTTCTCTTTTAACAAACTAAATCGATTTCAAATCCTAGACACATTACCAACTTTAATGAGCATTTTGTATAAAAGTCCAAATTTTAGCAAACCATGATGGATTGGGCCAAAATGGAGATCCTAAACTTGTTATCATTTGCTTTACAATATTATACATTTAATTTTTTTTTGAAACAGCAAAAAAAATTTCATTAAACCCAAAATCAGTACAAGATAAGAGGGGCATACCCCAATCATGACACGAGATGTATCACTAAACTTATACAAAAGAGAGCCCAACCTAGCCAACGAAGCTAGAGGAAAAACAAACGGAACGAAACCCCGAAGACTCTAGCCAAAGCTATGATCCCCTGAGAATCTAAGACTGACGTGTAGACTATGCACGGCTCCTCGAACTCCAGAGCACGCCTGTGATTCGAGACAATGAAACGAGCCCGCACTCCCATAGCTCCCAGGGCGATGATGCAGCACCACAACCCCCCTTCCAACTCATAGGAGTGACAGTCAAACAACACATTCAACCTCCGTTTCAATCGTACCCTCAGGTTTAAATAAACGGGGAACAAACCAAACCAAAACCAGAACCACACGATCAAAATACAAGACCCCAAAGCTTCCAACGCACACCTATTCATCCTTGTCATAGAAAAGAAACTCGACAACCGAAAATGTTAGAATAAAAACTCACCGACACACCACCCCTCCAGCACCTCATAGAGCCGCAACCTAACCAACGACACCAACGCACACAAACACCGCACCCCGTACAGCGTCACCCAGGCAAACCTGCAAGAACACACCAAGCACCTCACAGCAGCCAAAGACGACAAAGAAAACAAAAACAAACCAAACCTGACCGTGCAGTATAACACCATCCTGGCTAACCGCGTCACCTCCCCAACCGCAACCCCATCGACTACCCCCAGCACAAACCGGGCGCCTGCAACCAGTCGGCCAATGAATACCGCGCACCCAACACCTCCTTACACCGCGCCCACCACCACGACAAATATTTCACTCTGTCTACGACATCATTCGGAACAGCTAGCACACCCCTAAACACCTGATCATTCCTCGCTAACCACGTACACCACAACACCCCCTGAACCAACCCCACCTTCAGCTGCGTAGGCAATGTAGAGCCCAACAAACTCCTCCCCGATATGACCTCCAACACAGTATGCACGACGCCACACTCACAACTAATCCAGGAAGCTAAACCTTGCCACACCACCTTCGTAAAAGAACATGAGATGAATAAGTGTAAGGCCGACTCCTCCTCCTCATTACACAACTTACACACATTCGCCACCGAAGAATCCAGAACACCACGGCGTAACAAATTATCCAATGTTGGTAAACCATTCCAAGCTAGCTTAAATTTTTAAATTTACGTATAACTTTAATTTAATACGAGAATACAACTTCAAAACATTTGAAAATATTGTAATGTGTTATGGCCTATGGGTAAGCCGAATTAATAGGGATCGAGATCGACGATTGGGCATCTACATTCTCCGTTTGGGGGAATTAATTAGGCCCAATTATGAACACAGTCCTTTTAGGCTTTTTACCATCTTCTTCCAGAACACTCTTGATCATTCTCAACACTCAAACGCACAGCACTAGAATTCTCCAGTTTACACTAGTTCTTCCCAATTCTTCTCGAACCACCTCCATCTCTCCACCACCTTCCTCCGCAATGTATATAACCAACATTCCCCAAATTCTCCACCATCATCAAACACGAAACCAAAACAATCACAGAAAGCTCTCTGAAACGTTTTCAACCAAATTCTCAGTTCAATCAATTTCGAGCAATGGCAGGAAAAGCAATTGGCATCGATCTCGGCACAACCTACAGCTGCGTCGGCGTATGGCAAAACGACCGTGTCGAAATCATCCCAAACGACCAGGGCAACCGCACTACTCCATCCTACGTCGCTTTCACTGACACCGAGCGGCTAATCGGAGATGCAGCCAAAAATCAGGTGGCAATGAATCCTCAGAACACTGTTTTCGACGCCAAGCGGTTGATCGGGAGGCGATTCTCCGATCCTTCTGTTCAGGCTGACATGAGGCACTGGCCGTTCAAGGTCATTTCCGGTCCTGGAGAGAAGCCGATGATTCAGGTCCAGTATAAGGGCGAGGATAAGCAGTTTTCGCCGGAGGAGATTTCGTCTATGGTGTTGGTTAAGATGAGGGAAATTGCTGAGGCGTTTTTAGGCCAGACGATTAAGAACGCTGTTGTGACTGTTCCGGCGTATTTCAACGATTCGCAGAGGCAAGCTACTAAGGATGCTGGGGCTATTGCAGGTTTGAATGTGATGAGGATTATCAACGAGCCTACTGCAGCTGCGATTGCGTATGGATTGGATAAGAAGGCGTCGAGAAGTGGGGAGAAGAATGTTCTGATTTTCGATTTGGGCGGAGGAACGTTTGATGTGTCGTTGTTGACGATTGAGGAAGGGATTTTCGAGGTGAAGGCGACTGCTGGTGACACGCATTTAGGCGGTGAGGATTTCGATAATCGGATGGTGAATCATTTTGCTGCGGAGTTTAAGAGGAAGCATAAGAAGGATCTGAGCGGGAATGCAAGGTCGTTGAGGCGGTTGAGGACTGCGTGTGAGAGGGCGAAGAGGACGTTGTCTTCGACTGCTCAGACGACTATTGAGATTGATTCTTTGTACGAGGGGATTGATTTCTATGCGACGATTACGAGGGCGAGGTTTGAGGAGATGAATATGGATTTGTTTAGGAAGTGTATGGAGCCTGTGGAGAAGTGTTTGAGGGATGCTAAGATTGATAAGAGCAGTGTACATGATGTGGTTCTTGTTGGAGGTTCGACTAGGATCCCGAAAGTGCAGCAGTTGTTGCAGGATTTCTTTAATGGGAAGGAGCTTTGTAAGAGTATCAATCCTGATGAGGCTGTGGCATATGGCGCGGCGGTCCAGGCTGCGATTTTGAGTGGTGAAGGGAATGAGAAGGTTCAGGATTTGTTGTTGCTGGATGTTACACCTTTGAGTCTGGGTCTTGAGACTGCTGGTGGTGTGATGACGGTTTTGATTCCGAGGAATACGACGATTCCTACTAAGAAGGAGCAGATTTTCTCGACTTATGCGGATAATCAGCCTGGTGTTTTGATTCAGGTTTATGAAGGGGAAAGGCCTATGACCAAGGATAACAACTTGCTTGGTAAATTTGAGCTGAAGGGGATTCCACCTGCTCCGAGAGGTGTTCCGCAGATCAATGTGTGCTTCGACATTGATGCAAATGGGATACTGAATGTTTCGGCCGAGGATAAGACTGCCGGTGTGAAGAACAAGATTACGATTACAAATGACAAGGGGCGTCTGAGCAAGGATGAGATTGAGAGGATGGTTCAGGAGGCAGAGAAGTACAAGGCTGAGGATGAGGCAGTGAAGAAGAAGGTGGAGGCAAAGAATGCGTTGGAGAATTACGCTTATAACATGAGGAACACGGTGAAGGATGAGAAGATAGCTGGGAAGTTGGGGTCGGATAAGGAGAAGATTGAGAAGGCCATTGATGAGGCTATTGAGTGGTTGGATAGGAACCAGTTGGCTGAGGTTGATGAGTTTGAGGATAAGTTGAAGGAGTTGGAGGGGCTGTGCAACCCGATTATCTCGAAGATGTACAGTGCTGGTGGAGATGTGCCAATGGGCGGTGCTGATATGCCGGGAGCTGGAGCTGGTGGCTATGGTGGTGCTAGTAATGGAAGTGCTGGACCTAAGATTGAAGAAGTCGATTAAAATGCTTGCTTGAAGCCAGGTCATCTTCTGCTTTGTTGAGTTCTTGTTTCTAGTAGTTTAGTACTATGAATTGATCGTGGAGTTTTAGTTCTTTGTGTTATATTGCTGTGGCCTGTGGATATTGTAAGTTCTTTCCATCAATGAATTTTACTTCCTCGCATCCGATGCTCAATTAACCATAAACATATACAGTAGCACTGAAAACTACAAATCATGAATTCTGAGATGGCAATCAAGTACCAGAATACAGCATTAACAGAACAGCCCTAATTAGTAACTCAATGATACTTCAAAAAGATCATCCTGATAGCACCTTAAAAATAACCTCCACCTTTACAATAAATGGTTGTTGGCACTAGCCCAATCTCATCATTTCCAATAAAAAGTGTTAAGGATTCTGAAATGCATAATCAACCCTGTACCATCCAGCCCCATTGCCATATTCATTCGAAATTTTGGGCAAAACAGAGGAACTGTGTGATATGGAGAAAAATGTTGGATACAGAGGAACTGTATGAGCTCAATGCTGCTTTTTTTTTTTTTTTTTCTTCTTTCTAAAAGCTATTAATGTTGAAGTATTACTGTGTTAGTATTGCTAAATGTCCAAGGCTTACGAAATGAATCGTTACATATAATTTGACAAACCAAACTAAATACTGTAACAAAACTAACAGAAGATACGACTTACTAGAAGCATACGATTACATACATTGATACAGGCAAGGCCATAGACCATTAGACACCTAATGGAGCCGAACTCAGTTATGCCCGGTCTGCAAAAGATAGATTAACATGACAACTGTAAGTAAAATAACAGAGGCGGTGGCGAAGTTGGACTATCAACCTTTATTATTCGGCCAAGCTGCTTAAGTTCGCTTGGAGATTTTATAGTGAAATCCATCTGGGAACCGAATGGTTGGATTGCGAGCAATCTTGCCACCCTTGACAATGGACCATCTGCCAATGTGATGAGACACACAATTGTCACCAACTGGAGTATCTAAATGCCTCAACTAGTATCTATTATCTAATGTAGCAATCTTAATACAAAAAACACAATGATATGTACCTGTACTTTGTGACCAAGACATGCAAAAACGTCGACATTGCCACCCTGGCATACTCTTCGCCAATACATTGCCGAGCACCCATCCCAAATGGCATGTAGCCTTTTGCTCCCACGCTCGGTTCAACTTCCTATAGGCAGGAGAAACATTTTATCAAGCAAACTATATTGCTAAATTCCAATCGAAACACTATAACTGGATTATGTTGATTTTTATAACTGTTATCTTTAAATAAGGAGGATAATGATTATCCGAACAACTAAAATGAAAGATGGGAAGACTTTGAAAAGAACACAGGCAGGGAGTATTGTTTAAAAATGATGAAACTATACCTGCCAGCGTCTGGGGTTGAACTTCAGGGGGTCTTTGAATTGATTTTCGCTCAAATGAAGACCAGATGTGGTGATAATTATCCCCCACCCCGCAGGTATTGTGTATCCTATACAACAAGTAGGCCAAGTATCAGTTTCCTCATTTATAGTTGTCTACATGAGCTGAAAATGTCAGATTTACCATACCATTGAAGGAGATATCTGCTATAGCTCGACGAAAGATCCCAGGGGATGCATTTCCGAGCCTTAGAACTTCATTAATCACCTGCACAGTTTTGAACATATTGTGTGTAATATGATAAAATGTCAGATTATTAAACTGTAGCAAAGGTATATGTTGCTTAAGTACGTACCTGGCGTGTATATCTCATAGATTTGTATTCATCCCATGTGAGGGCTGAAATTGGATTTTCTCTCTTCTGGATGATAGCCTCGTGCTCCGCCTGATTGATCCATTCATAAAGATATACTTATTGTATTGTGAAGATCGATCTAATAAACTCAAGTCAAGCTTTAGTAAGACTCACGGTTAGTTCTTCCAAGACCAACGGATGTTCTGCTAGTAACTTGAAAGCTAATGTCAATGAGGTCGAAAGAGCCTCAGAAGCAGCAAATAACAGTCCAAACAGCATCTGAACTATAAATTCCTCATTTAAGAATGATTCGGTTTTCATGTCACTAATAATTTTATCGAGGAGGTCACCGTGACCCCTTTCAGGTTCCGCAAGCCTCTTGGCCACCACACGCCTCATCACTTCCTTGACATTCTTCTGAATCTGCATTAGCGCACATAAAGTTAGTTTTCTGCAAGGAGCTGAGAAACCTACATTTACACATTTTAATATATATTACCTGTAGATTTCTGTAATGTGCAGTACCAGGGATATTGATGGGAAATGACAATATGCCTTCTGGAAAGCCACTGTACATGTCACTTAATTTCAATGGGTGGGCATTATTTTCAAGATCCTCACTAAATACTTGCCTTGCACCAAAATCAATTGCCATCTGTTAATTTTCACCAAACGTTAAGAGTGTTAATAACCACTGCTTACATGAAGTTGCTCATCAGAGTAAGTTTTTCAGGAATACTTACCGAAAAGGATTCACTTTTTACTTCAACCGAGTCCTGGCCTGACCATGTTGATAGAGTTTTCCGGGTGAGAATTTCCATATGAGGAAAGATTATCATTCTAAGAGCCTCGGCTCCAAAGTGATGTAAGGTTGAATTTCTCATGTATTTTCGTGTTTGTTGACGTAGATTAGATTGGTCAAAGCGAAAGGTGTCAAGAGACCAGGATTCAATTAGTTTTCCGTCTTCCCGGAGGAGAAAAAGGTTGAAATCCGGGTCTGCTGTGAAGATCACAGGGCGCCTTGCTATATGGGTACGAAAAATTGGTCCATATCTGGCATGTCAATGTTGTTAAAAATAGAGTGATGAAAAACCGAAAACATATGAAGAGTTAATTTGCCAATACCATCATAGGACTTGGGTGAGTGGAATTAGAAAGCTTTTAACGGAACGCACATAAGTATATATTACCGTTTGAATCTCTTTTTGAGAAATGGAGGGAGGTTGAAGGAAGCACCGGGGATGATCAACGGGATGGTCTCTCCGATGAAAGGAAGGCCCATAGAACCCGGAGGGAGTTGTCCTTTGCATTTGGGGTTCTGCCATCTGTACAACTGTTGAGTAACATAAACAACAAGCACTGTTACACTCAATAAAACAAGTGATGATGATGACAAACTAAACAGTACTACTGTGGATGTCTCCATTCTTTTGCAGCTTATGATTGATTAGATGGATCAGATATGCAGCATGCTATAGAAGATAGTCAACTTATGGAGTCAAAATGTCAGGTTTTAGGGGCCGATATCTATGTAGTATATACTATATTAATTGCTTGCCATGCACATGTTATTTAGTTTTAAAATTCAACTAAATTCATAAGAATTGGCAAATACATGAATATGGGAATGCATGCTGTGGGTGGGAATGCGTGCGCGGATCTGGAAAAAATTGTGTCATGCATGGAGTTTTTTTTGCACTAAAGGTATTTAATTACACGCTTAAGATTAATTATTTAAGAATTTAATGAAGATGCATCAATAATTCGAGCAACGTCACCACATGTGCTCAATTAACATTACAAATTAACTAAAATAGTGGAGTCGAAATTGGCGTACCATAATTAGTTAATTAGTTCACTTCAGTTCATTTCTGTTCACATAAGAGAAGAGAGACTAAACTCGAAAATCTAGTATATATAATTAATGTTTCTTAGATGCAGATATCAAGATCAATAACTTTCATACTTCACAGTTGAATTAAGAGTCTGTAAATCATTGATTACAGCTTGGAGTTGCAGAGAACATCATGAATGGTGGAGTTGGAACTTTGAGCTATGCCCAGAACTCAAAACATCAGGTATGGTATATCAATCCTCTCCACATATTCATACTTGAAAGAGTATATGATCGAATAATCGATCACTTTTGTTTTAATTGTTTTCATGGATCAGGGATTGGGTGCGAATGCTTCCATGTCTGTTATCGAAGAAGAAATCAGCAAGAAACTAGACGTAGAAAAAGTCTTGTCAACAAAACCAGACGTCTTTTCGATAGCAGATTTTGGGTGTGCGACAGGATACAACTCCTTCCCAGTTGTCCAGGCGATAATAAGTGCTGTTGAGAAGAAGTTGCTAGATAATAACAATCCAGACTATGCCCCGGACTTTCATGTGTTCTTCAACGATCAAGTGAACAACGACTTCAACACACTGTTCAATGTGCTTCCATCCGAGAGGCATTACCATGCTGCTGGGGTGCCTGGATCCTTCTATGGCCGTCTACTCCCGAAAAACACCCTTCACATTGCTTACTCGGCTTGGTCCCTCAACTGGCTTTCACAACTGCCCAAGGCGACCACGGTGAGTACTGACCCTAGTTGGAGCAAGTGGAAATCTCACTGTCCAGCGCCTGCAGGAAAGGAAAATCCCAGTGGCTATCTGAATCAGTTTTCTAAGGACACCGAATCATTCTTGGAGGCCAGGGCACAAGAGCTGGTTGCTGGTGGGCTAGTGGCCTTGCTTATTGGTGCGGTTCCTGATCTCATTGATCCTCAGGCTGACATCTCTGTGAACCTACCAATGTATCATTTGGGTTGTTGTCTCCAGGACATGGCCAATGAGGTAATACTTAAATTTTGTTCACTTTTGTTTTTGAGTAAAACAGTTCACTGAGTTCAGATATACTACGAAGTACTAGCTAATGCTGCATGTGCAATGTAAATAATTTTGACTGTTGCAGGGGAAAATCAGTGAAGCAAAGCTAGAGAGTTTCAACTTTCCTGTATATTTTCCTAGCCTAGGAGAAGTGAAGGCAATAGTGGAGCGTTGTGACAGTTTTTCTATTGAGAGATTAGAAATACTAAAAGGTTCTGAGAAAATACCTCGGCGGAGCGCAAAGGCAGCTGCCTTGACAACAAGATCTATCACTCAAGGACAATTAACATCTACGTTTGGAAGCGAAATCTTGGATGAATTGTTTGACCGCTTCGAACAGTCTTTTTCAAATCTTTACTCGGGCCATGAGGAGGAAAAAACCACTGCAATGATACTCATTCTCTCGCGCAAGGATATAATTTGAACTCATAAGTATTCTATCCTATGTGGATATGATGAGATCGATACATTTGTTGTTATTGCTTTTGTTTCCACAGGATCTGTTCTATAGGATCGTACGTTTGCATCCATGATTTCTGTAACTGTAATAAAGAGGAGTTATCCTCTGTTCATCATTGATAATAAAAGAGCTCTCAGGCAGAGCTATGTAGTATTTGTCCAAGCTGGGCAATACAAACCAGGAATTCTGGATAATATTATGTATACAGTACTAGTAATTACAAATTTTCATATAGCCTAGTGGTTGAATGGTTATCTTTCTCCTGGCAGGCATTGGTTCGAATCCTCCTGCCCCAAAATGTTTTTTAATTTTTAATCTTATCCAGTTTTCATGTAAATTTTTTATGTGTTCATTTAGACTTTTATCGATCATTTTTTTATTTATATTACTTTTTAAAATTTGTCATTTTTCGTTTTAAATCTAGTAGATGTGCATGCTCAATTGTTTCATTTTATTAGTTTATTTATCGGTATGACATGTTCAATGCTTAAAATTCTATCCACATTAATTCAAGATTCAACTTATGCGTGTTATGTGAATGTATATGTATAGTTAGAAATATATAAAAAAATATTTTATTTTTCAAATTATTTTATTAGATTACAATATGACATTTATAATTTTTTTTAAAGTTTCTACAAAAATTATATATTTAACTTGGATCCGTCTGAATTTTTGCTCTGGCTTCGCCGCTGAATACAAACAGAGGTTTTCTTTAACCTAACAAGCAAAGGTATAATAAATTACCTAATACAGATCCTGACATTCAAAATTAATTCACTGCAGGTTTTTCCAAAAAAAAAAAAAAAAAAAAAAAAAAACTCAGACCTCAGTAAACTAAAGAAACTCATGACTCATGACAACCCAAATGTAAAACAGAGCTTAAAGATGATTGGAAATGGCCGGTTCTTGCAGATGTGTAATTGACGTATGATGTAATGACGACAGTACAGTGAGGCCAAGTTAGGTTTTGCTCCAACGAGAGTGACGTAGGGGTAGACCGGAGTTCAACCTCCCCATTCTCGTGTTCCAAAACCAATACTCTTCCGCTCCGGGGTCGCAGGTATACCTTGATGGATATCAGGAGCTAGCCATCTTGTTATTTACTATTTTGTTACTTAATTATCGAGTCAGTATTTTATTATTATTATTTCAATTATGTCATTTCCATTAATTAGCTAGCAAGTTACGGTGGGAATATTCTTCTACGCGGGCTTAGCCCATTAATTACATTAGTTAGGTCAATCCAGTCTGTAGCTTGTCTTGCTACCTCTTTAAATACTCTGTAACTTTCATTATTTTAATACAAGCGAATTTAGACGAAAGACAGTTCTTCTTAAAACTAAGTTACTGGCGATACCGGTGATCCGGTTAGTCACATTACACCCAAGGAGTCCGGAAGGTAACTCCAATCTAGCCAATCAACCAGGACGGCTGCCCGGAGGGTGGTTCATATGTCCTAATGCGATCCACGTGTCAAGAGATTACCCCAGATCTCTGATCTCGATCAATTGTGCTTTTCTATTTATTTATTCTTAGCCTTGCTGTGGGTTGATTCTATGAATTTCGTTCTCTAGCAATTTCCTATACTAGTGGAAGTAGTAGGTACTCATCATACCCAGACTCAATCCATTCCTAACCGAGTTACTCAATTATGTGAATTGCAGTTGCCATGGATTTTTTTTTCCTTTTTTTTGGGAAACTGCAAAATCTTACAATTGCCATGTATGATATACTGAATTGAAGGACTAGTTGGTAATAAGGCGGAAATAATTTTAACACAAATAATAAACGGAAAAAAATTGACAGAGACGGACGTAGTAGTAAAGACATTCTTACATCTCCTCAAATATCAATAATGTAATACAGTAACATTACACCTGATTATAGCATAAAAGAGAGTGGAATCATAGTAAACCGTCTCAAAAGTAGCATAACCACGCGCAAAACGGAACTTCCCGGTACCACCCACCACTGCAACCTCTCGTACGCGTTCAAATTGAGCGCTACTCCCCTGTATTTCCAGTGTGCTGCCTTTGTATTTCTTGTTTGTAAAACAATCGATATTAGGACATGTGTATTGAGTCCATGTAAATCCGAGGTCACATAAATACCTTGACCTCTTGCAACCTGAGCAGAGCTCCCATCAGGCCCTTCAGTTATTGGATCATCGGTACAGAACATGGCCCCGAACTTGGTGAAATTCAAAGGCTCATTCGGCTGTCCAATGAGATTAATGAGTGTAGCATTTGGCCCACTGCCGGACCAGTCCTGGAAATACAGTGTCATTTCAGTTTCTTTGGGCTTTCTGAGTTGAAGTTTGGCTTCTGAAAATGTGATGAGGAAAATAATTAGTAAAGCAGAAATAGATAATTGGATGAATTTTGATGTCATTTTGGTAATAATCTGCTGTTATCTCTCTATGAGATATAGCTTCGAATTGCGCACAGATTTGGGCATCTGAGAAATAGGAATTAAGTATGGTATTTATAATGAAGGAATCTGGCTAAGAGTATTGTACGTTCAACGGTACTAACTTTTTAAAGGACAATACAAAAAATAGGAAAGTTTTACACATGGAATAAAATATTATTAGCACATGGAATAAATGAACCCTAATTACGGCACAAGTCCTCCATCATGTGCTATACCTATCTTTGACCCGAAATATTATATTCCGTCATTTATTACTACCTCCGTTTTTTAATATAAGTAGTTTTAGGTGTTTTCACACATATTAACACATTAAGGCAAGGGAACAAATATAGATATACACGGAAAAACATTTACTAAATCCTTGGAAATAAACTAAAAAGTTGAAATAATGTATAATAAAAAAGAGATAAACAGAGAAAATACGAAATAACATGACTAAAATAGCTAAAACTTTAATTGTTTGTCTTGAAAATATAATTGATTAAAAATTTAAAATCTCTTATACTTAAGAACAAGCCAAAAAACTAAAACTCCTTATATTAAAAAATGGAAGCAATACTCGTTAATGAGGATCTATGAAAAGTAAAAACAAGTAAAGAGGAATACCAATTTTGGAGACCCAAGTTCTCCAACTAAGCAACCTCATATAGAGCTTGGGTCTTCAAAATTTAGACAAATTTGACTTGCCCTTGAACTTTTTTTTTTTTTTTTATATTTTCATTCATCTTTATTATTATTTATTTAAAATAAATATCCCACGATTTATCATTTTTTTCCATCTATATATTAATACCCATAGGCAATACAAATCATCCTGATAAAAAAAAAAGAATCACACTTCATTGGAATCCTCTTCAAGTGATATATAAGCTTTATCATTGAACACTTCAAATTACTCTCACAATCAGTAGATGATAAAAGAGAATCAAGCATAGAGACTCATGTAATCCGAGTTTTTGGATCATCAAATTTAATAAGTTCTAAAAAAACACCGAAGATATGAAGATGAAAACTGACCATCAGATATAGCTCTCTGAAGATGAATCATTACACTTTCTGGCTTATTTAGAACAAATTGATCAATCTGCATGATAATTATTGAGTTATTATCTACATAAATCCTTTTATTTTAACTACAAAAATGCTAAGATCAAAGTGATAAATCTGGATGATAAATTCAGTTTTTCTATATATACATTTTTTGATATGTACTAAACACAAAAATGCAAACTAGAATCCTGTTGAGGCAAAGGTACACCCCCAAAAAAGACTTTACTCTTGGTTGGATTTGCAATAAGACTAGTAGATGTGAGAAAGTATTGAATCTTTCCATAAGAAGCTGCACAAAAACATCATCACCTCGTGAAAAATAAAAGGAGGTCATCAGCAAAACAAATATTAGTAATCTGCTCCCTCTCACATTTTGGATGCCAATTGAAATCCGGAGTATCCTTTAGAGTTTGCAAAATCCGATATGATATTCCATCACAATAACAAAGAGAAGTGGAGAAACCGGGTCACCTTGTCTCAAACCTCGCTTTGCAACTAAGATTTTCGTAGGCACCCCTTTGTATATTGTATTTGTAAGAGACCGTTGTCACACAAAGCATAATTCAATCAATAAAGCTTCTAGGAAAATTCATCTCTTGCATAATTCGTTCCAACGCACACCATTCAACAGAATCATACGCCTTTTGTAAATCCATTTGTATCACACATCTTGGCGAGATTCCCCTTCTTCCATAACCTTTTAGAAACTCTTGGGCAATAATAATATTATCATGTATAACTTTACCTTGTAAGAAAGCAGATTTGCTATCATGAATAACATAACTAATCACCTTACCCAACCGTTCCGTCAGAATCTTGGATATAATTTTGTTGAGTGTTGTACAACAAGAAATAGGACACATCTCTTTCATCGTCTTGGCCTCTTTTGATTTAGGAATAAGTGTCACTAGAGTGCAATTTGCAGCCTTGTACAATCTGTTCTGATTGAAAAACTCCTTCACAGCTCTAATAACATCTTGCTTAATGATAGGCCAAGCTTCCTTAAAGAACTTAGCATTGAAACCATCAATGCCCGGTTCTTTATCATCTCCTATGCCTTTTAATGCTCGCAGAATTTCATCATATGTAACGTCTCTACATAACCAATCATCATCAGAAACGCTTAGTTGTTTACCTTGTCGGAGAGCAGGGATGTCAACTATCCGCAGATCAGTGGAGTTACTACCAACAAGCAATTGATAAAACTGTAGAACTTCTTTCTCCAGATCATCATGTGTCGCTAGAATATTTCCATGAGCATCTTCCAACTTATAAAGACCAGTGTTCCTGTTCTTCTCACGGACAATAGATTGAAAGTAAGAATTATTGTCATCACCCGATCGTATCCAATATACCTTCACTTTCTGTTGCCCAATTTGTTCATCCAAAGAGACCCATTTCAACAATTCTCCAGTCAGTCTTCTATGCTTTTATTTATTAACAAAATTAAAATTTAGCCAGTTTGGAAAAAAAAAAAAAAAACAAATTTACAAGAATGAAATAGAAATAACCGCTAACACTTATTCATTTCACCTTAATTCAGTTTCATTAAATTCAATAATTTCGGTTACTTAAAAATACTGTGTAACCATGGAATATAAAATTGATATAAACTTAAGAAAACTTATAAAAAAGAAAAATAATTAACTTTAATGACAAAATATATCAACAGTAATATATTGATTTTGACATATATTTCCATTTAAGCTCTATATGCAAGTTTTAGAGAAATTTAAAGCAAAGTTTGGAGCGTCTGTGGATCGGAGTATCAAATTGTGTGTAGAAGTTCTAGAGGCAGAGTGTTGTGGCACACCATTTGGGACACAGTTAGGTTGAGGTTTAGTGTGTATTTTCATTTGGTGCACAGCCCTCTCTATTGTAATCAATTTATTTTTGCTGCTTAAAAAAAATAAAAAAAAAATCAGAGGATCTGGTGGGAGTGTCACAAGTCACAACGTGACTACCGTTTTACATTTAAAATATGATGCGCCTCTACTACAAGTTGACCGAGCTAGCGTTCACATGTTTTATTAGTATTCGGAAAAAGTGATTATCACGCAAGCCACACTTACTAATTAAAAATAATAATTCGTCTAGTTGGTTTCCAGGGTGCTACTTATAGTAGTATAACCCCATTAATAATTCTACAAGTTGCAGTTTTAGTAATACAGGAAACAATAGGCTACAACACAGTATACACTATACAGTAATAGTACTGGAACATGGCAGCCATAGCATCCAGCATTAGCAGTGGAGATTCGTATATCAAAGCGTTGGCCGAGTCTAAAAATCTAGACTCTGTTCCTTCCGAGTTCAAGTTTGTTACCGACCCCAACGCCTCAGACTCCGATTCCCTCCCTATGGTCGATTATTTCCTGCTAACTACAGGTACTCCTGTCGAACGCTCCAAAGTTCTCCAGGATCTCGCCAAGGCTTGCCAAGAGTGGGGCTTCTTTGTGGTACGTATCGTTAATGGAAATCATAGATTTTCCCATATATATATAGTATTAGTACAAACATTACTTTATTTGTCTTTCATTTCAGAACAAAAGCTCTAGCAGTTGCTATCCAATTTGGGTATCAAAATCTGCCACGCGTTACAATTCCACTAGATCCCCAAATTCTCCATTCCTTGCTACCCTAGTTTCGCCCCTTATTTTCATTTCTATTTTATTTTAATAAAACTTATTATCAATTTCATTTCCAATGTAATTAATTCATTCCATATCAATTTTAAACATTACAACGCGTACTTTGAATTAAAATGTCACAAGAATATTTAAAAATTAAAAATATCTCAATAAATCATAAAAATTAAAATAGAACAATAAATCCTAAAGTGAAAAACATACTTACGAAAATTAAAATTTCAACAATAAAAATAAAATAATACATAAAATGTCAGGCCTACTTGCTTTTCAGCTTCTCGGATATTCATGGCGCCGTTTTAGAGGTGCATAATATTGTCATTTTAACAAGCATTTTCTAAATTTTATCTTTCCAAGCGTGTTTTTGTTTTTTCTAGAATATGTAGTTTTTAATCTTTGTAATATAAATTATGTAATGGTTTATTCTACATATGTATTCATATTTTTCTAATATTATTTGTATAATAAGGAAAACAAGGCAAAGAAGAAAAAAGAAAGAAAAGACGAATAAAACAAGAAAAGAGAGTGAAAAAATATATATAATATAGAAGTATTATAAATGTGTTGCTCCCTAAGTTTCAAACTTCATACTTGGGAGATAGAGTTGGCAGTTTGGCACAACTTATGCCTTCACAACCACTCAAACACAAATACACAGTAGTTTAACAACGATATTTAACACATACGTTATCAGTAACTAGAGTAGAAGAAAAAGAGGGGGGAAAAAGCATTTTAGTCCAGCCTCAAATTTTAAGGCTAGCGTCAAACTTGTAACCTTTTAATACTTTGATAGATCAGTTTAATGCACCTTAAATGACATTTGTTGGAGATAGCCTAACATGGTAAACTGCTTTTGAATCTTTCCAGCTGGTGAATCATGGGATACCAGAAGGTCTTTTGACGGGCATAGTTGATGCAAGTCTGGAATACTTTGACCTGCCTGATGAGGAAAAGAACAAGTACGAGCCCAAAAGCGTGTCTGATCCCATCAAGTCGTCTGGAAGTTGTAGCGTTGTCCACGCTAACAACTACAGGGTGCAACTCTGGAGGGACTATGTCAAGTGCTATGTGCACCCTGAATTCCATTGTCCTGAGAAACCACAGGCGTTAAGGTACTAAAGTAGTTAGTTATAGACATAAAATCATACCATGTATCATCAACAATGCATAAACATAAATAAGTACTCTCTCCATCCCAATCTTAACTTTTTATTGCATTTTTTACCGCGGGAATATTTATCTGAGAATGGTAAAATGTTGAGCAGGGACACAGTTTTTGAGTATTCTAAACTCACGAGGCTAGTGTATAAGAATTTAATCCATGCAATTTGGGAGAATCTTGGATTAGAAGTAGGCTACATGGATGAAATGTTACAGCTAGATTCGCACTTCCAGATGTATGCTGCAAATTACTACCCGCCCTGCCCTGAACCTGATCAAACTATTGGCATCCCTGCACACACAGATCCTGGTCTGTTGACATTTCTGATTCACAACGGAGTTCCTGGACTACAGATTCAACATGATGGAGAGTGGTTCAACACCACTTCCCCTCGGAATGCTATTCTGGTCAACACTGCTGATCACCTTGAGGTAACATATCATCTACCGGCGAAATTATCAATTTACAGCTAACTTATCAGATAATTTAGCTAGACAGACTTTAACAATTAAAGTAAAAATTCTCCAGCAAATTAAATTTGACCCGATTAAGTTTTTTTTTTTTTTTTTTTCTTCTCTTGAATAGATATTAAGCAATGGGAGGTACAAGAGTGTGAAACACCGAGCAGTGGTGAACACTGAGACAAGTAGGATCTCTGTGGTGATATCGAATGGTGCAGCACCAGAAGCTGTTGTTGGTCCAGCTGCACAGCTAGTGGAACGTGATGGGCGAGCATTTTACCATCCCATGAAATACATGGAGTATGTGGAGACACAGCTCGGCACACGCCTTATGGGAAAAACAAACTTGGACTACATCAAGATAGATCAGGAAGATTGATAATCTAAATTCAGCTTCCTATTCTAAGATGGTATAATCTATTTTATTTGAGGGGTCTGTAATAGTATGTTCTTGTTTATAAGCATTGCTTACAAATAATGTTATAAAGTTGATTGTGATTTTCATACGTATTTGGGTGCAATTTAGAGGACATGAAGAACAATGTTTACAACATGCATGTATAGAGGACATGAAGTAATGTTCGACTGAATTCTCGATCGCAATTGTGGTCATGGCTTTTTTTTGTCACAAGTATATTCATAAAACGGTCACTTGTGATGGAACGTAAACAAGCAATAAAACATGCTACTAACATATATGTGGAGCATGTTGTACAACATGCATGCATACATCTTGGATGTTGTGGACTTGTGGCGTTATCATCTTCTCCATTGTTACGATTAACCGCTTGATACGACACCGTTTAGCTTAAGAATCCCCCCCAAATCAATCGAATGATATGAACACTAAACTATCAATCAAGCAAAATCGTATGTAATCAAACAAATACAGAACGCACAAGTTTACGTGGTTCGATTCAAGATGAATCTACGTCCACGGGGAAGGAAAAATTCTTCACTAATCACCAGAAAGTAGCTTACAGATTACAAGCTCACTCAACTCACCAAGCTCTCTGTATTCTCCCTAACTCTCTGTTTCAGTGGATTGGAGAATAACAACAAGAATGAATCTCACGAGCTCTCCAAGCAGTTACAGGAGCGCTTATACACTAGCTAATCTATTTGCTTACTCCTCACGCAATGATGATAACAGACTAACAGAATGCCAGCTGCTAAGCTCCTCTTTCAACCTTCCCATCCATGTTCCTTACAGTTAGAACACTTCCCTGTGTGTAAATGCTCCCTTGTCATGCTCCTGAAGTTAGAGCACACCCCTGCACACTTAAGTAAATACAGCTCGGTAACTAGTTATTATGTTAGAATAAATAAGATCAATAAATAGGTTAAGTGTGACAGTTGACAGTAAGTCGAAGTTGAGTAAAATACTCACACAACTTCTAGATCAACTTATGTGTCAACTTAGGCCTGAAAAAGCCACACTTACATTATTGAATCGAAAACAACAAATATAATGACTTCTGCACCTCCCATCGGTCCTAGCTTTTGGTTGTATTTTCTATCAATTTCGATAGCTTTAATTAAATGTAACAAGAGCTATGCAGATTCCATATTATTGCTGAGCAATCTATATAAGCAAACAAAAGGGATTCATTTGAAATTATCCTGAAGACGTTATAACATATTCCTTGGTCGAATTGTAAATTCAGTTTCCTCGGTGAGCGATGTGATCAGCCAAGGCATTCAATGCAGCTACTTTCACAGGATCGAATCCAGCAAGCTGCTGATGGGCCTCTCTGTTCAACTCCATTACATACTCCTTTGATCTCTCAATGCCAATCAGCTTCGGATAAGTCGCTTTATCTGTTAGCAAATCTTTCCCAGCTGTCTTTCCTAGTTCCTCGGTCGACTTCGTGACATCAAGAATATCATCTACCACCTGAAACAACAGCCCGATACATCTAGCAAACTTCCTTAGCCTAGCAACTTGTTCTTCACTTCCACCACCCAATATAGCGCCCATGACTACAGATGCCTCCAACAAAGCTGCCGTTTTGTGGACGTGAATGAACTTCACATACTCCAACCCTACGTCAGACATCCCCTCTGAGGAGATATCGGCTACTTGTCCTGCCACTAGCCCTTTAGAGCCAATGTACCTGGATAATTCGTTGATTGCTCTCACAGTCCTTTCAGAAGGCACTCCTTTCGTTGCAGTTGCCAGGTGCTCAAATGCTAGAGCAAGAAGTGTGCTCCCAGCCATAACAGTGGTGCTCTCTCCGAAAACCTTGTGGCTGGAGGGGAATCCCCTGCGCAAATCATCGTTGTCCATGCATGGCAAATCGTCAAGCATCAGTGAACCCGTGTGGATCATCTCAACAGCACAAGCGGCAGGCATGGCACTGGATTGGTTCCCTCCGACAAGCTCACATGCAGTGAGGCAAAGCACAGGACGGATCCTCTTGCCACCTGCGAGAAGGGAATACCTCATCGACTCATGAACCCTCCGGGGCTGATCATTAAACAGCAACACTTGTTCCAAAGCTCTGTTCACATAATCCATTTTCTGCAGCATGGACATGTAAAATCTGTCAGGAGTAGTACTTGGCGCGGTCTCATGATCATCACCGCCGGCAGAAGACAATAATATGCGTGTGGAACGTCTTTTACAAGTTCTGTTCATCCAGGAAAAAATGGGAGCAGCTAGTAGCAACTTGGTTTGGAAATTGTTGAGGCCTTTTCTTTGTGAAAATGTTGGATAATTGATCAAAATGCTCATTGCTGCAGCCATATGACAAAACTTGAAGTAACTATTGCTACTAATCAGGAGAATATATTAAGAGTAGTACTAATTTATTTATTCATTAATTTGGGTTCATAATGTTCTATATCTGACTGGTTTGTGCATATAAATTAATAGCTTGGTTTCAAAGATATTTGAACATTATAGATTGCGGTAACGTACAGGAGTGTAGCTTACATTCTGGCAGCCATGTGGTGATCAGTGATCACCAATTCGCCCTAGCTAACAAGCTTGCTAGTCAACTAATGCACATGTAGCTAGGTTTCCATGCATGTGGACTGCATGTTTGCATGTTTAATAAACACGTGAACGAACATCATGAATCATTAACATCCTACACTCCTCTATACAGCATCTAGAGATCCTACATATGAATCATTAACATCTTGAATCGTTAACACCCTACACACTTCATTGTTCTCATCTATGAATCTCGCGCGCACTTTAATGAATCCCAGTAACTGCAGGTAGGGATTTTTTGACAAATAGTCCATGTTTTTATACCTTCAAAGTACCTTTAAATAATTAAGAAACACATGTATAAAAAAGATATATCAAAGTACTTGTGCTGATATTATACCATCTTGAAAGAAATTGAGCCAACAGTTACATTCTAAAATTCAACACAAGTTGAAGATACATGAAAATCAAGAAGAGAATCAACTAACAGGGTTACAAAGTTACTAGTAAGACGAGAATGCAATTACAAATTAAGACATTGATTGTTGAATTACAGGATCAATTGATGTGGCATTAATGTGATATATTTGTCTGATCTATTGTCAGTCAGTCCAGTTGTTTGTTACTAGACAAGGCTTAGCTTAGCTATATCATCAACAATCCACCATCAGAAACAAGGCTCCAATACTTGTAGCAAACTCCCTTAACTCTGAAATGCTTTTATCATCATCGAGGTCGCCCCCACCACCTAAAATGGCACCTACCACTAAAGACCCTTCCAAAAGAGCATCAGGCTTCTGTATGTTTACATTAAACTCATTCATACGTTCCAACCTCGAACCATTATCAGTTTTCAGTATGCTATCTCTATTAAGTTGCTCATACGCAAACCAGTCTGAACCCATACATTTGGAAATTTCACCAACTGCTCTAAGAATCCTTTGGGGAGACACACCTAGCTTGGTGTAACCAGTCACCAAATGTTCAAAGGCTAGAGTAACAAGTGCATGAGCAGCCAAAATAGCAATATCCTCACCAAATATCATGTGGTTTGTAGGCTTTCCCCAACGTGAAACATTATTGTACAGGCTTGGTAAATCAGAAAGAACGGAGATTCCAGTGTGGATCATCTCAACAGCACAGGCTGCAGTCATCGCTGTTGATTCTTTGCCTCCAACTATTCCACATCCAGCAATGCAGACAGCAGCCCTCACCCTCTTTTGCGACGATCCAGAAGCAAGCAGCGAATACCTAATGAACACATCAGATGTTCACCCCAACACACAAAAGATTACATATATAGTGAAGAAAATTAATGAAACTGGAGATGAGTTATACCTCATTGACTCGTAAAGCTTCACTGGTTCACTAAGAACCACTGCTTCCTCTAGAAATCTGTTCACCAAACTGGACTTGTCGACCACATAAGCTTCAAAAGGGTTACTGCCACAGTGGTTGGGCTGATGAGTTGATCTGATCACACAGCTGCTTCTTGGTGTTTTCACGTTCCTTGATGAGATTGAGGAAATGGAGGATTTATTGGCTATATTAGTGCTTAATGCTAGTGACCATGTTGCAACAGGATTACTCAAAAGGCTCATTGTTGCAGATGAATAATGGTACTGTTGACAGTTTAATTACAAACACACCACTTTTCTTTTTTGTACTTTAAATGAGTTGAGAAAGACACTAATTGTCTTTGTTTCTAGTTGAGGGAAAAAGCAGCTTGCAAACGGGCTTCATTTATTCCCTTGCAGCCTTTTCTGATTTTTACAATACATCGACATGCATTTTGAATTATTATTGACCTGCAGAATCATATCTTTTGCTGTCAAATTAATCAGGAAACTTCCCTCTAGCTATTGAGAAGGCCCGAAAGTGTACCCACGTGAGCTTTTGCTGCTTAATTAGTTCATCTTCCTGTAGGCTAGCTAGCTTGAAGAATCTGTCACATGTGATTGAACTGAAGGTCAACTTGTCAATTATAACAAACTTGCCCGTAAATCTAGACAAACCAACATGGTGTGCATGCTTGGCTTGGTTTTCACGATACATACACGTATTGCATGCAGGCATGATCACCAAGGACAGTACATGGAACACTCCCTACTATGTACTCTGTGATCAAGTTGTTGATAACTACATACTTGAATGTTGCCCCCTTTAATCTGCTGATGACAATGCTTGTTTTGAAATTGGGCTACCGACTATTTTAAACTCTTATGATCCTCTTCCAATGTGAGACTTATCCGTGAGAATTAATGTGGAACATGTGATTCAGTGATTGCTTCCAAATTAAGCTACCCATTAATCAAAAGACAGTTGCTTCCAAATTTAGCTACCCGTTAATCAAAACACAGTGGCATGAGATTTAAACTCTTTTTTTTTAATAATTGAACCTATGACCTCTAGTGTCGACACCTCAGTCTAACCAATTGAGCTAGACCTTGGTGCATGAGATTTAAACTCTAATTAAGATTTAAACTCTAATTAAGCAAGATTAAAGAAATACTAGTGTATCAAATTATCAATTACTGCTGAACATCTCTCTAGATCTATATATAACGGCTTATTTTTCTATCTATCCTCATCATACACCCCCAAAACACTAGCTGCATAATTGCCCTAACAAATGTAATACAGTAATATAATTAGCAAAATGCAATCTTCGTCGCTCTTTAGTCCTAGTGTAGGAACTCACAGTACAACTTTTAAAGCCTTTTCGCCTTATCATCCCCACATACAAAGAACTCTGTCTTCACTTCCAAGTGTCAATATCAGTGTAAAACACAAGACCAATATTTCTGATCATCGTTCACAAGTTTATTCTGCTCACAAGTTTCGTTGTTTGGCAGCATCAGCAGGTGGATCATCTGACAACAACCAACATGAAAGTCCAGTAATCCAATTGCCGGATGGCCTAAAACCAGAGCTCATGCCCAAACATGTCGCCTTAATCATGGATGGAAACAGAAGGTGGTCCAGAAGCAAAAACATGCCAATGGAATTTGGTCATTTAGCTGCAGGAGCAACAGTCAAGAAACTGGCTATAACTTGTACGAGCTTAGGAGTCAAAGTTCTCACAGTTTTCGTCTTTTCTACTGAAAATTGGGTTCGTCCAAAAGTAAGTATAGAAACCAATTAGCTAAAATTTTAAGTGCCACATCTCCAACTACAACTATTACATTTGCTTATCAATTGTTCTTTCTATATATATACACTTGTCTCGTATAAATACAGGAGGAGACTGACTACTTGATGACATTGTTTACGGAGGGGATAAACTCTGAGTTAGGCGATCTGAAAAGGTAATTAACCTTCTTCTGTATGAAGAGTTTATTCTTAAAGGATAATATGATATCAACTTGCTTTTGAACACAGAGCTTTACTATAATGATTGATTGCAGGCATGGTTTCCAACTATCTGTAATTGGAGACAAAGGGAGACTTCCTGATCGTCTACAATCAAAATTAACAGCCGGGAACCTGGAGACCAAGGGGAATAAAGGAATGCATTTTGTGGGGGCAATGAACTATAGTGGGCGATACGATATAACTGCAGCAAGCAAGAAAATAGCAGCAAAAGTGAGAGATGGGGTATTACGTGTGGAAGACATTAATGAGGAAATACTCGAGCAGCACCTGGAAACGAGCGTGTATGAATATCCTAACCCGGACTTGGTCATAAGGACTAGCGGTGAACAGAGAGTTAGCAATTTCATGTTGTGGCAAATGGCCTACTCGGAATTATATTTCTCAGATAAACTGTTTCCGGACTTTGGTAGCGATGATCTCATTGAGGCATTCAGAGATTTCCAGAAAAGGGATAGGCGTTATGGCGGTCACAAGTATACACTTCCGAACTCTGATGATCAGTAATCCACTTCAATTCAATATATGCATGCATGCATGTGTTTCATGATTTCCTTGTCATGTCCTGTCCTGTTATCAGTTCTGTTTTATTCGTCTTAAAAAACAGTGTACTCGTTTCAGTTCAGTTACAACTCAGCTTTCTGGAGACAGGAGGAAGATGGGCCTAAGTCGCCTAACTCTTGTTGTTCCATTTAGAGTTTAATAATATGAATTGTAACTTGCTATTAGTCAATATCCTTCATTTCACTCGAAACGAGATTTGTTCACCATAAGAGTTTGGTAAGTACATGAAATACATGCGTAATATATATAGATAACAAGTACTGGAACCTGATACTCTATCAAGTGTTAAAGCAGTCTCATTTAATTATCCAGCAACTTGCAATAATTTTATTCTTGGTCATCACCACAATATTCTCTTCTCCTTGACAATTATCTTTCAGAATTTTCTCCCCTATCATTGCTATCATCTTCATCATAACAATCGAGTAGGAGAAAAGGGTGATTCAACAACATTTTCCCAGTCCATCGCTCCTGCGGATCCCTCACAAGGCAGCATCTGATAAAGTCTTGAGCTTCCGCGGAAATGTCACTTGGAATACCTGGCACTTCACCGTTCACCCCTAACCGGTTTTCAACAAAATCCTCTTCCTTGTCCCAAGGAGGTCTCCCAGTAAGCATCTCAAGTACCACACACCCGAGTCCCCATATATCACAAGGACCCTCCTGTACGCCATCCAAAACCGTCTCAGGCGAGGAGTACATATCTGCACCCCTCATTGTCATCGCCATACTCTCCTCCTTCGCAAGCCCAAAATCCCCAATCTTTCCCCTGAACTCCGGTTTCCCTGATTCATTAGGCACCAAAAAAATATTACTCGGTGTGATATCACAGTGAACGTACCCCCGATCTAGAATGTGGCATAAACCTCGAATAATACACGTAGCATAATACCTAGCCTCGGTTTCAGGCAGTTTACCCCCATCTGAGTTCCTGATCTTCTCATGCAGTGTTCCACCAGAACAATACTCCATAAGAAGGTTATGGACCTCTCTGCCATCTTCTGCTAGTGTTGACTCTGTACCATAAGACCGAGTTATATAAGGACACCCTTCGAGTTCCCACATGATCTTGCACTCATCTTTGACGGAGAATCGTGATTCAGGATCCTTGACAGTTTTAACAGCAATAAGAGGCGGGAAGCGATTATGCGCCAGGTATACGCTAGAGAAGTATCCTTCGCCCAGCTTCATAATCCTGCACCATTCAGCCCCATTTCCATATTCATTCACAGCGTTCTCTTGTTCCATTGTTGCTAAGTAATAGACAACTTACAGAGCAAAACAGAGAACTGTGTATTTGAAGCAAAAGGTGAAAGGGAAAGGAATTGTATAAGCTCAAAGTTAAGTTACAGGATCTTGCTAGTCATCTTAGGTTGTAATTTTATAGTACTATATCGTGCATGCTCTTTACATTTAAGAAGTAATATTAACCTTGACCATACTTAGTCACTTAGTCAAGTACTGATAATATATCAAGGAAGACAAAGAATCCAACTTAATTTTCTAAACAAATACAAATACTGATTTCAAGTAATTGAATTCCATTATCAACTAGCTACGTGTAGATGAATAAGAGGAAAACTGATCATTCTATTAACTATATATTAAGATTGATCAATTAGTTAAGAATCAGGTAAGCTGTCACTGATCAATTCATTAAGATTGACCGCATGCTTGATGCTGAATTGAGTCTCTTTGCTCTTGGTCATTTCAGTTAAGAAAAGACTCTTAACATGTGGGCATGTGGCATGAAGTCATGAACAACAGTAACTGAGTCTCAGCTTATGCCAATAGCCCTCATACAATTTGTATAGTTCATAACTCTTGTAACTTAAAACTCATCCAATTTGTAGTTTAACCGAAATTGTGAGCCCTAATTTTATGTTTTGGGAATTTGGAAGTTGTAGAAATAGTGCTTGCAAATACAACTTTTGGACAATTAAAAACAACTTAGTTCCAATTTAGCTTAAGGAAAAATTGCTCAAGGCAGTTATAGTTATCAGAGTGACCGAGTGGTAAGGGTGTGCTGGAGTAGCAAGGAGAGGTTGTGGTTCGTATCCCGGGCGGAGATCTAAGGATGGTTTATAATATTTTGAGTTATAAGGTGGTTAAGAAATAGTGTAGGATTAGGATAGATTGACCGTTTCAGAAAAAAAAAAAAAAATAAAAATAAAAAACTCAATGAGGTTCAACCTAGCTTCTCCGACTTTGACTTATCCAATTTAAATATAAGAGAATTTTTCATCTTATAATATGTTACAAACTTTATAAAAGTTGGTCTCTCCTTAAATTTAAATTAAGTAGTCAATTTGACAAGTTAAATTGTTGCAAACATACACTAACTATGATTGACATTTTTATTTCGGAATAATTTAGAATAATAACTTTAGTCGATAAGTTTATTCCGCAATAATTTATATTCATGATTACATTATTCCGCAAATTCTCTAAATAAAAGAGATGTTGTTGTACATCTTAATTGATTTTTATTTAATTATTTATGAATCATTTTAGACTTTCGATTGCTTATTTTACTACTCCCTTCCGTTTTAGTTTATATTAGTTTACATTTTTCAATATTTAAAAATAAATGTCGATTTGTATTTTTTTTAAACAATTCATTATAATTTATGTAGTACTCGTATGTTCGTATGTGTTAAGCTAAATACGAAGTATCATTTAATGGTGTCTTATTGGTTAAAAAAATATTTAATTAATTATTATTAATATAGTATTTTTAGAAAATTTATAAATTGCAGAAATTGGATAGCAGTTTATTTTATCTTCTCAAAAGTGATGCCGGGTTTGGTAAATCGGAAAAAGTTAGGTGAATCCCAAGAAATATGGAGAGCCAGGTGAATTTTATCCAAAACCACTTTACTACTAGTACTCCCTTAAAACCAGGTGCGGTTTCATATTTTTGCCCCTGTTTCTCTTGAGAAATGAAAAAACGATCTAAATATGCAAAAATGATTATGGTATAGCCAAACAAGTGGCTTGACGTGATGCCACGTTGCAGTCCCTTTCATTGCTCACCTAAATATTGCATTTCCATCCCCTCAATTCCTTCCCTTTTCATTTCAACGCCCAACTTTCTAACTACTTGCATTTGTTCCACTGTTCTTCTTGTTTTAATTCTTTGCACCGATGTTGCATTCAGAAATTTTTACAATATAATTTTATTAAATATTTGGTCTTTATAGGTTGAAAGTAATTGGTGGTAAAATTCAAAATTTATTAATCGAAGAAAATTAAAACGTGTAAATATTATTAGGATGAAGGGAGTATGAGTTATGAATAGCCTTCAATTCTCACACTTTAACATTATTAATACATTGTATTACATGTATTTATGTTATAGGCCTAAAATAATTGTAACTATAACTGATTAACATGAATTTCACAAAATAATATACTCCAATTTATTAATTCGCTAAAATTGTTAATTGTTTGGCACCGCATGGTCCTCTGTTTTGATATATTTCAACTTCATAATTCACCGGGTAATACTTTAACCGAACAAAACATGTAGACAAATATTGTTCAGTCATGCCAAGCGCAGTTGGATAATTAAGAAAATAAAACCGTAAATGTCAATGTCACTATTACCAAAACATTGAACTTTTGTTCGTTTGTGAAATTATGCCCACGTATATATGCTAATCATATCATTTGATTACGTTAGAGACAACCAATGAATTGATTAGATAAAAGCTTCCAATCAACTTATAAAATGTAGTAAGAGGAAGATCGTACATTATAATTATATGACTAACGAATACTAAAAAGATAGATCACTTGGATTTCACCATCGCGATAAGAATAATAGTAGTAAAATAAGTATAAATGTAAGTAAAACTATATTTGTAAGGATGGAAACATAATTTTGAAAAGAGAAGGGCCTCATGTTTCAATTATATGCGAATACGAGTCATATGGGCTAAAACAAAAACCGGATAAAGTAAAGGCCAAGCAACGGATAAGATTAACACGTCATCCTGTCTAAGCCTCTTTTCCCCATAAAAATCCATTCTATAAATACCCAAAAACCAGTCCATAGTTGAAACCAATTTTATCCATAACCATTGTACATTTGTACTTTGAACATTTCTTCTATATTCATCTCAATTTTCTATTTTTTTTATCCTGTCACCTTCAATTGCCTCTTATATATAGATTGATCCCATTTCCTGCCTTTTCAATTCACAAAGGGTTTCATTATTATTTTTTTGGTATTTGGGTTTTGCCATTCTTGAAAAATCTCGGTGAGAAATGGCTGCTGCTGCTATGGTTGGTTGTGGATCTGCTGTAAATGGTTCTTGGGGTAACATGGACCTTTCTGCAATTAATGGAAATGCAGGGAGGAGAAATGGTAATTGTAAGAACAGAAAGGGGGTTCGAGTTTCATGTGTTTATTCAGCTCGTACGAGTAACCCGTACAAGATTCTCAAGATTACTCCTGGTGCCTCTGAATCTGAGGTCAAGAAGGCTTTTAGGAAGCTCGCTCTTCAGGTAAATAAATAAAATGGATCTCGAAATATTGGTCTTCTTTTTTTGTTTTGTTTTTTGCAGCTAAACCCTAATTGTGCAGTATCCCTTTAATTTAGGTGTCTATTTAGTGGTGTTTGTATAAGTAAGTTGCTGATCCTGTTTGGTTATAAATTGATTGATTGCAGTATCATCCAGATGTATGCAAGGGGAACAATGGTGGGATGGATTTTACCAAGATTTATGAAGCATACGATGTAAGTAAATCTTCCATGTTACTGCTACTTGTAGTTAGTTAGTAATTTCCCGACAAAATGATGCTTCGTGTGAATCGTGTCGCTTATTGTATGGATCTCAAACAATAATTGAATTGAATCCATGATTAATATTCTTTTAAAAGTGGACTACTAGTGGTTTTGCGTCCACGGTTTACATGATTTGGACATGGATCAATCGATGTGGACATCATACATTGAATTGAATCAACTGCTTCAATCCATTAGTCTATAATATATGCCGTGTCATCATACATTAAAACAAATCAACGTAGCTATCAAAATGTCGTCTATATTGCTTGGCTAATTGTAATTTGTAACCCCATTTTGATCAATTATTAGTTGGCGTGTCACTTTCAATGAGATAATAACATTTTATAATGGTACAATACAAGTTGTGGATGCTGATGTGGGTAACATCCATCTTTAGATATTTTCAAGTCCCCAAACATGATAAATGCTAATCTTCTATTATGAACTTAGATTCCTGATGCTGTTATTCATTCTCCATTGCCTCCTTTTAACTAAATTTGATTGTGAATGCAGGTTGTACTTAATAACTTGAGAGGGGAACAGAGCAGGGCGGCTATGGAAATGCATCAACAGACAACGGTGGTGGAAACGAATGAACAAGAAGAAGAAGAAGTAGAAGAGTACACGGGTGGATATGATGATGAGGAAGATTTGTGGGAGGAGTGGATGGGCTGGGAAGGAGCTGGGATTACCGATTGGACCTCTCACATTAACCCTTACATATAATTTATTAATAATACAAGGAACCCACATCTTCTTAGTTCTGTAGAGATGTTGTGGTTTATGTATATAACCACCCTTTTTTTCTTTTTAAATCATGTACATATGCGCTATGATTCATTCAAGCTTCGTTTCTCTGCAAGTTGTAATTCTTCTATGTTTGGAAATTTGGAATGAACTTAGATGATCATATTCTTATTTCATCTTATCATATTACTCTCTTCTAGTATAGCAACAACCCTACAAAGAACACTCAAATTACATATCTCTCAATAATAATGAAATTTTGTTACAACCACACAGATTATTTTGACGAATAATATTCGGATCTACCTAGTCCGCTCTTCTTTAAATGATGAAGCTAGTCCGCTCTTCTTTAAATGTCGTAGCCAAGCCATCGATATAAAGCAGAACCCCAACGGAGTTGTAATGGTGGCCGAGTGGTAGGGTAACTTGAGGCAGTTGTAAATTATCTTGTAGGTAGGAGGTTAAAGTTTGAGCCCTATTATTGCAATTTTCTCCAAAATGGAGTTGTGAT
Organism: Plantago ovata; assembly: GCA_028274465.1. NCBI lineage: Eukaryota > Viridiplantae > Streptophyta > Magnoliopsida > Lamiales > Plantaginaceae > Plantago > Plantago ovata. Next base: position 386,412 of record CM051458.1, on the reverse strand, counting down.
TTCTCCTAATGGGGGCTATGATCATTATTGATTGATTTATAGATTGATTTATAGAACAATACTTGGCCAACTTTGTTAAAAGACCAATTAAGAATCTGGGCCTCTTTCACTGTTGTCCATTATTTAAGCCCATACCATAGTTCAAAATTTCACTACCACCCCAACATATATAAATGGTGCCTACTTACAGCAGAATAAAAGAGCAATTGAGCTATGTTGAAAATGGCGCTGGAACGATGAAATCAGTTGAGCAGCAAAGTCATGGCATTGCTTGCCGCCGTAAGGAGGCTCAAGCTCCACAAACCACACACAATTATCCTCTTCTCTCAAACATTACGTCCTTTGAATGACAGATTTTTCTCTCAGGCATTTTCTCAAACACCTTCCAGACTATTCACTCAAAACACTCATCCAGGCAAACTCCAGCATGCTTACGGCCAGTACACTCCCCAGATCATTAATTTCGACGAATATTTAGACCCATGTCTTGAAAAGGTCCTAGTATGGGCTTTTCTGAGTTTCTTGACAGAATTGGGAAGGCCAAGGAGATTGCTTCTGGTGATGAAGCCATGTCTTTTCTTGATGCTTCTGGTGTGAAACCCGATAAGGATTTCGTGTTTTCTCTGATTTGGGCTTTGAGGGGAGAGTGGAAGTTGGCGTTCTTGGTTTTCAAATGGGGCGAGAAGTGGGATTGCGTTGTGGAGAAGACGTGGTGTTTGATTGTATGGGTGTTAGGTAACCATAAGAAATTCAGCACTGCTTGGACTTTGATTCATGAGCTTTATCGTGCTTCGAAGGATTCTCACCAAGCTATGTTGATCATGATGGACAGGTGATTGTTGAACCTCAAAATGAAAGTTTGTTCTTTATTTGTTGCGCGTGTTAAATTTCGAACTTGTATTGCATAGTTTCTGATTGCGTTGTTTTTTTTCTATGATGTTCATATAAGAATTGGAATGCATTGCCATGTAATGTTTCATGGTCTTATCTTGCTTTCATAAATGTAGCTGGCTTGGCTATATTCGAGTAGGAGCATTTCAAAATTGTTTGTTATGCATTCTTGAGTAGTCTTAATTAAGGTTTTAGTTCTTTTGATCAGTTAATTTTTCGCATAAAACTGTCTAATTTATCTACTGTCTCGAGATATTGGCCAATGCATGAGTGATAAATACGAAGTACTACTTGCTAAAGCAGGGCTTATTCAGGAGCTCTAGTTGGTGGCTTCTGAACTGAAGTATGAGAGAAGACTATGAAAGTATTTAAGGTGGTACGGTGCCTTTTTAAGTATATTCGGAAGTACACAGTGAGTTTGGGTACAATAACTGTCGACTTCTCTTCAGACTGTTAGAGAAATTACATATTTTTCAGAAATCTTTTATTATAAATAGACAAGTTCCACTAATGCTATCATTATGAAAGTTTTACCAACTTCACGGTTCAATAAAATCATCTGTCCATTATTTGTTGAATTTTCTTAACCTGTACGATTGAAGTCATACTATGTTAGCTACACCGAAGAACTATCTAGATGCTGTAAGTTAACTCTAATATTGAGCTCACCTCTATGTTGTTTGGTGTTGAGTACGCTCTCCGAGGACTAATTATTGTAAAACAATTTCATATGGAGACAATATTGGATATTTGGATGTACTATATTCTCATCTCATGCAATTACATATCAGAATGAATGCGAAGGTCAGATCTTATAGATTGAATGCTTGATAGTTGATACCAAAGATCTTTTATTGTAAAAGTCAGTACATTAGACTCCATTTACTGGCTAGTTCATGTTAGTAAATTACTCTGCACTGCTGTTTTGCTCTTTAAAGATTCTTGCACTGACTTGCTAATCATTCCTTTCTGGAGAGGAGAATCAGTACTGTAACATGAGAATGTAAGTTGATATTTATGATTCTTCTTGTACTGTAACATGAGAATGTAAGTTGATATTTGCTTCATGTGATGTGACTTTTTACATTGGTAATAATGAATTGTAGATCTTTCTTAAAACGTCCATCTTTTGCTGACTGATTTCCTTTGGCCTGTAAATTGGTAGATATGTTGCAGAAAATTCCATTGACAAAGCTATCGAAACATTCCACATGATGCAGAAGTTCAAGTTTTCTCCTGATCAGAGCACATTCTTCATATTCTTGAATATTCTCTGTAAACATGGAGACATAGAAGAGGCCGAGCAGTTCATGTTTAGCAACAAGAAGTTCTTCCCATTGGAAACCGAAAGTTTTAACATAATCCTGAATGGCTGGTGCAACATAGCCATTGACATATCAGCAGCCAGGAGAGTTTGGCGAGAAATGTCCAAATGCTGTATTGAACCAAATGGAACCTCTTTCACACTCTTGATTTCATGCTACTCCAAGGTTGGTAATTTATTTGAGTCACTGAGATTATACGATGATATGAAGAGAAAAAATTGGGTCCCTGGTGTAGACGTGTACCATTCCTTGATCTATGTATTAACTCATGAGAATTGCTCGAGTGAAGCGCTTAAAATAGTTGATAAAATGAAAGAAGTTGGTCTGGTACCCAATTCTATGACATACAACTGTATGATTCTGCCTCTCTGTGAAGCTAAAAAGTTTGAAGAGGCAAGAACTATACTTTCCCGGATGATAGGAGATGGGGTCAGCCCAAATATTGATACCTATCATGCATTGCTTGATGGTGAGAATATAGAAGGAACTTTGGGAGTAATAAGTCATATGAAAAAGTCCAGTTTGGGACCAAACAGGGATACCTTTGTTCGTGTTCTTGGCAAGTTCTTGAAACTGGATCAGCCTGAAAATGTTTTAACGGTTTGGTCAGAAATGAAACAGCACTTGGAAAAGCCAGATCGTGGGCTTTACAGTATTTTGGTGGAAGGATTGGTGAAGCGTGGATTAATTGTGAAAGCTAGAGAATTATATTCTGAGATGATAGCCATAGGACTTGGAGATGATCCATTCCTGAAGAAACTCATACAAGAACCTGTTCAAGAGGTAACTAAAGCAAGAGAGCAGACATCCGCTGTGAAGCATGTCAAGAAAGGTAAAGGTCGGCAATTTGGAAAGACCAGTGCTCAATCTACAAGACGAAACGGGCAAGGGGACAAGAAGAATCAAGTCGAACATAATGTTTCTAATTTCTAGGGGCTGGTTTACAGTGTACCTTGCTCAGAATACATCGGAAAATGCGTTGCAACTTGCAAGTATATGAGTTTGATCCGATTCTGGAGGTGATCCGATTCTGGTAAAGAAGTTTCATTTATTTGTTGCGATACAGAAGGCGTTCCACTAAGCGATACCAATGCCGAATATATCAAGTGAAGATCCTTAGAGGTTGGTGCAGTACTTGTTTAATTTCATCCATACCCGGATTTAGAAATTGTAGCATGCATGCACTAGTACTCATCTTAGTGTGGTTTTAGCCTGATGTTTTGTTGTAGAATGTGAGTTCATTCTGCATTGAGGGCTCAACCTCAATCTCGGCTTGAATTTGACAACACTCTAGGAAACGAGTTAAAATTTAGGTTTGAGTTCAAAACTCGAGACATATTATATTATTAATGGAGCTCGACTCATTTAGCTCGAACGAGCTCGGGATGATCATAAAGCTTAAATTCTCAAAGCTGTACAGGCTGATGTATAACACCAGTAGGCGATAAAGCTTAAATTCTCAATGAAATAAGAATGATCCTTTGACAAAAGATCTGGCTAAGTTATGCTGATCTCCATTATTGCTTCTAAAACTAAAAGACAAGAATAGGTGAAAATGTTGACTCTCACTGTCCAATACTGCCGCAATAAAGTACGAAGCTCTTTTCAATACAATGAAGTACTACGAGGAGTATGAAGTTCTTTAACAATGTAAATTGTCTTTGTTTGTATTACGAGTACTAAATAAATTACATACAATTGACCAGTAAGTAGACCTGACTGTTTCACACCATTACCAAGCATATATCCATTGACATTTTGTGTAACTTAAATATATTAATGGCTTACCAACTTCGTCTACACTTCGTCATCTGTCACGTATAACTAGAGTAGTACATCTCTACAAAAACTTTAATTTGAAAAACTACATAATTATCTTAAGAACTTTGGTCTTCACCATTTGTTTATCTTACACGAATCTCATCAAAATCATATCTTAAATTATTTTAATCATCATTAATGAATTCTAAAATCTTGGGTCCACTCTCCACTGCTAGCAAGAATTCTTCGCTTGACGTATCAAAAACTTTGTCCATTTTTAAATACTGCATTCAATTCAAGAAACAAAATTCTGAAACCAAAGGGTTACCAAATTTTGATTGCAAGGGATGTCCTAACAATTCATGTTACTGGAATTCTGGAACAAGAATTAAAAGCTAGTAAAGTAAATGGAAATTATATTTACTTCAAAACAATAATAATGTACATGCACAAACTCATGTACATTCTCCTACTTCAACTCAACTATACAAAGTAAGCAAACCACAGTAAGAAATCAGTTTTTGACCTAATCAGCTGCAACAACGCTCTTCTGCTTTCGTCTTGAGCGGCTTAACGACTTAGTCGGAGGAGAAGGAGAAAACTCGAATGGAAGCTGTGGCAGTTCCATTTCACCTTTCAATATCTTCACAACATCCCCAATGTCCGGCCGTAGCTCAGGCATTTTCTGTAAACATGCTAGAGCCAAGTTTATACATAACTTCGCTTGCTCATCGTTATACTCGTCTTTAATTTTTTCGTCCACCAGTTCCAGTATATTTCCTGTGTGTGCCAACTGCCTAGCCCAGCTAATCAAGTTAGCTTTCTCAAACTTCATCGGTGATGAAAGAACGTGTAAAGGCCTTCTACCTGAGACGACCACCAGAATCAAGACACCAAAGCTGTAAATATCGGCCTTTTCCATCAAGTAGCCACATCCGCCATATTCTGGTGCCACATAGCAAAGCGTTCCTCTCATGCTAGTCGTGCTACTTAACTCTCGGCTGAAGAGATCTCCACTCCAGATTTCACTAGAACGTGATTTCTTCTTCTTCCGACCCTTTCTAAAGCTAAAATCAGAGTTTAGATCATCGGTGTTCCCATTTTCATTCCTAAACTTACTTTTCCCGAAATGAAATCTTTTTCCTAAACCAAAGTGAGGCACCTCTAACCGCTTCTTACTCCACATTTTGAGCCTATGGGACATACGACTACTCGTGTTAACTTCTTCAAGATTCTCCTCTTTCCACCATTCGTGCATCTTTCTATGTTTCTTAGTACGGACTCTCCATGTAGTCGCATTCTCCTTTCCAACACCACAATCACCATACTCAAATCCAAGTTCTTGAACATGATTCTCATTCACTTGCTCGAAGTTTTCCAGTGGAGGAGAATTATCCAAATCCTCCTTCACTTCAATAACTCCCTTTTCTACATCCCAATTATCATGACTATTCGAATCACATATTTGACTCCCGATCCACTCCTTCACGTAGTCTTTACTACGCAACTCACCATCCCCATCTTGTCTCCACCACCAATCTTTTCCCCATTGCTTCGCTCCCGAATTATGCTGCACATTACTACCATTGCTCAAATCCAACTTCTCACTGTCATCCCTACACTTCAACTCCTCATCATAAGGCACAAACTTGTTCTTCCAACTGCTTTCATCATTCGACAACTCCTTCCCTTTCAAATCTCTCCCTTCATTTACATCCCCACGAGCCGCCTCAAAACTAAAGTCTAAAGAATTCACTGGCAAGCCCATTGCATTGTGATAAACCTTACAACTATTCTTCGAAGACGAAGTAGCTTGCAATGCCAAAGCAAAATCAACCTCATCATCATTCTCATGATTGTTCTCCAATGGAGTAGTAGTCCCTATAGTCTCATTCAAGTTCCCAGAGAACTCTCTACTCTTCCCCAACTCTTGGCTAAACAAATCAACCCCAAACTCACCCTCCTCCTCCACCTTCAACCTCGACAACCCGAAATCCGAAAGCTTAGCCCTAAACTCCACATCAAGCAACACATTACTAGGCTTAACATCACCATGAATCACAGGTGGATCACACTCCAAGTGCAAAAAGGCCAATGCCTTGGCAACATCAAGAATCACACAAAACCTCTTACCCCAATCCAAACACTGAAAGAACAAATGCTCCTGCAAGCTTTTGTTAGGCATGTACTCAAACACCAGCACTCTACTCCCTTTCTCCACACAAAACCCCAACAAAGAAACAACAAAACTCCCATTTTCAAGCCCACCAAGAATGTTCAACTCGTTCTGAAACTCTTGCTCACACTGGAAAGAGCTGGAATCAAGAACTTTAACAGCTACAAGCTTACCATTTTTCAACATGCCAGTGAAAACAGAGCCTGAGCCGCCTTTGCCAATGCAATTGGAGTCGTTGAAGTTGTGGGTTGCGTTCTTGAGCTCCTTGTAAGTGAACCTGTGGAGCTTGTGGAGTGGAGTGGAAGTGGAAACATCGTCGAAGGGACTAGTGCGTGATCTTTGGATGAGGAAGTAGTAGAGGAAGTAGAGAAAGTAGAGAATGGCGAAGAGGATTATGAGAGAAGCAGAGATGGAGATTGCAAGGTAGATTGTGCTGGGGTTTGAAGACATTTTTTGTTTTGTTGCAGATGGTTGAAGAAGAAGAAGAAGAAGAATAGTGGGAAAATCAAAAATGTTTGTTTTGCATTTTTTCTGGTTTCTGTTTTTGTTGTTGTTGTTGGTGAAGATGAATTTAATGCTCTATACTTGGACAATAGAGTTTGTAACTATAAAGTATTTTTGAAGTTTATGTCTTTTAGTCTTTTCAAAACAATTGCATGGTGGCCCTTGATAGTTGTCGTTTTGTTTCATCGTCCCTTGAGATTTGAAAATTTGCTAGTGATACCTAAACATTTTATTCCCGCATGAGAAGTTATAACTATGCTTAACAAAACTAGCTAATAATTTTGTTCTTAGCTAATGTTGATAGATGATAAAGTAGTTGGTTTTTATGGCGGGTGTTTACTGTTTAGTAAATTAATTAACTGATAAGCTAATTGATTTGTTAAGTAGTGAATGTAAAATTAAATCAACAAACAATAATTTATACGGACTTACTTGCCAGATTAACTAGTTTATGTGTCACTAGCGTTAAACATATTCTAAACAAATATCACTCCACAATTTATAATTTAAATAATTGTTTTAGAGATCGGATAATTAATGTAATATGCACGGTAGAGAACCTAACATAGAGAAAGTAGGAAACCTACACTCCTCCAAAATCGTGCAAACTCAAATCGTATGGCATTTTAGATACTATAGTCATCATGGATCTTGAGGGGATAGTCTTAATAGGTGAAATTTCGAAAGTTGAAGGATGAAGCTCAAAACCACCATCATCGAAAGGTTTGGTTACAAAATTTGAGATGATTTTGTCATGGGGGTAAATTAAAAGGAATTATGATAGGTGTGGTGGTGTGGGAGATTGTTGCTGTTTTGATTTGTGTAGTTAATTGAAAATTGAAAAGGAGTGAGTTGAGTTGAGATTGATTGGAATTGGGATGATTAAAGAAAAAGAGCTAGGGATCGAGGTGGGGGCCAAATGGAGCTTTTGACTAAAGAGGAGAGGGGCATATTTGGTCCGGAAATAAGGAAGAAAAAAATTGGAGGGAATTTTGAGGGGGCATTGGGCACTGAGTTAATGGAATACAGACAATACACCGAACAACACACAAACTCATGTTTGTATCAGCTAGCATCTTATTTCCATACTCTCTCCATCCTAAATCAATTGTAAAATTTGATTTTGGGCGAAAAAAAATAACAAGGTGAATAATTAAATATTAAGTTATATTGATCATGGAAGTTAATTTTACTTTGTTATAGATTTATGGCCACACATATATCTTGGTGGAATATAAAAATTATTATAATCATGTCCAAATATAACAAAAAAATTGAAATTGTGCAATTATAACGGAACGCTTAAAATGGTAAAATGGTACAAATGTTCTGGACGGAGGGAGTAAAATATTTTTAATTTTATCTGCTCATTTATTACCTTTCCTCCTCTTCGTTCTTGACATCTTGTCCTGTCCAAATTTCAACTTTCAACAAACATGATACAAAAATGTCTATAGTTTTGTTTTAACCTATGACTTTATGACTTATATTTTCATATCCGTTCCCAAAAACAATTTATAATGCTATGTTGGTGTTTAATGATCACATTAATCGTGCGGTGTTTAAGATCACACTAGTCTAGTGTTTGATTGAGGGTATTTGGAAGAGATTTAAAGTAAATATACACATATACACATATTGATTTGTACTTCCTCTATCTCATTATAAGATTACCATTTCAAAACGTTGACTTTTTTAATGTCTCGTTTGATATTGTATTATCTCGAATCGTACTGAAAAGGGAGTTTAAAAATTTATATTATCAAAATTATATAATTAGATTGTCTCTCTTTTTCCAATTTCATTAATGAATGGAACTATATTCAGTTTAAATTCCAAAAACAAATTATCAGACATATTCTAGTTATACAAATTATCAATGAGACAAGCAGATTTTAAAGATCAAGTCCATGTCCACTTTTTGTAGCTTTACCTAAATTAACGGACGTTTATTTATGCATAATATATAAAGTCCTGAGATTACTTTTGCAAAAGGTGCTTCTTGATGAAATTAAAACTTAGAAATCACTTATTAAATAGTTAAATTATGTTGTGTCAAAAGGCCTGATCTTATAAAAGAAGATATGGTACAAATTTCATAAACTTTAAAAATTGTACTAAAACCATCTCTCATTTGCACCAAAGACAAAAAATTTGGATACATACCGTTGAAACCCCATGTGGGATGGTCATATGATAATCCTATAATTATTATTTATTTCATGCTAAACTTAGTTTATTACACCAAGACACATGATAGTGGACTCTATACATATGGGACTCACATGTATGTGTCTTTAACATTAACTTTTACCAGAATGACCCATTATAATATGGTATCAGAAAGTAAAAGGTCATCCAGTTGGTACCAACACAATGATGATGCAGAATTTTGTTAGTTATACACATAGGTGGCTCAATATACTCCCATGTTTTGATCATAGAGATCCAAATACAAGGCAGCGTTCCACAGGGAAACAGTGGCTTTATGCTTATTGGCAACAACAGGATAGTGGACAGCTAAGGACATTCCATTAGCATGGAAGGGAATTCTATGTCTGGAGCACTCAGATTCTATCTCTTGCTTGCTCATCGTTTTAAATCTTTACACCATAAAAGAGTGTTTCACTTTGGACTTGGCTTTTTCATCATCTATCACTCTCAGCTTTCACTTTTAACTATATAGTACTCGTATATACTTATGATCACAGACACACATTTTACCTTTGGGGATTATGTTGTACTACTCTACACTACATCTCAAGTAAACCACACATTCTTTCTCTTTTTGGCATCTCAAAACTAGTACTAGTATTGAATCTTTAAATCAGAATTTTAATGTACAAATTAAAAGGAGATATGAGGGGTTGAAATGGAAGGATATTTTGGGACTATAAAAGTGTATAACTTGCTAATTTACAACTTACAAGATACAAGAGTATTTTAGAGTACCAATTTCTTGTAACAGCTTTTACTTTCAGTCTCCATTTTGTCCTCTTATCTTGTCACTATTGATTTTGATGTATCAGTCACATTTTACCATGAAGAATTCAAGATGATCACTTTGTCTTGATCAAGTAGAAACCAAAATATACAAGGCACACCCTCTTTCTATTGGCACCCAAAATGTTGTCGCTCACACCGCGTTTCTGATGTTTCTGGCATTCGTGCTTCGACATTCATATCACAGTTGTTCAACTACGCCAAGCAGAAGACAGCTCCGCCTCTAAATCTTCTTCCCACCAGGTGGCATTCTGCATTGTAAAGCTTACTAGTGAATACATATTGAATGTAGTGTGAAGAGAATGCATTTCAAACACAAATTGTAACAAGATGATAAAACGTATGGATAATCCCTATACTTATAAGATGTTCAGGCAAAAACCTTGTAGCCTCTTCTGAGGAACTGCAGGGAACTTCCTTCTTCCTCCAGTAGCCCAAGAACTCGTAGCAGTTCTTCCTTTGTCTAACATATCAAAGAAAACAATGTTTTGGCCTAATGTGTATAATGACACCAGAAAATGTATAAATGGAGAGATATGGTTTGAGGTATGATTACTTCTAACAGAGTGAAACGACTTGCACTCTCAGCTACACAAGCGAAAGAACCGTCTCCTTGCTTCAACATTACTTGCCAAGGCCCTGAATCAAATATGGCGTAAGAAGGTGAGATTATATGTTTGTTATAATCAGAAAACCCAAAATGATCCACTAGAGTTCTCAAATTCTATGGAGACTTAAAATTAGTACTATTAGTTGCTTATGCTGTTCAATTCTATTCCTACATCGACAATTCAAATTCATTAAAGTTCAAATGTGAGTCGTATATGTCAAATATCCTTCTCCAGCACAGTATGACTGAGAAGTAAAAGGAGAACAGAAAAGGGAAGAAAGTAAGAAACACAGGGAACACTTCAAAAACTTAGGCATTTCAAATGAACAAATTCACTGCTCACCCGGGTATTGACGAAATAAGGCGCCATCATAGTTCACAATAAAAGGAGCCACTGCAATAGTCTATCGGATGTATTAATAATAATTTGTTACCGCTAACCAGAAACTCCTCAAACAAAATAATCACGGTAATACCTTTGAGTACTCTCTTGTGCGAATGTAAAATATCGGAGTGAACTGTGAGAGAAATCTATAATGTACATCTTTGCTCGGAAATCCTACAAGACCAAGATCGGCACTGTACACATATTTTAATGTTCATCAGAGAAATGTAGAGAATCATCATTTACAGATTAACGACCATGAATTATAAAATATTACATACCGTAGAGTGTCCAATTCCAGATTAAAGAGGACTGTTGGGGTGGAAGTGGCAAAACTTTCCTGTGTTATTGCAAGATATTTAAATACCCATAATAGATAGCCAAGTGAAATGACAGTTGAAATTAGTAAATGAGGCAGATAAGTATCACACTGAACTTCTTACTGATGCCAACGACTTAATGAAGATCTGTTGCTCGGGATGAAGCATAAGAAGTTCAGTGTGATGCTTATCTGACTCATTTACTGATAAGTTAAGTTTGATATATACTCTTACACCAATATCTGTATGCTCTTGTGAAATGCCATAAATACATTCATTGACTCTACTCAGGGAATTGGTGAATCTACAGGTCTTCCTCAACGCCTCTTACATAGCCAAAACACTCATCATTTATTTATTTATATTTATTTATTTATTTATATTTTGCATATTATCTTTCGATACGGCGATACCTTTGGTAAACCTACCTACCATAGTCCATACATGTACATTTTTTGCCTTTCCATCAAAACGATAAAATTAGTTGAAGTGCACATACACCACAAAAATCATATTATGAGAGTGGCTTGTATTTGGTGTCTAATGTTCTGCACCACGTAGATATTGGTGTTTCTACTAAGATCATGTAGAATTTCCATTATAACCACACTCAGATATTACGACCATACACAACCCCATGGATTAAAGAACCTAAGTATTTTCAAATGAGGCTTACAGATGCCTGATTGAGTGGATAAGAACATGAAGCTTTCAAAGGGGCAAATTTAGGTCCACTGTTACCTCACACAGTAGCAGAAACTCAATTACAGTGTTTGGATCAAGATTGCTAACATGATTAGCTTCATCAGGGGAGGGAAGGAACAAAATTTGGTTCTTAAATTACAGTCTTTTGACTCACTTCAAAAGTAGCCCACCAGCTATAAGACATAAGAGGCATAATCACCTCCATTTCTCCTTTCCATACTCTTATGTTCTGATCGAGAACGTAGTTCGACACTAGACTTAGTTTCCTCGAACTTTTTCAACATTCGTTATTATTACTGTCAAAGTCAAAATCAGCATAAAAACCAGAAACTACTATGTCATTCACGTATCATGAAAATCTCTATCCAAGCAAATAATGCACCCAAAATAGCTATATGATGGATAAATTACTGAAAAAGAAACTGCGTTGTCAGAATTGTAAATTTGTAGTTGAAGTGATCAGACAAAAGTATATATCATACCACATACTTCTCTATAACCGACAGATCACGTGTACTGCAGTTGATGAAGATATAGAGTGATGGTGGTTTGTCGGATTGCCAACGGGCTGCATCAAGAATAGCACCATACAATTATCAATCCTGAACTATCTTGATGGTTAGCTTTAAGAAGACTATCAAAGTAAATAAGTAACATAAATTTGCAGATATATTAGTTAAGTGCATGTAGATATGTGTGCCTCAATGTATTAATAAACCGAGAGGTTTAAGATTGACCTTATCACCTACAAAGTATCACATAAAATAAGCTACCAGCAATATTAAGGAAGGGGATTAATGAAAAAGTTAATCGAACCAACCTTCATTCTCATCGTCAAAGTCAAAATCCAGAGTGTTTCTTATGGACTTGAAGAAGTTTGTGACAGGACCACTAGGGACGTCATCCAAGGATCCAACACTTATGCCATCAGTCTGGAGAGATGAAATACATTTACTGGAAAGTTTTGTAGAATACAAAGTTTGATACAGATTAACTAGAAGCTCATGTTTATTTTCTGCAGTAGATCATTCATCAATAATATTGCTTATCAAGGGCTGTTGTTCACTGTCCTGTATATTCAATATTCTCAGCCTTTGCCATGAATAACTGTTGTGACTTCATTTTTCTGAATTTCAAGCCTAACTTTTATGATATGAACTCAAACATATTGATAGAACTTCATAAACACATATTTCAAACATAACTTTTATGAGTTACCGAGTCTAGGGCTGCCCTGAAAAGCTCCGAGGCCCTGCGCTTTTCTGGCTTATCAGGAAATACCTAGGAAACGTAGACATCTGTCAGATTTTAGTGCTGAATTGTAATCTCTCCCGGTCGATAGGTAACAATAATATGATAAGATCTTCTTACAATGCGTGCTCTAGTTTCTTGCTTCTCCACTAGCTTTCTAACAACAGCTAGAACAAGTTGAATGTTTGCATCGCTGAAGTCATCTGAGGATCCCTTCATAGTTACAAGTTTTCAAAGCATCATGCATCAAACTTTACGGAAAGAATATAGACATGATCATCATATTCCAAAGATCAGATTCTCATGCTTGTAATGTTTAGACGATTTGGCCGAATGACATTGAAACCAAAACAGTGAAGTAGGACTAGGAAATGCATTCTCAGAAGTATTATCTTGAAAATGAGAAGAAAAAAGCATGTGAGCTAAGAAGATACCTTATAAGACGAAATGCTGGTGGGCAATGGACTAACGATGCACCAGGCAGGTCATGAATCAAAAAGAGAAAAACATATCAGATTCAGCCCACATAATGAATTTACTCAAGACCCTGGCGTAAAGACACAGACAAATTCGATCCCTCTAGCTTTAACAAGTGACGCATAGTATCATCTCAATTTTAAGGAGTATCTGTCTAGGAACTCTAAAATCAATAGAATGCACATTACCTCCCAGAACTATATATAAAAGGGTAACGATACATACGCTAACGTGCTTTCTCATATCTTTAAATATGAGCAATATGGGCTAGTTTACCACAAGTACAACAAGGCTACAAAGTTGATTTTGTCAAGTAATCGAAAACTCCTCTCGAATTCTAGACACTTACTCATGACACATAATTAGTCCCAGGTCATGATGTACACACAAAAGACGAAATGATCGGTAAATTTAGATAATTGTATGGCATAGAGGGATCATGTTCTCCAATTTGATAACAACAGCAAGAAATGACGGTGCAATAATAACATAATAAACACACAAAGCTGAAAAGAATCAAAACATGAACAAGCTAGTAGTACTAAAGAGAGAGGGTAAATGTATACGCACGGGAACTCGATTTCGAGGCGGGTTTTGCCATCCTGGAGAGCGTAGAAAAGTGATGTAGCAGCATCGGATACAAGAACCTCATACGACTTGGGCTTGTACAACGGAACTCCCAGCTTGGGGTCCACACCCGATTCGGATTTAGTTGCTTTTGCGCTAACAGAAAGCTTCCTCTGCCTGTGGCAATTATACTCGATTTTGGGTGTGCTTATCAGAGGTTTGAACGGAGGATTGGAAATGTTGGAGAAAGGGGATAGAAATTGAGACTTGTAGTTGGAAACCTCGACGGAAGAAGTCGAAATTGGAGATGAGGTTTCAATTCTTGCCGCCGCCGCAATAGTAGCCATGGCGACGGTCGGAAGTTTGGGGGTTTGTGGAGGGAAAAGATAACGGTCTGGAATGTAAGGTTGGTTTTGGTGGACTGGGATTCAAGTATGGTTGTGATCGAATTTCAGCGGGAAATTGCATTTTTGTCATCTAAGTTAGAGTTCTTTGCAAATATGGTCCCTTACTCTCTAGTGATTTCACTTTTTCCTAATTTATTTATGAATTGGACTTGATTGCATCTGATCAAGATTAATCCAGCTGCAGGGTACAATATGTAGAAGGTAACAACATTGATGAACAGACACATGCAGAATAGCTAGCACAGAAACGAAGTAACACTCAGCTCGACAAGTTCAAGTCAGGTATATATATATATATATATATATATATATATATATATATGTCTGAGTTTCTTCATAATGATGCATGAAAATGAAATGAGATTCTGTTCTCTTCTAAGTACATTGTTGTTACTTAGTTTCTTGTTTCTCTCCATGTTATGTGACTTAATGCATGCATGTTCTCTAATCTCTACTTACTACGTCGTACAGCTGCTTGAAGTTTAAGAAGTTCTTCGCAGGTTTTACGCCAGAAAATTATATTGTGTCTTGATATATAATTAATGTGTTTATGGTTTAAACAAAACGAGCTAGTGGTTAGAATTTTTGTCAGTTTCATTAACTTATTACTGAGATCTTGATTTATAAATTCTTGCGAAGCTAATCTCAAGTAACTCTTGAGGCTGATGAAAATGGAACCATATTGCGTTTCCCCAAGACACATGGAGAAGAAAACTACTAAACTTTTATGTCATACATGATACATCACATGCATATATAGTCAAAGAATATCACCATGCATCAGCGATAAGGAAGAAAATCAAAGAGCCCTTCTTTTAAGAATCTCTAACAGTAGTTCGTTCCAAGGATCAGCCGGACCAGGTAGACACCAATGCAAGCAATCATTGTAACCGTGCATCCACTTATTCCTCCAGTACATACCAGGATGCCCGTCAGGCCTCATTATCATCATTTCGGTAACATCAAGAGTTTCGACAAATTACATACTACTATCATTTTCCCTCCTCCCTGAGTACCGTGTAATTCGATCAAGTTCCTGCACTTGAGCATTCCGATATTGCAAATAACCCCAGTTTTCGACCTCTTCTTTTCTAAATGGCCTAGTCCTGGTGCAGTCTCCTCCTGTGTTCCAGGTCCCACCCTCAAAGTGCGTTGGAGAGTACGTCCTCAACAAAATGTGGACCTTGTTGCATTCTTTGCAGTCATGGATGGCCTTAAACACAGTCCGAAATGCTTTTCCAATTGATATCGTCGAATCAAGATTCGTGACATTTGGAGCGCCACAATATGTGCAACCGAGGAGATGATTGCCACTCTCTTACAGATAATTTGGCCGGAGAAACCAAACGCCATTGGAGAAAACCGCGTAGTCCACAGTTAGGAAATGTCCCAACAAACTGCTGTCGATTTTGTCAAGAAGCAGATCAAAACCTCCGGTGCTGGAGCCATTGATTATCCGCTCTGTAGCGTTGACTAGGAACGGAAACCAGAAAACCATGAGTGTGAAAGTTGTGCTTGGGGAATTCCCAGGTTGTGAATTTTTTATCTGCATCGTTAAACGTTTGCGTTGGAGATTCCGCCTGCGACAACATTTCACAATAACTAGCTGGTCAGGCCTAATGCAACTACATTCAATGTGGATATGTTCAAAGAGTCGTGGCGTAAAACAACATATTTCATCTCTTTTAGCTTCTGTTAAACTGTTTATAGCAGAAACTGTTTCTGCATCTGCTACAAATAAGCAACAATCAGATTTTAAAAATGTTCTGCGTACAGGGCGCTAACCATAGATAGGAGACAGAGAAGTGACTCCATTTGATTTCGAGCAACTGAGTCACCTACGAAAGACATTGTCTTTCCTTGAATAAGACTTAGGAATTGTTGTGGGTCGAACCGAGGGAGTTCACATTTGTCTGGTTTCCATCTCCAGTAAAGAAAGTCTCTATCCTCTTTCCCCTGGAGGAAACAGTTCTTCGCGATTGGAATTGTTGTGCAGCTGTAGTTGGTATACAAGGAACCTCTACCATCTGGAACCCATCTCCCCTTGAATAAGTCGCACTTTTCAATCTCACTTTCTGATAAAAAACATGTTAATAACTTGTTTCAGTAAAAAGTTTAATTTCATGAACATAGCATGTACTAGTTGTTATTTGACTTGCCGGGGAGGGAAGTGGTTTGATTGCGCGTTTTATGATCAACTACATTATTGTTGGCTGTGTATTCGAATATAATTCCGGGATAATAATAGAGGTAGAAGCAGCTTACAGCCATGACCAGGCATGCTGAAGAGAAAAGAACACAAGTAAGTTTTGGTAAGTTTGGAAATTCATGTTCTTGAACAAGAAACTATGGTTTGTGCTGTATGATGTTTGTTTTTTATAATTGCTTCTCTCCATATTTTTGTGTGTCTACAGATTAGACTTGGATATATCAATATATGAACATGATGGAGTAAATTTAGTTTAGGCGTGGGGAATTTTTAAAAAGTTCTGATCAGCAAGTTTTGCGCCATGATTAGCTACTAGCAAATTGTGCGTTGAGAACGTCATTATAAAACTAGTAAGTATAGTGGCTATTTCTCGTGATTCTATGGTTTTGTTTAGGCAGTTTAGCTTCATTATTAACTTGGATCTTGAATCTTGATTTATGATGACTTCTTAATTACCCAAACGAGGCTCCTGATGTGTTAGTGTTAACAGTAGTACAGTACTATAGTTATCAAGCCCAAATGAATGACAAGTGTCCAATGGACCCTACATCTAACTTAAAGATTCAGCAAGCACTAATAATGGGTGGCTTATTTGGGGCTAAACCCCAAATAAAACTAAAAATCCACCCAAAAAAGTTTCAATATTAATAAACAAATGTAAAATTTGAATATAAAAATAAAGAATAATTAGGTGCTTTGTGTGTATGTGTCATGTGAAGCTCACGAAAAGTCTCAAATAAGTTCAAACCATTGTAAATTCAAAATGGAAGATGCTTTTGAAGTTTATTACATTAAAATAATTAAATAAACTCCAAATTTGAAACCCATTATTACTATTATTACTATTGCTCTGAGTTTGAACAAAAATATCTCTGGGTTTAAAATAGTTACAAAGGTACAAGTCAGAATTAATATGGAGGAATCTATAGCACAAATTGCCCAACAAGTTTTAGAAGAACAAAGAAAGTTACAAAACACAACTCTAGCTAATTAACGAACTCACAAATCACGGGGATCAACAAATACGATCGGTGACTTTGCTCTATTTTTAACCCACTCTACATCACAACTTGTATTATGATTCTTCTCCTCTACCTCAAGTCTCTTGATGCACCAAATATCTTCATCCCATGAAAACTTCTTCCAATGTGGAACCGCTTCTCTAACAGGATCCTTCTGCCCTACCTCAGCCACTACCACTTTGCAATCCGCGTCATCTCTCGCCAAATTATGCACGAATCTACATAGATTCTTCATCAACCGTGGCCCATCTTTTCCTTTCATGTGAAGTCCGTAGAGAAAATAAAATCCGAAAGTCTTGAAAATGTTTGGAACTGATGGAACTTTTAGCCACGGTACCATAGCGTCAAGAACACGCGTTCCTAGGCATGCTGCGTGCTTCAATGCCGATACACCCTTCACTTTTACCCTAAACACTTCCTTAGTGTCCCATATGCTAAGTATCGCGAAGGACTCTGGTAAATCGTTGGATTTCATGTTCCAATTTAGGAGGGAGCGCTTTGATAAGGCTATGAATGTGCCTAAATTGAGTTTGTTGTTTAGTAGGCGGTCGATGTCTTTAGGAAAGAACACTGAATTGGAAAATACGCGACGGTATATTGTAGCAGCTGACTCTGGAGAGATACGGAGTATGGAAATATCATATGAGAGTGGCTTGTAGTGAAGGTGAACGGGTTGTACCAGAACCGTTGGGTTTCGGAACTTTTCATAGTTGCACTTTTGAGTGAAGAGGTTCAAAGAAGGGCGATTGCTGCATTCAGTGGCCATGTAGGCAAATTCGGCTCCATTTCGTTTGCTCCAGTTTTCCAATTCTTGAACGAGTTTGGTTGCTATTCCAAGCCGTCTGCAAAACGGAAGCAAAATGAGATAACAAACTTATATTGGATGTAAACTAAATTATTTTTCATAAATGTTACACCAAAATTCACTTTTTGGTATGTTAAAGTAGGCCTAATTAAAATGTGTGTTGAACCCCAGAGTTAGAAGTTAATCCGGTCAGCTCTCCATGTCGAGGTTGACTCAGGTCAAGACAATTCGTATATAATTATTTATACATTATTTTATGAATATATATAAAATCAGATCAATCGAATTTCTATCCGATGATGTTGCGAGCCTAGCTAGCGGTATCAGAATGGATTATAAAACTCCTCTATGACTTGTGAGAACTAGTTCTCGCATGTAGAGGGTAATCATAGTTTATAAATGCATGCAACATTGAAAAATAGAAACAAATCATATCATTGATCACTTTACTAAGATATAGGAGTATATATGCTTATATATATAGTATTATCATAATGATAATCCAAATCTAAAATACTGTACGGAATATGTTCTCTAGCTCATAATTCAAATGGTAAACATTTGCAAATTGCAATTAAGGACAAAGTACCTGTGATTTGAGGAAACTCTGAGTCCAAGAATATAAGCCAAGTTCACATAAACCGGTTCATGATCATTATCAATGCTTGGTGGCCTTGTATGTCCACTTGTAACGGTTTTTATGCAACCTCTTATAACCCCCACTATGTCTCCTCCACTTCCATATTCAGCCACCTGTTGGAAACATCAACACATGCATCAATAAAAATATTAAAAACTTGTATTAAACGGTGTAACATGTCCTAAACGACGCTAATTCACTACTATTTTTTGATATATAATGTCGTGAAAAGTTCCAATTGATCTAGCTATCCTTACCAGCATGACATGGGATATGAAATTTCGGACACGAGCAACAGGGTCGCCCATAAGGTCGGTGAGAAGTGAAAGCTCACCCGGTTGACCCACCTCGCACCTTCTTTCTAGCTCCTCCACGGCCACCTTGTCGCGCATTTCATTGTACTCTCTCACCAACACTGCCGGGGGCTTTGCCAGAAAGGTCTCGGCCGCAATTTTCTTCAAGAACATGTTTGTTTTGGTTAATGAAAGGTTAACCTGACTTTATAGTTTGAAGACAGGGGTAGATAGTGGATAAACCCACGTCTGAGGTTTTGCTTTGGCTTCTGTCGTTATGTTGTTTTTCTGTTGAACTTCCATATGATCCAAACAATCATTCTATTTATAGCCTAGCCAATGCATCTGCTGACGTGGTTGGTACCACTTTTCATATATGATTAAATAATTTTAGTACTATAGTATAAACTACTAGTTAGTATATAAAATAGTAAAAGAAAGTCGAAGTATTTATTTAAACTACAAAGAAAATTATTTGACATATTATTAAAAAGTAGTAGTTATGATTATGTATTTCATGATGCATACATGTAATTAATTATTAAGGATCCAATTCTACCTTACCCACTTTGTAATAATATGGTCTCATAA
Source organism: Plantago ovata (assembly GCA_028274465.1). Lineage (NCBI taxonomy): Eukaryota > Viridiplantae > Streptophyta > Magnoliopsida > Lamiales > Plantaginaceae > Plantago > Plantago ovata. The sequence goes on along the minus strand of CM051458.1, from coordinate 366,470 downwards.
ATTTTTTTTAATACCAACACTGTTTTTATATCGCTGGTGATTATAGCTACATATCAATATCAATAATCGTGCACAATTACAAAACTATTAGATTCCGCACATCCTCACCAGTTCGACTTTTCCAAAGAGTAGTTGAAATTATATCATGGTATCAGAGCCTACATTTTGGTTTGAATCTCCGTTGGAACGAATTCTACCATAATAAATTTTAACTCAAATGGATTCCCCAAGGAGGTTAAATTCGACCACGAGTATGAGGGAGTAGGACAAAATAAATATAATGGTTACATTCCGCACCTCCTCCCTCCAATAGTTTGAGATTTTGGCAAATTTAAACTAGCCAATCCAATCAGTTTGAATTTTAGAAGAGTTAGAACAACAATAATATTAATTGTTAGACGAGTTTAATATAAGTAGACATTCCACACATCTTCAGTAGTTTGAGCTTTTGGAAGAGTTCAAATTCTATCATGTATTAGAGGCAAGGTTGGTGATGGGTGTTCCAGTCAATGATAATTCCAGCTTGCCAGGCATATATGATTTCCACGTGTTGTGGCGACTAACCGTGACCTACTCGTGAAGGGGAATATCTCATATCACTTGTGAGAGACATAATAAACACATACTCCTATCACCTTAACAAGGCTTTTAAGGCGAGTATTGGTCTAACTTCACATTGGTATCAGAACCATCTAACTCACACCCACCTGAGTTAGCTCCTCGGAGACAACTCCTACCCATATTAAATTTCATGACACTATAACTTCATTTGGAGAAAAGAAGAAATTGTCACGATTGAGCTAGATCTCTATGGTTATGTTCTCTTCGTCTGAAAATTGACTATTTTAATTTTAATTCACATCAGTTCAGATGCATTAAGTTCAGTTCAGATTCACTTAATATTATTTTATATTACAAACTGATAAATTCAGTTCAATTCAATTCAACTTCATTTCAATTCAGTTTAGATCTCTTCACCCAAATGACACGTTAACCTTAACACCAAAATTTTATTCATTGCCAAAACATTCCGTTTAAATTTTAACTAACACTTAAAAGCAAAGCAACGGTGGATAATCTATCATAGTTCACTTGAAATGATTCCCCTTTATATATTATTGACATTGACATAGTGACATTGATTGCAATCAGTGAGATTCTAGAATATATGATGTTTAAATTGATAGTTCATTGCACATTGAAGATACTGATCTCATACTTTAGTGTGTACTTGACAAATGACAATAGCTAATCTTGAATATAATCAATCATCCATGAAACAGAATATTGACCAAACAGTGCCCCAATTATTGCTTAATTCTGCAAACCATGAGATTGTCATCTTCTGTGATTATGGCTTTGGCGGCGAATATCGAACCTTGTGGTATAATTAATCCTTCATCGATTCGACTTTACATTTCAATAATCCTCTTGCACATATGATGATGATCATGCGATTTGGACCACCTTCTTTATCTTTTGTGGGGATCGCGGATGAACAGTGTTATGGATTGAACCGATCCGGACTGCACCAAGTAACAGTGATAGTTTTATGGCGGAGAAAACGCTTTGTACAGGTTCTGGAGACATAATAATAATAATAATAATAATAATAATAATAATAATAATAATAATAATAATAATAATCATCATTCACAGCATAAACGGGTAATAGTGTGATGAATACCTCGGTGGACCTGGCCTAAGATCGAAGGAGTGCTTGTGGCCATATTCCAAGACTGTAAGACGGTGCCAACGGCTAAGATTGGAGGAGTAGGCGGCCAGGCTTATATTAGAATTAAGGATTTTATTTTATTTTATATTTTCTAGAACTTTCTTTTATCTCGTGTTTAGCACATTTATTTTTCTTAGTCACTAAGTTAGGTTAGCTTTTCAATTTTAATATAAACTCTGTAAGACTCTCATATTTTAACTACATCGTTTATTCAAGTGACTTTATCTCATGTGGGATTTGGTTAGTAATTTACCTCACGACAGAAAACACAGTCTGAGTAATTCACCGCCGTTACTGGAAAGATAGTAACAGCAAGCCGTTTACTCCGAGGTAATTTGCTTGGCCTAACGCTTTATTGTGTTAGTAGAACTTTAGATTTGTGAACAAACTAGGTTATTTCTCTTTTCTTTTCTTGTTCTTCTTCTATACGAATTCGCAGGATATCTAGAAAGGTACCCATCATAGGAGTACAAAACAATTATAGACAAGTGGTAATAAAATAGTATAGAATAGAATATTCAGAAAATAATAGATCGATCAGCTATACCAATCACCTTATCACCTACCAATCGTCTTATCAGTTCGTTTGGCCAAACATACACTTTAGGAAAATCTTACAATATTCGTTTCCTTATAACTACTAAACAAATAAATAAGTAAATATAATTAAGGAAGATACGCATGGCAACATGGACGTGGTAAACCCTAGAGTAAGATGTAGGTCTTTACCCATGGGTTGGATTCGTCTAAAAACCCTACATATTTGAATTTGTATGAAATTTTTCTTTTTCCAATTCATTCAATGTCAACCCGCTCGCAACCACTAGTTTTGAGTGCGTGCACTCGACAATTCTCTATTTATTATGTGATAATCTGCATACCGTGCAAGCGAAACCTGACCACTTCATTAGACTCAGAGACAAGAGGCATAGATCACAAATTCAATACCATTGAAATTCGAACACATGGCCGAAATCAACGATTTCCATCAGGAGTGTAGAAATGGAAGGACCAACGATTGTTGGCTCAAGTGGTAATTAGAGACTTGAGTTCACTTGAGTAAGGTCTCGGGTTTGAGTCTTGTGTATGTAAACACTGCTGCTAAGAGAACTGCCCCCTAAAAAAGTCAAATTAGATCTCGGAAACGTTAATAAAATAAATGTTAATTTTAAGGCGGGACGGACAAAATAGTACTTAAGGCGGGAGTATATATTAAGGAGGTATGAAAATTAATTTTAATCAGATTGGCCAGGTGTTGCACTACTATGTGACAGTCTCAAACAGAGCACTTTTCAATTGAATTTGAGATTAGATTTATAATAACTCAACTCCTATTAGATTTATGATGAGAAATTTGAAGGGCGAGAACCAGACTTTTCGGCCATCGGACCTTTAATTAGTTAATTGGTAAAAAAACGAAAAAAAACTTATAATTGCATCTTGGAAAGATTTAAAACTTTTGCATTTCCTGTATTTTAACTAAAAGGGAATGTTTGTCTAATAATATATACTGCTAAAGTAGCATTGTGAAGTTGTTGAAATACATTACATGATGTGGCTTAGAATCAATCCGAAATGGGGTATTATATTATACTATAATATGGGTTTTGTTCCAAAGTTGAGTACTAATTAATATGCATAGAGAAACTAGATATGGATTCTCTTATTTGTTTTTATCACACAACTTAATTAGCAATAAAATATCAATGGGGAATGATTAAAACTAGCTAGCTTGTTAATTATATTAGATCAGTCAGATATGCCATGCAATAATTGATCTGTTGTTTATAGGGCCTAATCTATGTATTGGTGAAGGGTACGTATAATAGATAACAAACAAATTAAAACAAGTATAGGTCCATATTTAACACAATTAGGAGGCCATAGTTTACGTAATACATTTGAACTATAAAACTATTTATTACACAATTAGAGATATTTAAATATATTCGGTTTATGAGAGAGCATGCTAAAGTGGGATGGTGCACATGCATAGCTACACATTTAGCAAGTTGTAGCAAAAGGAATATTGCTTTGGAGTTTCTTAATCATAAGATCGACCAATAATTAGGTACTTCTAGCTACAATTAGTCACAAAGTACTTTCGTTGAGAACATATGATATTTAATTATATGGGTCTAATTCATAATCAATCACAGTATCACACTACAACATGAGCTAGGGAGAAGGCATGCATGTGGTTTGTTGAATTTTTTGGCACACGGTTCTATATATCGTTGGGCTCGATGATGAAAATTAAGATCAACACAAATGAATTGGATCTTAAATTCTTAATGCATGCACTGCACAGTAACATCTACTGCTGCAGCATTATATAGAGAGAGAGATATGACTCGAATGTAATGTCGTTTTCAACTTGGCCTACTCCCGCCGTAACACAGTTGCCAACATTTTCACATTTAAACTTGCCCTCGTTTTTCCTTTCGAGAATAAATAAATAAAAATTGACCTCGTTTCACAACTCATGTCTCATGGTGTGATTAAACAGAAAGAGGAAAAAAAAAGAACGGGGCATGTATCTGGGCCCGCCCATTTAAATTTGTCAAATATTAGAAAAAATATTTACGAGTTTTTAGTAATTCACCAGATAACCTCTTCGATCAGTCTTTTGGCGAAATAAGTTTCCTTATTGCATTAACTTACTCTATAAGTTTATAAGTCAACTTAATACTGATGGTATGTAGGGTGGTGAATCCATGACCCAATTGAATCCATGACCCAATATAATACCATCTTCAACCATGAGTTTTAAGAGAGTCTTATGTATAAGACTTATATAATATCCATGATTGGAGGTGTCAAAAGTTAGGTCTTATCATCTTACGTATAAAATGAGTCTTCCCCCATAAAACCCATCTAATGAGATCTTATGCAATATTTATTATTGTTTTTTCATTTTTCCTTTTATGTCCACTTTGTTTGTTTCCGTTGAGCTTTTGTATTTTATGAATAAAAAATTATTTATTTGAGTCTTATGGTTGGAGATGAAGATAGATTTGGATATTATGTTCTTATGGTGGAATGATGAGGTGTCGGGTCTTATCATCTTATGGTTGGAGATGGTCTAAGAGCGGTCGAAAATTTGATCATATATGTAATCTATGATTATAAAATCTATAATTGATAAATAATTTAAATATAACAATAAAATTTTCAAAATTAATAAAATCAGGAAGGAGAAAATTTCTCTAATATTTAACGCTAAATATTGAAAAAGAATGTAAAATATAAGGATTTTTTGCAGCAGCGAAGAAATTAAGGATATTTTTGCAGAAAAAGAAAAAAAATTAAGAACTTTTTTGCAGTAAAAGAAAAAACAAATGGTTTTTTTTTTTTTTTTTGCAAAAAAACGAAAGAATACAAACGATAGAAAGTTAGTGCGCTATCAATAATGATCGAACTCCAACAGCCTGGGCAACAACCACTGGGCTACAGAAATTGTCAGTTAGTATTAGTACTAATATAGTAGTTATAACAATTCCAGCTAGGTCAAGCGACTCAGCTTGGATCCGCCAATGGGCATTGGTTGCTAATTTAGCAAACAAGCATTCATCGCTAATGTGATCACTAAAACTTGTTCTTCTTGTACGTACTGCACCTTCTTCCACAGCAACACCTGAAACCATTAAAAATACCTCACACGGCCCGACCATGAGACCGTAAGATCACCAACCAAGAGTCATCAAAACCATTAAAAAAACAAATCGGGACCAAAATCAAAACCAAATATCAAAGTAGATGATGAAGAGCATCCAAGAATTATGCATGTGCTACCCAAATTCCTTGCCGATATAAAAGTAATAAAGAGGATATGGGCACAACCACAAAGTGGTCGTGTAATCTGCATCCCGAATATGACCTTAAGAACAAGATAATCAAGAAATGGCCGGAGACACACATAATCGTTTGTTCACCACCACAACCATCTACAAGTAAAACCAAAACACTCCACACCATGAAATCAAAACCTTCAAACCAACATACCCTCCAAAATACTCCACTATAAAACCATAAAAACCTCCAATTAAAGTAAATACAAACCATTAAAACAACATTGAGAGTGCGTGTAAGTTAAAAAAAACTCATATCTTCTTATGAGAGTGCGTGCAATTAAGTTAATATTGATTCTCGAATGATTCTCATTTGTAAGAGCATTCCTTATTGAGGAGCTTAATTGAGGCTTAAAGCCCCAATTAAGCCTAAAAATGCCTCCAATGGAGGCTATAAAGAGGTTGCTAATTAGTAGCCTATGAAAATGTGCTACTAATAAGTAGCCCCAATTTAAGCCCCAAATATGGGACTCACAAGGAAAAAACAACTATATTAGAAGGATTAATGTGGGTCCCACAAATAAAAAGTTCAAATTAAGCCCCCAAACCAATGGAGACTTCATTTGGAAGGGTTTTTTTTTTTTAGATTTATATGTTAAAAACCCTCTAATTAAGCCCCAGCCATAAGGAATGCTCTTGTGTGTTTTAGTGCTGTTTATTTTTATGGGGTCAAAACTTTGGCATTTGGTTGTGATATAACCAAAACTGTATATCTCAAACTAGTAGTACCATTACGAACGGTGCTATACTAAGACATCGGTGGCTTAGCTATATATAGATGGGTAGGAACCAAGTAGGATCTTCACGTCAGAAGGTTGCGGGTACCTGCGCACTGGGGGGGGAAAGGGAGTTAGATCCCTTTTGACCGGCTTACCTTGGACAAACCGGTAGAAGACTTCACTTGAGCTATGGAATAGGTGTTAGAGAGATGTATATTATGGTAGAGAGTGAGAGTTACCTCAAAATGAGATCCCAAGGCCTTTATATATAGAAGCAACCATGTCGGGACCCTTCTTCCATATTTTCCGGCTTTCTGCTCTGCTCTTCTATACTTCTTGTCTGCTAGCTGCAGACAAGGCATCCGCCATGCAGGTAATCCTCCGCTACGCAGGTGCGTTCTTCAGTGTTACTCCCTATGCGAAGGTCTTACTGGCCATGCCTTGCGGAGGGAGACCTGGTCTTTGCGGGCTAGGCCAGTGACTTAGGCTCTGGTCCGTTGGTCTTCTTCCCGCGTACTTAACTGCGTAATGAGCTCTTCCTGCGGGCCTTCTTCCCATGTACTTGGCCAAGGGCTCTCTTCCGTGGGTCTTCATCCCGCGTACTAAGCCACGTGGTGAAACCTTTCCTGCGGGTCTTGCTTCTGGGCTTAGATGGTATAACCATAGTCAAAATCTTCATAAGTTTTCTCTGCGTAGCTGCTTGCCCTGAGGGCAAGCACATGCGATGCGGGGTGATATTCTATGTCATATCAGGTTGTATATTTAAATTGCTCATACTCTTCGTATCATAAAATCTAAATTATGTTAATACATTTTTTATCGTTTAAAAGAAGAAAAGATAAATAGACTCGGCTTCTATAATATAAGATCAACGCTCTACTCTGCTCCACTCATTACAACCCTAGCAATGAGCTTCCAAAGACACAAATCTAACAATAATGACGTGACCATATATGACATTAACTTTAATTTAAAAATAATTTTGTGACGAGGCGTAATGCATGCAGCACAAAGAATATTTACAACACTACACAGGGATAGGGAGGGATAATATGTACTAGCTAGCTAGGGTATGGATATTTGGAGAGACAATTCGATTTATACCCATCTTTAATTAAACATGTAGATCGTAGATTAAAAGATTATAGAGACAAGAAGACAAGGAATAATTATAGGCTACAAAGTAAAATAAAATTAATTAAAAATAAAAAGAGAAGAAGTAAAACTCGAGGAACAAACAAGTTAGATTGATTCAACAGCATCAGATGCAGAACATTTTCAATTAGTTTAGAATTATGTAAAGCCAAATCTTCTTATAATTAAAGATCTTGATATATACACTCGAATATATTGACCATATTGCCCATTAGTTTGGTAGCTACTGGTATTTTTAACTTTACCATTTAGTGGCGTGCAATTAACACACTTTTATATTTGATCAAGATCTTGTTTAAATAACTACCAAATCTGGATTTTCCCTTTTTCCCTTTCCGACTATTTATCCTATACGAGCCTGAGGCCACTCCCATTTCCTTTTTTATTAACCCAAATAGAGAGTGGGACATAACCAAATTATATCAGTTAGTCCCGCATGAACTGGTCCCTCATATTTGGGGATTCCTATACCCTCTCTTCATAAAGAAGATGATGATGTGGATTGGAAACATGGAAATACTGGAGTTTTTTCAATTAAAAGCGCTTATAATGGAATTTTAGAAAATAGTATGGCTCTACCTCGGCGGCCATGGCAAAAAATTTGGAAGATAAGAACTCAACCTAGAGTTCTTTTCTTTGTTTGGATTAGTCTACATGATAGACTGCCTACGGCGTCAAGACTACACAAACAAAAAATAATTGAATCTCCCTTTTGTCGTTTATGCAATACTAATAACAAGGAAACTGTTCATCATTTATTTTTTGAATGCGTAGCGTTTGATGAAATTAGACAAAGGCTTTGGCCAACTTTTGATTGTGATATATCTTTGCCATATATTTTATTTAATATACCTCTTAATGATAAAAAACAAATCTGTATAATTTATTCTTGTTGGATCTTTGGAGAATTAGAAATGACTTTATTTTTAACAATCAAGGGATTAGTTTTGCTAAGTTTTTTGTCCTCTTAAAAAACCCTAATCTGTCAGTAGTGGCTAGATTTCCAGCTCCAAAACAAAAACTTAGCAAACTAATCACTTGTTCTCGGAAACCCCCTCTGGAAAATTGCATAATGGTTAATACGGATGATTCAGCATAATGAATCCAGGCCATGCAGGAATTGGATGTATATTTAGAAATCATAACGGAGATTTTATTTTAGCTTTTGCGGGTTATATAGGAATTATGGATAATGTTACGGTTGAATTCTGGGCAATAAAATATGTTTTACAGCTTGCTTTACAATTTAATTTCCTTAGATTGAAAATAGTAACGGATTCGCTCTATTTTGTTTCTTGTTTCAACAGTGAGCAGGAACCAGCAGGACCTCCTGTTGGATATTAGATCGATGGTAGCACAACTTGAAGATGGGGACGTCAAGTTTAGCTATAGAGAGGCGAATCAATGTGATGATCGATGTTTTGTCAAAATTTGGAAGTGAACAACTTAGATCCTCGTGCAACCAAGATCAAGATGATCAACCACATAGGAATACAAATAATTATGTAGACTAGTGTATAACTTTTATGTTTTGTGGTAGTTCAGAGATCTCGAAGAGAATGAAATAATAAAACGAATTGAAGAATCTGGGAGTGAGTTCTCTACACAAGAGAACTTATTCTTTGTGAAGTGTAACTACAATTGTTTCCAGACATATGTAAAGTTGCACAAAATCCATTAGAATCTGGGATTTCGTACAAATTCTTCGTATAATTTCATGGGATTTATTAAACCCCTTTCTTCTAGTTTTGATTCGGTAAGTTTTAATTTCGCTCCTCGTACTTGTAATGAAGTTGCACACCGTCTTGCACGGACTACTTCATGTTCGCGTGAGGGCCTTACTGATTTGTCTACTATGTAATTATTGGCCTTGATTTTTGTGAAATGAAAATCACATAGTTCTGTTAAAAAAAAAATGCAACTTTAATAATTGAGATAATTTTTTATTACACTTTCGAATAACTTAAAAGGAGTTTTATGCATCTAACCTTTGAATTGGAGAACAATACTTAGAGAGTGTTTGACACTATTTTTAGCATCCATTTTAGAGCTCAAACTCTAAAACATGAATAGGAATCTATTTTAGAGGAGAGGAAAAAAATTGTGTTTGGATGAATTTTAAGGAAAATTAGATGTATAGAGTAGGATAATAATGATGAGTAAAAGAGAATGTTTTTTGTTTGGTACTAGAAACGGAAATTGAGGAGAATGGAAGGTATAGATGATATGGATATGGAGGATGAATGTAAAAATGAAGGGTGTAGATTTTATTAAAGTTATAGGCTAGAGAGAGAGAGAGTGAGGAATGAAAATAAAATGGAAAAATGCTTAAAATGCTACAATAAAACCATGGAGTTTAAATCAAAGCCAAACAACATAACATTTTAGGGGCTCTAAAATGAATTGCTAAAAATAGGGGCTCTAAAATGAATTGCTAAAAATAGAGCCAAAAAACCTCATAATATCGATAAGTCATGTATGTAGATTATCATGAGAAGAAATTGGATAAAGTTGAGAAGAAAATCGTGCAAGGGCCAAGGTGTTTTTATAATATGTAGATTACTAAGATTAGTCATGTGAAAACCTCTGTACAATTCATTCTCTTCGATCATAGAAATAATTCCAAAAATCTTCTCTCCAATTTTCAACGCATTTTTCATATTCATGAATCCATCTGCTATTTCTGACATAGATTACTCATTGTGCTTCACACAATACATTATTTGTGGGTCGATCGATACTCTATTCCTATGTATGTTTGATCTACTCTGGGCTAGCTTGTTGTTATATTGATTTTCAGCTTACACCATGTGGGGATTCCAAATATCTCAACGTGTTTGGGTAGTGATTAATTTGCAAAAACTTAAAAGTATTCGGGAAGACGGATTGGTGACTGGTCAAACCTGTCCAACAAGCCTTGAGTCAAACTGGTCAAACTAGTTGAGGGCAAAACCAGAGCAGTCACAATGAACTGGACCGAATAGACGCCCAAGACTAGAGCGGGCGCATGGGAGCGCCAGAGAAGGAGAAGGTGCGGCACGTGTGCACTACAAAAAAACAGCAAAATAGCAATGGATGGCTAGCAACGGAATCGATCCGTCGCTATTTAGCGACGGATCGGTCTTTTTTTGAGACGGATGGAAAAATAGAGACGAATAGATTTACCCGTCTCACATTTAAAGTTTGTGTATTACATAATTAATTGGAATTAGTATGGTTGGGTGGTATGTTTGTGAGGAGCACTTTTTTTCCCTCTCCTTTTATACTTTTCTTCTTATTTTCTTTCTTTAATTTTTCCTTTCTTTACATATTAAAATGATGTGGTGATAGATTCATTATGATTATTGGTCGGGTCATTACAATTTAAATTAATATTCTTTTAGGGATGGAACCAGGGTGAATATTTGTTGGGTGCGTCATAACTTTAAAACTAATGAAGTAAATTATACTCCTTTCGTTCTCTTAGAAGTGTTTTAGTTTGACTTTTTTGAAACAATAACTTTTAATTTTGACTCTTGATTAATCTTATCTTAAACTATAATGAGAAAGCATGTGACAAACTTTTCAAATGCTGAGTCGGTTGACTGAAATATGAAATATTATCGATAATTTCATAATTTTAGGGACTGTTCCAAACTTCAAATGCTGAGTCAGCGCAGTGAAGCCATTAATGGCGTTTCTTCCTGCTCACTACTCTCAGTCTCAGCCTTCTCTGTCACTGAAGAAAGAATGCTACTACCCAATAGTATAGTAGTAGTACAGTAATTAATTAAGTAAGCTAGTAGTCTCCATTGATGATTGATTACCAACTCCCTCCGCCGTCAATTATCCAATTCAATCAAAGTCCTTTCTCTCTATCTCTCTAAGGATCTCTGCAATGCACTTGACAAACCTCACTTAATCTAGCTCCTTACTCCTCCTATCCACTCAATTTCCACTTTCCTAACCTCAACCGAACTCCAAATCACACTAATTGCGAATGAATTTCACCGAACCGGATTACAAGGCCAGATCCGCCGTATTTCCTAAACCTAAGGCTGAAAAGTCTCCTCCGATTGACAAAACCCCTACGATTGGGAAGAATGCTGCTTCGATTTTGCGGCAACGGCAGCAGAATTTGTCACTGAATGCCTCGTGTTCTTCTGATACTTCAACGGAGTCGTGGCAGAGCCGTGCTTCGACTGGGAGGATCATGATGAGGCGGAGTGCTACTCTGCCGGTTAGGAGGAAGCAGCAGTGTGGTTCTAGAGCCGAGAAGATGGAAGGGAATGGGAGTGAGAGTGAGGCTGTGGTGATTATTGATGGTGTTGTTGTTAAGAAACGGTGTGCTTGGCTCACTTCCACTACTGGTATAAATAAATGCTCTCAGGATTTGTTGTGAAAAGTTCAATTGAATTTCTATTTGTATGTTGTTCATGTAGCAGTTGTTGTTGAAATGCTTTTATGATCCGAATGTGGAATTTGTGCAGTATGATTAGGTCTGACAATTTGGGACGGATCCATGGATTAATGATAACATATTCTATAAATTGCACTGGTTCATTGGTTACATTAATCATACATGTTTGGCTCTGGTCTTGGAGTAGTATGATGATGAAATGGATATTGCTTACGCGTATAGTGTAGTTCGTCTTTTATATGGTAAATTGTGAGTGTACTACTATGCATGTTTATACATTGGAAGATAGAGATGAAACTTTATATTAGCATATGTTGGTGTTTATGTGTCCCTTAATGTTGACACTTTATTAATTTGTATTAAAGATGTAATCCTAAACTTGTTTGGTCTGAGAGTAAGTATCTTGACGAGAAATGAGATTGTTTCAACTTGTTCTGAACACACAGTATCTATTACTGGAATTTTGCTGGACATTCCATTTTGTTTTCTTCTGCTATATGTTAAAAGTCGTATTGTGGGGGAGAACAGGGCTACTAAGCAGATTTCTTCCGCAATGACTTGAAGTTCTTATACATGTATAACAAGTTACGGTTTCAGTGAGCATGTGACTTGTCTAAGTAAACCCCACGCATTTGGCTTTGTTTTAACTCTTCTGTCATGTACCTTTTCAATTACGTAGAGTGAGTTATGTTGTACGCTACTTACAAGATTCTTCTTTCTATATCTTCATGATTCGCAAGCTGTGAGGAAATATAGTCTTAGTACCTATTTTAGTGTTGGTATTTTCAATTGTTTAACGATCTGATTCCTGGCTTTCTTTAAGATCCATCATATGTTGCATTCCACGATGAAGAATGGGGACATCCTGTTCATGATGACAAGTATGCATATCCTCCAATCTGGCTTACTTTCAGATTTCAGCCAATTTGCTTTTGTATTTATATATCTGCTCATTTGCATTTGCAGGAAGCTTTTTGAATTGCTTAGCTTTTCCACTGCATTGGCCGAATTAACTTGGCCAGTAATTCTTAACAAAAGGCACATATTCAGGTACATCAGCTCTCTCCGTGGTGCTATGCTTAAAAAGGAAAACACCTACAGTTGGGTGATACTCTGAAGCTATCTATTTACTGATTCATTGTGCTTGGGTTGGGACGCAGAGACGTATTTTTGGACTTTGATCCTGTAGCAGTGTCAAAATTAAACGAGAAGAAAATTGTTACACCAGGAAGCCCTGCCAGCACTCTCTTGTCTGAATTAAAGCTGAGAGCAATTCTTGAAAATGCACGTCAAGTTTGTAAGGTACACACTGATTTTTCAATTTTTGTAAGATATAAATGAGAGCAATTCTTGAAAATGCATGTGAGTTTATCTGTGCTATAAATTGATATTGTTATCATTTGATTCCGCTGGTTGGCTTGTGTTGTCTCCCGAACAAATTAGAATTAAATTTTAAATGATCAAGAAAACATTTTCTATACGTTTGAGCTTTATCTTTTGAGGCTATCCTATGTCTGATTACTTTGTTGAAGAACCGGGTATATTAATGTCCTCCTTAAAGCCCTTATTCACATTTAGTGGTTTGTATTAGTACCCAAAAGGAAGATTAGCTATATCTGCTCCCCTGAAATATAGATAAATCCCTGCTTGTGAAAATTACATTTCACCATAGGGACAGTGGAATACATATGAACCCTTGTTGAGTGTATATGTAATTGAAACCCGTGGAAAGAAATATAGTTCTGCTTCCTGTCAATTAGTTTTCAAAATGTGAAAAACATAGAGGGTATTGCCCTAAAAGAAACACTGCAGGATGCTCGAAGCACATTGACTAGTTTGTTGATGTAGTTCTTAACCATTATCACAAAATAAGAACAGGAGGGAACAAATATATGAGTAGTCTGTTTTTCATATTCCAGTCACTTTAAAATTCAGATGTCAGTGTCACCATATTTAAAATTTAAAACCTTAAGGGAATTTAAACTGTTAAAGCGAGAGAACAACCCAAAGTTGTGAAATTTTCAATAGAAAAACATTTCACTGTTAGAAAGAGATTCATGTCTTCATCATTGTGCAGATAATTGCTGAACATGGGTCTTTCGACAGATACATTTGGGGTTTTGTAAACAACAAGCCTATAGTTGGTAGTTTCCGCTATGCTCGGCAAGTTCCAATAAAGACATCAAAAGCTGATACGATAAGCAAAGATCTAGTTAGAAGAGGATTTCGAGGAGTTGGTCCTACAGTTGTCTACTCCTTCATGCAAGCAGCTGGGATTACAAATGACCATCTAATCAACTGTTTCCGATATCAAGATTGCTTACTTGCCAGTGATTTTAGAGATAGGAGTGAGGGTAACACAATCGATAATGAAGAGAAAAAACCAGAAATCCTCATGGAACTGGAATTGGTTGGAGATATTGATGATTTAAGTTTGTCTAGGTAGTACTAGTGTGGATGTTAGCTTAGATGTTGTGCAGTATCTGTTATTGAAGGGTAATTTTCCGCACTTTGGGTGGTCTAGTGCTGAAAATGGAATGTACAAATTACTATAAAGAAAAACCCATTCGTTCCTTCGTAGATTCATGATAGCATTCTGGTTAGTGAATTAGTATGTACTAGTAGAAAATTTGCTCTAATGACTATTAACATCACTTGTTACCTTACCCAGTAGCATAGTCAAAATGTTGCAATTTACTAAGTACTACTCCGTATGTCGATGTATTCGCTTGTTGCCATGTTTCAAACTTATGGATTTGCTTTTGCAAAGGTAACTTTTCCAGGGAGACTTCAGAGTCGGTAAAAGGGCTTTATTCAGATTTCAGCATATGTTCACATTCTTGTGAAATGTTGAAAATGTGCATGTTCTACAGAAGTCAATCCTCTGCCCGGTGCTTTCCGCTCAAATCCACAGGCACAGAACAAGTATTCTCTTCCACTGTTGACTCTGCACACATCAAAATTTTATCACACAAACTTGCACTTCTCATTGCACACGGTTTTGCACTTTTCAGGTTCTTTTAATAACTATACTACTCACAATCACATTTTAATCACATGCGGTGTATCTACAAACTAGTATTCGACCTGCCTTCACCCTTTTCTTTTGACCACATTTTTGAAATGTGTATAATACATTATTTTCAATCTGACCTCCAAAAAGTGAACCCTTTGTTCATACTCGTACAACTCATGACATTTACTTGTCCACCTACATCCTTCTTTCTTGAAGTCAATAATGATCACCTGCCTTCATCATCAACTGATCGTTGTTAGACCAGCCGCTTGTTTCTCCAACTTAGTCACCACATCTTCTCACCTCCCTACGTGCGACGACCACGTTAAGGCACAAGTTTCCCCTAAAATTAAAGGTAGTTTCAGGTATATTAAACATGCGACCAGAAGGGGTTTTCACCTTTTTTTTTAAAAGTAAGTGGTCAGTGTAAGGGTCATGTATAAAATTAAATGAGATGAATCATTTTTTAGTACATTGTGCTTAAGCCTTGTGTATTTATTGATGAAACCAAGATTTCCAATTTCCAAGGGAAATAGACTAACATGTAAGGAGATTGGTTAGCTCCTGAACATACAAGTATTCTATCCATAAAAATCATGAACCCCAAAACTAGAAAAGATGATGTCTTTTTGGTATACATGCTTTCAATTAAGCCGAGTAAACTTAAAATTCTCGTGCTAAACATAAGTAAATTCTAAACTACAATACAGTTTGTGTTGTTTCACAAATAACTGAAAACTAATGAAGATGTACATGCGCCTCCTATTGAGCCACTACCATTTCCCAGCCTGGTTACTTTGTTGAAGCAAGTTTCCTGAAATAGCAGCTGCCACAGCTGCTTTAAAGTTTGGATCCTTGGTTAAGGTAGAAGCCATCTGTTCCACGAAGTAACGTTCGAGCTTTGGTCCATTGACGGCGGGGTTGGGTCTTACATTTCTTGGTGCTTCCTGATTTGTCTTCGGTTTTGACGCAAGTTCGAAATTGATTGTTGGCCCAGATGAGCTGAGTGAGGTTGAGCATGGTACATTGGCAAGTGTTAAACTTGGCTGGTTTGAGGCAGGAGTGGGAGCCTCGGTTTTCGCGGGGTTGCCATGGTTGTGCTCCCCTTCATAAGTTGCAATTACAAGTGATTGATCTTCTACACTTCTTTGCACCTGAGAAAGATAACAAGAAACATAACTGTCAGTTTCTTAAAACATAATTAGGCTCACACACATATGAAGATTCTAGCACTTTTTTTTGTACTTTGGAACTAATTGCTTAAGGCATAGAATCATAGAGTTACCTTCTTTTTTACTGGACATGTAGGAGCAAATGAACACTTGAAGTAAGCTCTTGGATAAGGATTATCTCTGGTAACTTTCTGTCCATATTTCCTCCACTGATAACCATCCTTAACTATCTGCAATTTGGATACATGAATCCTTTCAGTACTTAAGAAAAATCATTTCTTGGTTCCATAATTTGTGTTTCCATTTTCAGTTTGATTAAGAAGAGAGATGAATTGTTACTCACAAGGCTTGTATCAGATGCCTCAGTTCTCGTAATTATCCGGGAAATCTTTGGTTTCACCTGCTCTTCCCTTAGCTTCTTGCACGAATCTTCGTCGCTCGAGCTGCTCTCGGATACGGTTATGTTACCGTTGTTGTTGTTGGCAGGGCTATCGGCTTTCCTTTTCCTTGCAGGTGGTGAAGTTTCCACAACAGGGCTCTTTCTGGTGTACTCCATTAACTGGTTTCTCAGTTCAGTGTAGTTCTCACACATGACTGTCAACATTTCTGTCAGTTTCTTGTTTTCAGCATTCACCCTATTCAGTTCCTCTACCAAAGACCCTCTGTGAGACTGCAAAAAGAAAACAAGTCATGATAAATTAGTCTTCTGTCTTCTGCATAGACTAATCGATCTGGGGCGGAGCATAGACTAATCGATCTGGGGCGGAGCCAGAAATTCATATCGAGTAAAAAAGAGCGAAAATCTTGAAGAAGAGAAGCTACTCACATCTTCTTGAGGGGTTACACTTGTTCCCAAGTCCATGAAATTACTCTCCAGTTTCGGTTTCTGTAAAGAAAACCAGTAAACAAATCAATCTCCAACTCAACAGTTGCAGTGTATTCATAACCAGAGAAGTGGACTAGTCGAAAGGATAACTTACTGGTGCTCTGGGAGCTTCGTCGAGAAACATTCTGGTAGGCTTGGTATTGAGATCCAATGAAGTATCTAGCAGGCTTATGAATTCCATTCCTTGGGCAAGAATATTGAAGTTGAAGTAGATGAACTTGGTTGAAGAAAACCTGTTTGTTTTTGCTTTGTGTTGAATACTTGAATGAGCAGATGAAGAGAGGATATTGAATGACAATAAGAGGAAGATTTTATGTATATATAGGAGAGTATAAAGCCACATGCCACCACTAGTTGTGTGGAAGCTAAGAGGAAGTCAAGGTCATGATAAAATTAATAATACTAGTAAAAGATAATATTATAATAATTAGTAATAAATGCGTTTTTAAAAGAGTTTGAGTTGTGATTTGGATGGAATGACCTGATTCCAGGTACTTACTATTTAAGTAAAGTATAATATGATACAACAGTCAACACACTGATATCAGATTTTCATGGATTAGGCTGTCGCCGTAGTAAAAAAATTATGTCGGCCGTTTATAAAATAAGCTATAGTACTTCTATTCAAATTGCCTAAGCAAATTTGATTTCTGCCTAAATCCATCGAGTTAACAGATGAATAGTATTTGTATTTTAGGGTTTGGTAATAGTAGAATGTTAAAGGTGATTATTTAAGACCATTAAGAAGAATAACTATTAAACGAGTTTCAAACAGATGGAAATGTAAGAGCTTGAACGATAAAATTAGAATCATTTTAATTCATACTACTGTGACTATGATGAAACTTGATTTTTAGTTTTTTCAAAATACGTATAATTCTTTCGATTGATTTTAAGATTAAGAATATAATAACTATTTTACGCATGCTATTCCTCTTAACGAGTTTCCAAACAAATGGGGAATGTACGTGTTTTAACGTTAAAATTCTACTCATTTTAATTTAAAGTATTGTGATTATGATGGTTGATTTTTTATTTTTTGGTTTTTTGGTTTTTTGAATTAGAGTAACATAATTCCTCCGTTCAATCTTAAATATTGGATTGGTTTATTTTATTGTTAACGTTTTTATTGAGACGGTGAAAAAATAGGAAAAAGGAAAGTAATGGATTGAACGGAGAAAGGAGTAGTGAGCAAATTGGAAAATCGTCATGTATGATGTATCTAATAATTATATATTATATAATAATAATCTAATCCACCACCATCCTGCAGGTCAAAGTCACGCCCACCATGGGCGGGCTTCTTTGTTGGTTTGTTTCTTCGAGGAAAGAAGACAACGTACGTACACCCTTTTGCTCCAACTCGTTAATTCGTTCACTCATGACCAACTTAAACTTCAACTCAACTGGCTCTTTGTTGAATATATTATCTGTCTTTTTGTCACATGTCTTTTTCATTAAACAACAATACTCTCTCCCTCCATTTAAATTGATTTTGTTTTTCTTATTTTACACCCATAAATATTATGGAGATGAGTATAATAATTTTGAATTGTATAACCCAGTACTAGTCAATTTAGCTAATAATAAGTAATTTATCCATCTTGACATTTATCAAACTCTAAGCACGAATTAAGTTACATTTAACAGCAACTGTTGACATCTATCGTGATCCGAGAATTACTAATATGTCTGGCGGATTACCTCTAACAATTTGTTGGAGCGAAAAATAGAAATTAGGTAGAAGAAACATAAAACTCACAAAAGCAGACATGGAAATCTTCCAACAGATTCACCTATAAATTTTCCAACAGATTCACATGGGAATCTTCTAATTTAAAACGTAGAACTAGTTCTAGTTCTACGTTTTAAATTTTTGTGCCACTCACTGGAGGCATAATCTTTCATTTCTAATGAACTTTGTCTCGTAATAATATTTATAAAGAGTAGGATCTTAATAGATAACATGGGAATCTTGGCATTAGTGTTGGTGCGTTCTTCGCACGGACTGTGCGGCCTTCAGACATGGATGGCTACAAAAGGAAGGTTAGATCACGTTCATGTAGATTCAGAACAATGACATAGAAGGAATCGTGATGGTTCACCTACGAATTAGAGAGAGAACTCAAACAGAGAAATTTGAGAACTGAAAAGTCATCTTTTTATTTCATTAAATCGTAACTAGTGGGTTTGTAACATATAAATACTAGTTTAGTTGAAGCAATATTCAACAAATAGAACTGTTGTAAAAGTAAACGAAATCTAAATAAATTAGAAATATCTACTCACTCAGTCACTCTATCTTTAAGGAATCGTTTGGAAATTTTAAATACTGACCTATTCATAACAACTTAAGACAACTATGCTAAATGCTTTCCATTACCACTCAATCAATCTTTTAATTCTTTTAATTCGGATTAATTTTCCTTAGTTAGTTAGTGAGTAGGATAAACAATTGTTGAACCTAACCATCGTACTGAAATAGCAGGATTCGATTTATTAGTATATTAGAAGATGTAAAAGGGAATGATGTAGACTGGACTTGTATTTTATGAGGACATACTGATAAATTTTTAATTTTAATAGTGATCGACTGGGTTAGGATAGATCTAAAGCCTCCTGTTAATTAATTAAACTTTACGCGCATTTTCCACGTTATTTACTCCATTTCTTACTCTTTTTTATTAATAATC
The DNA here is from genome assembly GCA_028274465.1 of Plantago ovata. NCBI lineage: Eukaryota > Viridiplantae > Streptophyta > Magnoliopsida > Lamiales > Plantaginaceae > Plantago > Plantago ovata. Next base: position 346,844 of record CM051458.1, on the reverse strand, counting down.
ATTTCTGACTGGTGTTTATTGACGAAATGATTTTCGCTATTTTACGTGGCCTTATTTTGACTTCTTAACAATTTACTAACGCCAGAGATTTTATTTTAAACATCAAATTTTATTGTTAAATTATTGTCATTTTGTCCTAAGTGCATAGTGTTAAACCCACATGAAATTAGTTTGACCAATGAACTAAAATCTTCGAGAAGAGTAGCGATCCAATAATAGTGTGTAATATATATATTACTTTCAATATGCATGAACTCAAAATTCACTCGACAATACTTCCCATTAATTCAATATCCACATATAAGAATGGTCTCAATCACAAGACCGATACGTAGCATAGAAATAGATTTAGACACGATTTAAGACGCATGAAATTGAACTTTCCATTAGACTTATTATTATTCCAGAAATTCATTCCTTTACATAATTTTGTCATTTTATAGAAAGCAAATACACCCTCCCTACTCGGTGCGAATCCTCTATCCCATAAGATACCCCATCCTCCTTATGTATGCAGTCTGTTCACACTTGTAGACTGTAAATTCGATCTCGACACTCAGATATATTTTATTATCATAATAAAAATTGAATTTATACTTCCTCCGGTAACTTATAAGAACCCCAATTCATTTTGTTGACTTTTTCAACGTCCGGTTTGACCTCAAATTAATCATAACTCATTGTGAAAAAAATAATTTTAAAAAATTATATTATGAAATTACACTTCTTATATTTTCATATCATAAGTTTTAAAATTATTTTTTTCACAATAAATTATGATTCATTTAAGGTCAAACCGGATATAAAAAAAGTCATCAAAATGAAATGGAGTTCTTCAAAGTTACCGGAGGAGGAAGTAGTTAAATTTGATTAAAATTGATCTCAAAATTGAAAACGTAACAACTTTTTTCAATCCGATGGAATATCGGCTAGAATGGGACATATTGTTATGGTGCTATTCAACGTATTTCACACGGACATAATAATATTTTCTACATTTCTTGCGTCTCATGCTAATGGAAGACTTGTATTCCACTTCAACTAAATCATCATACATACAAGGAAAACACAAAAGGATATTACATGCGATGAACGTGATAGCGTGTCAAAATTCGCGTTTTCTACTGGGACGTCATGTTATTCATGTGCAAGAAAACTTTTTTATTTATTTAATTTTCTTCTAGCCATTAGATACACTAGTCATAAAATCAATATCAAGGTCAATAGTATTTTTTTTTCATCCCTCACTACCAAGTTATGGTCAACTTTATTAGTAGATGACCATATTACCCTCAGTAAACAAAATTATAGTTCTAGAAAACAAAATTCTTGATACTGTAAATCAAAGCCACGGAAAAAACTCAAATTTACAATGACATCAAGTGTAACACCACCTACCCACTAATCTACTGAGCTCAATCCTTCAATTAGGCCACTGCAGTTTCTTGTGGAATGCTCTCCAAATGTTATGCCAGTCCTTAATGACTACTTTGTGTAGTAATTGGAGCTTTTTCTCAAAATGAAATTAGCTTGCAATCTGGAGGTTTACCCTGGGTTCAACACCATTAAAGTACTAACATAGCGTTTTACAGTTTCACTCAATAGTCTCAATTACTTCTGAATCAACATTCATTTCACAACAAGACTTGAAAGACAAAATCCATCATTGATATGATAAGCATATTCCACAAGAAAGCGTTAATGTCTTTCCCTGCGAAGACGGGGTTTAATTTCTTCTTGTTATGAGATCGGGTACAACAGATTTTTTGGTAACTTTGTAAGCATTGTGGCTTTCCTAAAGTTATCCTAAAGTCAGTGATGCGGTGCAAATCGAGGAAGAGTTCATGCAGAAGCTGGCATATCCAAAGATTTTACGCAAGTGCTAGAATTCGATTTGAGTTGAGTTTCATTTTTCTTTTTACGCAAGTATTAGAAGTCGTTTAGAGTTAGATTTTCTTTTCCTTTTCGCACAAGTTATGTTTATGCTATTTAAATACCCTGTCAGACATTATTTACGTTCAGCTTTGAGTTATACTTCCTCCGTCCCGGTCAATGCTTCCCATTTCATTTTGTTGACTGTTTTTCAGACAAAAATTACTACTAAATTACAATTTGAACAAAATTCGAAAAAATTATATATAAAAAGTATACCATTTATACTAATTTAATATTATAATTTTTTTCTTCGATATAATATAGAAGTAATTTACAATCGAAAAAAAGTCAACAAAGCGGAATGGGAAGCATTGACCAGGACGGAGGAAGTATAAAAAGTCGAGGTTTCCTCATATTTGTGTCAATTATCGGTATTTTGCTGAATAAACGATTATTGATAATAATTCTTCCTGCTAACCACGTACGCTGCATCAGATTGGTATCATATTTCAATCGATCCTGAGCTATGCCGCCTCGAAGGAACGTTCGAGTTGCTGCCAACACCGGTGAAGATGGATTTCATCAACAAGCTGATTTACGTCGTGATAACGCCGAGCTGCGGCGTTAGGTTGGCTTATTGACTCAGCAAATAGCTGCTTCTGTCAACACTCAGTATCGTGAGTATGATGATGAATTCACGCCGTCTGACAGTAATCCTTTTGTTGGGTTTCGGAGTCGTTCACCCGAACGCCCTAATCGCCGTTGGGAGCAGGGGTTTAAGGTGGAGATTCCAACTTTCGATGGAAATCTAGAAGCGGAGGAGTTTATAGATTGGCTATCACAAGTCAAAGAGATTTTGAATTTCAAGGAGGTCCCGGATGATCGTAGTGTGCTTTTGGTGACCATTCGTTTGCAAGGTCGTGCTCAAGCTTGGTGGCAGGAGCTGAAACAGACTCGCCTTCGCCAGGGTAAAGGCAAAATCTCGACTTGGGAAAAATTCAAGAAACATATTAGGGCAGCCTTCCTTCCCTATAATTTTGATCGTGAGTTGTTCAGAACCTACGGAAAGGAAACTGTTCAGTAAGTGAATGCTCCAAAGAATTCTATGTGTTTCTTGCTCAAGTTGATATTACTGAATCCGGTTTTTTCTCTCTCTAAACCCTACGCGCCTCACGCGCTTTGACATGAGCAGAAAGAGACGCAGCTGACCGCTGAAAGTCGACCGTAACACACAGCCAACGTCGGAGGTTTTGCCAGTAAATCCACCGACGTTCACACCGGAGAATGGCCCGGGAGAATCGAGCCGGATGGGGGGGGGGACAAGGGGAGAGATTACCTACGAGTGATGAGAGCTTAAATATTACTCCCAACGAAGCGGCGGTACCACCACCTACTGCTACGGTTTCTCCGGCTTTAGGTGGCCTGTCGGTTGCTCGGCCCATCGCAGTTATGGTTCCTCCGGCTGAGATGGGTGGTGCGGATAGGATAGTTTTTGAGGCCAATTCTCGTCCACCACCTGTTCGACGATTGGTCTTAGAGGGTAATCAGACAAATTCCGACGAAGAGGATAATACTCGAGAAGAAATACCATCACAACCTGCTCAAGCGTCTTACACGGGGGATTTGCAGGGGAACAGAGCGGCTACGAATGGGTATACTCTTGAGTATATTACGCCATCTATGGAGGATGGGGAGCCTTGTGTGTGCTTTTCAGAAGAAGATATTGCAGAGGAGAAGGCAAAATGGCAGTATGCTCTTGTGCTTTATGTTATAGGTACTGAACATACTTTGAATTACATGAATGTTTTTGCCCAAAAGGTATGGAGCCATATAGCTACTCCTGTTTTGCACCAGTATGAAAATGGATTTTTCATAGCAAGGTTTAATTCTCAGAAAGAGTGCGATGATGTTATGAATGATGGGCCGTATATGGTCAAAAATCAACCTCTCATTTTGAAACAATGGACACCAGACTTTGATTTCTCTTTAGATAACCTGAAAATTGTCTCTGTTTGGGTTAGTTTTCCAAAACTGCACTTTCACTATTGGGGTAAAAAGAGTCTCAGTAGGTTGGCAAGCCTAGTTGGCAAACCAGTTCACTCAGCTGAATGTATTGTGAAGCAGAATAAAGTGGTGTATGCTAGAGTTTTGGTAGAGATTGATGTAAGTCAACCTCTTATCAAAAACATCAAGATGAAGAGTCCTGCAGGTAATACTATAGAACAGGTTGTGGAGTATGAGTGGGTTCCAGACTATTGCCAATTGCCAAACGTGTCAGTGTTTGGGCCATATTTGTGTTGCTGCTTCTACTCACCAACTTCAGCAACAAAGAGTGCAACAACCTCATCATCAAAGACTACAACCCCCTCAAAATAACAGGCCTAGAGACCAGCAAAGGCCTGCTAGAAGAGAGGAGCAGTGGATACCAGTCCAGAGAAGAAGAAGGAATAAGAATGCTGATCAAGGACAGGTTCGAGCACCGGTTGTTCAGGGGCAAAGGAATACGAATCCAGCAACACCAAATGAGCAAGCCAACCAGGCTGATGTTCTGCAGGATAATCAGTTTGCAAGTTTGTATCACGAAAGAGAACAAGGTATTCAGGTTCAGTTTGGTTCTTTGGAGAGGCCTTCAAGGGTAGATGGAGATCCACCCTACATCCCTTCCAATTAAATGATTATTTTGAGCTGGAATGTTAGAGGCTTAAACAAGTCTCAACATCACACTGAGGTTGTTAAAGTCTTAAGAAATAATAAAGTAGCTATTGCTGGATTGCTTGAGACACAAGTAAAGCATCAAAAAGCTGCTCAGCTTCGTTCTTTTTTTGGTTATAATATGTCTTTTGTAGATAATTACAGTTTTGCCTACAATGGTAGGATTTGGATTGTTTGGGACAGTAATCAAGTCCAGTTTGATTGCTTATCTACTTCTGGTCAGACTATTCATGGGATTGTCAGAGATGTGGCTGGGATTTATCAGATGGAAGTTACATTTGTGTATGGTCTCAATGAGCTGGCCGATAGAGCCCCTTTGTGGGCTGAACTGGAGCGACTCTCTAGTGTTGTTGCTCACCCTTGGTTAATATTAGGTGATTTTAACAATGTTTTGTAATCTGACGACAGAATTGGAGGCAACCCAGTTACTGATGGAGAATGCAAAGATTTTAGCGATGCTATTTGTACTATGCAAGTTCAGGAGCTACCTTATATTGGGTGGCCTTACACTTGGTGCAATAAGCAAGAGCAACGCTTGATTTACTCTAAAATAGATAGGTGTCTTGCTAATATGCAGTGGCATAAAAAATTTGCAGGGATAATGGCCGAGGTCCTCAACCCGGGGCTCAGATCACTCTCCCTTGATGATACAGCTGGGTAGCAGGCCGATATATAGCAAAGCCAAAAAACTTCAAATTTCTTAACTGTCTGACAGAACACTCAGACTATCAAAACGTGGTTGCTGAGAATTGGAATACCTAGGTTAGAGGAGTAAAGATGTTCTGTGTGTGGAAGAAACTTAAAGCCTTGAAGTCTTCTTTAAGAGGTCTCAGTAAACATTATTCTCATGTTCAGTTTAAAATAGATTCTGGGCGCGAGAAGATTGATAAATTACAGGATTCTCTTAAAGTACGACCCCTTGATACTGGACTTTTCACGACCATGGTGGAGGAAGAGAAAGAATATGAAAAATTGTTGTTGATAGAAGAGCAGATACTCAAACAGAAAAGTAAAGTGCATTGGCTTGCTTGCGGGGATGGAAATAATAAAATTTTCCACGCTAGTTTGAAGTCAAGAAGGAATGGTGGTATCTCAGTCCTGTATGATGCTTTGGGAAGAAAATTAACTACAAATGATGAATTGAAGGAAGAAATTGTTACTTTCTATAAAGGCTTATTGGGTACTGCTGGGAATATCACTTATGCAATTGACACTCAAATTGTCCATTCTGGCCCTCTTCTAGGCAGTGAGCAAAGAAGACAATTAATCAGAGAAGTCACTCATGAAGAAGTTGTTGCTGCTTTGTACTCCATTGGGGAAGATAAGGCGCCCGACGTTGATGGTTACACTTCAAGGTTCTTTAAAAATCTTGGAACATAATTGGAGAAGAAGTCACGCTTGCTGTACAGGATTTCTTCAAAACAGGTAAATTGCTGAAGGCTGTAAACACCACTCTGATTACTGTCATCCCTAAAAAGTCCACTGCAAATACTATTCGAGATTATAGACCCATTGCTTGCTGTACTGTTCTCTACAAGATTATCTCTAAGATTCTTACTAATAGAATGAGTGTTGTCATGGACTATTTAGTAAGTAATGAGCAAGCTGCTTTTGTGCCGGGTAGATTTATACATGACAACACAATTCTTGCTCAAGAGATTATTAAAGGATAAGGGAGGAAAGGGATTTCTTCTAGGTGTATGATAAAAATGGATCTCCAGAAAGCTTATGATTCGGTACATTGGGCTTTTGTGGATCAACTTTTGAGGTGTATGGGATTTCCTGATTTGTTTGTAAGGTGGGTAATGGTATGCATGACCACTGTTACATATCAAATATGTGTTAATGGTCGGCCGACCGACTCTTTTGAAGGTAAAAAAGGTTTGAGGCAAGGAGACCCTATCTCCCCCTTCTTGTTTGTACTCAGCATGGAATATCTTTCTAGAATGATGCTCTCTTTACAATCTCAACAAGTGTTCAAATACCATCCAAGATGCGGCAGCTTGAGAATCACGCACTTGACATTTGCAGACGACCTCCTCTTCTTTGCAAAAGGTCATCTGTCATCTGTAAGTGATATAATGGAAAGATTTGAAGCCTTTAGCAGTTCCTCAGGGTTGATAGCTAATAGAGGTAAAAGTGAAATCTACTATGCTGGGGTAAAACCACATGTAAAGGCCGCTATAAGTGCTCACACTCAGTTGCAAGAAGGTGATTTGCCTTTTAGATATCTGGGAGTCCCTCTAAATGGGAAGGGGCTATCCATAATTCAGTACCAACCCCTGTTCGAAAAAATGGTTGCAAAGATTCGGCATTGGACTGCACGGACTCTTAGCTACGGTGGGAGACTCCAACTTGTGCAGAGTGTCTTATATGCAATCCAAGGGTACTGGAGTCACATCTTTCCCTTCCCAAAGAAAGTTATGGTGGCCGTTGAAGCTATATGCAGACAGTTCCTTTAGTCGGGTGATGTGGGAAGTTCCAAGCGCTCTCTCGTTGCCTGGTCAGATTTATGCTGAACTCGAGCGATGGGAGGCCTAGGATTGATTCACCTACCGTCTTGGAATAAGGTATGTATGCTCAAACTCCTCTGGGCTCTTACTCTAAAAAAAGACACTCTTTGGGTTAGATGGATGCACATCTACTATATGAAAGGGAGCAATGTAATGGACATGACAAAGCCTGTTGATGCATCGTTTCTCTTTAAAAGGATTTTGAAATTGCGAAGCTTTGTGATAAATAATGTTGAGTGGCAGTCACAAATCAACAGGGTACATTTGTATGATATCATCAGGCCTGGGGTAGACAAAGTGGATTGGAGAGAGCTGGTTTTAAATAACCTTGCCACACCTCGATCCAAATTTATTTTGTGGCTGGCCTGTTGGAACCGTCTAGCCACAAAGGACAGATTGCTGAATATGCAAATAGTTGTGGATCCGCAATGCATTTTCTGCTCTAATGCACCTGAAACTATCGATCATTTGCTATTTTGTTGCTCTGTTATAAAACCTGCTTGGACTGCTCTCCTACGTTGGTGTGGATATAGTTCTTCTGGAAATAGTTGGCAAGAGGAGAAACAATTTTTGTGCATCCATGTTCGTGGGAAAACGCCAAAGGTACGGTTCTTGAAAACTGTTGTCACTGAGTTTATCTACTTGCTTTGGAGAGAAAGAAATAGCCGAATATTTCTACAGAAGACTGGAAATTTTAGTCATTTGATTTGTGAATCGGTAAGAAGGGCTACGGGAAGATGTCTAAGGAATGCAAGGATGGATAAATTCTGCTGGTCCATCTCTGACTACCCCCGCATTGGGACTTAGTTTTGTTTCGTTAAAGTTAGTCGGTTGTGATTTACAGATTTGTTAAGTTTTGTTTTGTTTTTTGGGTTGCTGTACTTAAACGCTTACTGGAATAAAATGCTAAAGTTTGTTCCAAAAAAAATAAAAAATTACTGAATCCCCTCTTCAATTGGTTTCTCGTTATATTGGTGGTTTACGTCCCCAATTACAAGACATTCTGAATATGTTTGATCCGGTGAATGTGGCGAAAGCACAACAACGCGTGTCTCAAGCAGAAAAACAATTGGCCAGGCATGGCATAGGGAATTTTTGCATGTCTGTTGGTCCTTCAAACGCCCAGGGTCCCTCCCCTGCCCAGCCTGCTGCGGGTAGTTCTGAGAAACATGTCTAGACCACCAACCATGGTTACTCTAATCCAACCCAAGGTCGTACTTTTGGGATCAAGTGTAGGTGGTGAATTCGGGCATCGACAGCCTGATTGCCGTACAACCCCTGCTGCCACACATGGACTGTTCGCTGATGACATTTAGTCGGCTGCTTCTCCTGTCGATGATAATCCAATTTATGATGATGCTGGTTATGATGATGACATTGAGGTGGAAGTGGTGTCGGGAGATGTTGGCCCGCTTTTGATGCTAAGGAGAACCTTTTCAACTCCACGTACTTCTGATACAGAATGGTTGCGCAACAATCACTTTCATTCTACTTGCACCATGGTGGGAAAGTGTGTACTTTCATCATCGACGCAGGTAGTTGTGAGAATGTCATGTCCGAAATCGATGTTTCCAAGATGAACCTTTCTACGGAGCCCCATCCGAAGCCATATAAGCTATCTTGGCTCAGTCAAGGTACAAATGTTACAATGTCTAAGTGTGTGCTTGTTACTTTATCTGTTGGTCCAAATTATTGTGATTTTATTTTCTCTAACGTTGTCCCTATGGATGTATGTAATTTGTTATTGGGGCGCCCGTGGCAATACGATAACACTGTCCAACATGATGGTCATTTGAATACTTATTCATTCTTGTTTCGCGGTAAGAAAATTATGCTCCTTCCGAACAAGCCATAAGGGCATTCTGCCCCTGCTCCATTACCACCGGCTTCGACAACTCTCTTATCCTGGGTTCCGTTCCAGACTGCTATGGAGGAATCATGTGTGTTTTTTGTCTTGTTTTCATATCCAGTTGCAACCCCTTAGGTTACTGTAGCACCTGCTGCGGTTCAACCTCTTTTGGAGGAATTTTCGGACGTATCTCCATAGTCTTTACCATCAGAATTACCACCACTACGGGACATTCAACACCACATTGATTTAGTGCCCGGGGTTGCACTACCTAACCACCTTCACTATCGCATGAGTCCCAAGGAACATGAAGAACTACGTCGACAAGTTGAAGAGTTACTTGCTAAAGGCCATATTCGGGAGAGGCTTAGCCCTTGCGTTGTCCCAGCCCTTCTTACGCCTAAAAATGACGATTCTTGGCGTATCTGTCTGGATAGTCGTGCAATCAAGAAACTTAAGGTACGTTAATTCTTTCCCATTCCTCTGTTGGATGATTTACTTGATCAATTGGGGGGAGCTTGTGTATTTAGCAAACTGGATTTAAAAAGTGGATACCACCAGATTCGTATTCGCATGGGTGATGAATGGAAAACAACTTTTAAAACTCGTGAAGGGCTATATGAGTGGTTAGTCATGCCGTTTGGTCTTTTCAATGCACCTAGCACCTTTATGTGTGTTATGAATCAGGTCCTTCGTCCTTTCATTGGTAAATTTGTTGTCGTTTATTTCGATGACATTTTGTTGATTCTTCGCCGTGATAAGTTTTATGCTGCAACTGCTAAGTGTGCTTTCCTGACTGAGTCTATTCAGTTTCTGGGTTATGTGGTGTCTCGAGATGGTGTTAAGGTTGATCGCGGACAAATCGCAGCTATTGAACACGGGCCCCATCTGTCCTCTATTATTGAAGTACGCAGTTTCCATGGCTTGGCATCCTTTTACCAACGTTTCATCCCTCACTTCAGTAGTATTATGGCGCCCATTACTGATTGCATGAAGGATACTAAATTTCAGTGGACACCCGTTGTCGAGACTGCGTTTTTGGAAATTAAGACTCGGTTAACATCAACCCCAATTCTCGTTCTGCCCGACTTTTCTCAGCCATTTGAACTTCATTGTGATGATTCGAAGATGGACACTGGTGTTGTTTTAAGTCAATCTGGTCGTCCAATTGCTTATTTCAGCGTGAAGCTTTCCGGTGCTAAACTTCGCTTTAGCACATATGATGTTGAATTTTATGTCGTTGTTCAAGCAATTAAACATTGTCGTCGTTATCTTTTTCAGAAGGAATTTGTTCTTTGTACAAACCATGATTCGCTCAAGCACCTTGGTAGTCAAGAAAAGATTTCCCATCGACACGCCTCTGGGATTGCATACTTACAGGTTACACCTTCGGAATACCCCACAAGGGACTTGCTTTTTTACCGACTTCTCGGAGAAAGGGCATCGTTAAAGACAAGAGGAAGTGGCAGGTTCAAGTCTTATTATGGTTGTATTTATCGAAGCAATGCTCTTCCTTGTAGCGGGAAATCCTTCTCTAGACAAGTTCTCGTAGGAGGTTTTGGACCGAAGACTTGGGATTGATAAAAATGGCTAGGCGTCACTCTCTCTTCTTTCTCATGAACTCAGACATAGTAATATGGAGAAGACAAAATTGTTTCAAGCACCGACAGAACCGGAAGCGCCCCTTCTTTCAAAGAGAAGAGGACGGGTATATTATGATGGGGGGAAAGGAGAGGACATAGAAGTACTGAGGGGGGAAAGAGTCCCTAAAGACACGAAGAAGAAGAAAGAAGGCTACGCTCCATTGAAAGAAAGCTCCCTAAAGATACCGCTCTCGCGGCCCGCACCGAAACAGTGCTTTACCCCTAGATGTCCAGTCAACTGCTTCGCCTCCAATTTGGTCTCAAAAGTATGGCCGACAGTGCATTTTGGGTCTTGAGTGGCCCGGAGCAAAAGTCGAACCCTATGCCATCTTATTATGTTATCTGCTTGAAAAATCAAACGTAGATTTTCAGATATGAGCAAAGATCAAAGAAATCAAAAAGAACAGTTCACTTTTGTTATCAAACATAAGGCAGGTATTTATAATCGCGTTGCTAATGCTTTAAGCCGCCGCCACACGTTGTTGAATGAAATGCGTGTTCTTGTGCCTGGCTTCGATTCTTTTATGTCCATGTATGTTGATGACATGTTGTTTTCCAAGGTATTAATTCACATTCATCAAGGGGAATATACAAAATTTACCTTGGAAGATGGCTTTCTTTTACGGGGCGTTTAGCATTCCCGAGTGCAGCCTGCGTTTGAAGATGATTCAAGAACTTCATAACGAGGGACATGTAGGCCATGATAGCAACTTTCAGTTGCTTGCTGGTTCCTACTTCTGGCCTTCCATGCGTCGGGAAGTTTGCAGATTTGTTGCTCGTTGCCGCACCTGTCAATTGGCCAAAGGAGCGGCTATGATGTTAGCATGGACTTTGTTCTTGTCCTTCCTCGTACACAACGTCGAAGTGACTCTATTTTTGTGGTTGTCGATCGTTTCTCCAAGATGGCTCACTTTATCCCATGTAAGAAAACATTAGATGTTGTTTCTGTAGCTCAACTTTAGAGATGTGTATCGCCTTCATGGTCTTCCTGCCTCCATAGTTTTTGATCGTGACACTCATTTCGCCAGTCACTTCTGGAGAAGTTTGTGGCGTATGGTGAATACTCAGTGAACTTCAATAGTGCTTACCATCCTCAAACGAATGGTCAAATAGAAGTGGTTGATCGTTCACTTGGCAAACTACTACGCAGTCTAGTTGGTGATCATCCAAAAGCATGGGATCAGAGGTTACCTCAAGCGGAATTTGCTCACAATCATGCTTCTAACCGTACTACTGGTTCCAGTCCTTTTTACGTGGTGTATGACTTATCTCATCGGGCTCCTCTCGACCTGCTTGCCCTTCCTAGAAAGTTTCAACTACATGCTACAGCGGTAGATTTTGTTGGATAGTTGGTTCAAGTTCATCATGCTACTCATGATCAGTTGGTGGCAAATAACGCGAAATATAAAGCACATGCTGATAAAAAACGTCGAGCTGTTGAATTTGAGGTTGGGGATTATGTATGGGCTATTCTGACCAAGGATATGTTTCCAGCTCATGAGTATAGTAAGCTCGCTGCCAAGAAGATTGCCCCATTTGAGGTTGTGGAAAAAATCAATCCAAATGCTTATCGTATGCGTCTCCCTAGTCATGTTCACATGGCTGATGTCTTTAATGTCAAGCATCTCGTTCCTTTTGCTGGTGATTCTTCCTCTGATGATGATGATGTGGCTACATATTCGAGGTCAAATCTTCTCCACCTTGGGGGGAATGATGCGGTGCAAATCGAGGAAAAGTTCATGCAGAAGCTGGCACATCCAAAGATTTTACGCAAGTGCTAGAATTCGAGTTGAGTTGGGTTTTATTTTTCTTTTTACACAAGTATTAGAAGTCGTTTAGAGTTAGGTTTTCTTTTCCTTTTCGCACAAGTTATGTTTATGCTATTTAAATACCATGTCAGACATTATTTACGTTCAGTTTTGAGTTATATAAGGTTTCCTCATATTTGTGTCAATTATCGGTATTCTGCTGAATCAACGATTATTGATAATAATTCTTCCTACTAACCACGTACGATGCATCAGTTAGCGAGATAGTCGTTGAACAAATGAATAACAAAGACATGGTGAGTACAGTTGATAGATATAAGTATTTTCATTGATGAACTAATGAGGAATACATGGTCCCTACATATAAGTATGTATTAGCCACTACAAGGAACCCGCCATCCGTCGCTAAATGATGCCGATCGGTCGCTAATAATAGCTAGTGACCGATCAGTGTTTTTAGCGACGGATAAATTCGTCATCGCTAAACCATTAGTCGCTAGCGAATTAGCGACCGATGAGTTTTCCGTCGCCAATTAGCGACGGAAAATGAGGTTGACTTTTAGTAACCGATGACTTATCTGTCGCAAAAGTCACCGGAGATCCAGCGACGGATGAGACTGGGTCTCCGGGACCTTTTGCGACGGATAAGTCATCCGTCGCTGGAGTTCTGGAGCTCCTAGCGACGGATGAAGTCATCGGTTGCTATTTTTTTTTTTTAATTTTTTAGATATAATAATGAGAACCAAAATCAAATACAACCTGTTCAATTAAGCAACATGTTACAGAAATTCTATAGACCAAATAAACCAAAAAATAATCCAAAAAAATCATAATAAATGTACCAAAACCCTCCATACATATAATAATAATCATACGTACACAATACTAATCCAAAATAATATCATAGTGTACACAGTATTCATGTAGAAAATAGTAAATAGAGTCGAAAAGGATAGGGGATCATGGAGAGGGAGGTGGATCCATCCCCAGCTTCGCATACAACTCAGCAAACATAGTACCATATTTAGCCTTCTGCGCAGCCTGCTTCGCCTTCTGCGCAGCCTGCTCCGCAGCTAACCTCTTCACCTCCTCATCCTTCTCCTGCAACTGAAGTAAGAGGGCCTGCTCTCGAGCGGAAGCTGCTGCTGAAGATGTACTGACACGGAAACGACGAGTCGGCCTCGAGTCCAATTCAGGGACGGCTGCTGCACTCCCCAGTCCCAAGCGACGACCCTTCTCGTCTGGAGGATTCACCTCGAGGAAAATGGCATTCATTTCCTCAACAGTGAGATCCTGATCACGAATCCTGTCCTCGTAGGCCGTCTGAAATTATAAATCAAGAGTATAAGGTGTTACTTATATTGTTAATTAGTTATGAAATCATCAGTATTTAATAAACACATGTATTGTTGAACTTACCGCAATTGTTGTGGCGTCGTCACACAACCACTGTCCATCCTTGGCCTTCTGAGATCTCGAGGACAAGGTGAATAGGAGACTCTCCTTATCCTCCCAGGTCCACTTGCTAGTGCTCTTAAGTAAGGACATGTTATTTTGTTGGTCGGGTTCTGTACATGCTCTTTGAACCATGTTAGAAATTCGGAGACTAGGGCCTCCCTAAGCATGTCCTCAATTGTGTCATCCGCCAATATAGGATTTTGCTCTACACAACGGGCGCTGAAGAAACTGCACATGATGCGTATATTTGGTTTAATACTACCATTTTCTCTAAAATAAGATTTTAATTCAATCATAAAACGTAAGAAGGCAACTAACCTAGTAAACTTGAGATGGAATGGGTTGAGCTCAGCACAATTCTGAAGGACATACGAATGTGCAGCATTGTACTCCTTATCCGTCAGATATGCCACTTTTTCTTCACCATACGCCCTCCCCGAAACCTTAAAGATTGATAGTGAAACTTTATGGTCCTCTTGCACTTGAAATGTGTCGGCATTTCTAGTCGGCCTAGATGTCTTCGAAGGGACCCCAGTGTCAAAGAAATAGGAGCAAAAAGTTGCAGTCTCTGCTCGAATGTATGCATTGGCAATCGAACCCTCAGGCTGAGCTTTGTTCTTCACATAATGCTTCAGCTTGCCTAAGTATCTGTTATAATATGTCTGTCATAATTAGATATACTGTAACGACCCGGCCCACTAACGGGCCGAGACCCAGCCCAACGGGCCGACAAGGTTACTGATGGGCGCTCTCCGGGGTGATATGCTGGCCCCACAGACCAACACGGGTTCTAATCCGCGCACTTTGTCCTCACTCGTGCGCGCACCGGGAACTTCCCAGTGGGTTACCCATCCTAGAATTGCTTCAGAGCAAGCACGCTTAACTCTGAAGTTCTTCTAGTTGAATTCCCGAAAAAAAAGGTGCACCTTGTTGGTATGAGTAGCGTTCTCAACCCTTTTAAGCTTCTTCTGAAATCTGGGGCGTTACAATCACCCCCTCTTAAATTGCGCAACGTCCTCGTTGCGCGCTGTCCCGAGACCAACCATCCGTGCCGGATTCTAGAGGTGGCCCCTCCAGGCTCAAGAGGTGGCTCACACCGTCAATACGGTGTAGCACTTTGCCCCGGATGGCACTTAGTTCCTGCAGTTCCGGATAGTCCCGCTCTGATACCACTTGTAACGACCCGGCCCACTAACGGGCCGAGACCCAGCCCAACGGGCCGGCAAGGTTACTGATGGGCGCTCTCCGGGGTGATATGCTGGCCCCCACAGACCAACACGGGTTCTAATCCGTGCACTTTGTCCTCACTCATGCGCGCACCGGGAACTTCCCAGTGGGTCACCCATCCTAGAATTGCTCCAGAGCAAGCACGCTTAACTCTGAAGTTCTTCTAGTTGAATTCCCAAAAAGAAAGGTGCACCTTGTTGGTATGAGTAGCGTTCTCAACCCTTTTAAGCTTCTTCTGAAATCTGGGGCGTTACATATACTATACAATTATGTGTCATATATGTTTGTAAATATGATACTAAAATATTTACCTCTCAAAGGGATACATCCAACGATACTAAACAGGTCCGGCTAGCAACGCCTCATCTGGTAGGTGAATGGGCAAGTGTTCCATGGAATCAAAGAAGCTAGGTGGAAAGATACGCTCGAGCTTGCACAGAATCACCGGTATGTTAGCCTTCATCGTCTTCAACACTTTAACCTCAACAACCCGTGTGCATAGATTCTTGAAGAACAAGCTCAACTCGGTCAAGGCACTCCATACCGATCTATCTAAGAGCTGGCGAAATGCAATCGGGATGAGCCTCTCCATGAACACATGACAATCGTGGCTCTTCATCCCATACATCTTTGTCTTACTCGTGTCCACACACCGAGCAAATTTAGAAGCATAATTGCTGGGGAACTTCAACAACTTCACCCAATCAAAAAGTTCCGCTCTAGCCTCTTTGGACAAAGTGTATTTAGCCTTCGGCCACTTGCCATCAGCATTCTTGTTTGACAGTCCGGGCCTCCTGCATAGAATATCCAACTCTTCCCTGGACCTAACCGTGTCCTTTGTTTTGTTGGGAATTTCACAAATGGTGTTGAAGCAGTTCTCAAATACGTTCTTCTCAATATGCATGACATCCAAGATATGACGTATGCGAAGACTACTCCAATAAGGCAAATCCCATAGGATGCATCTCTTTTTCCATCCATACTCACTTTTGATATTCTCGTTATGCTGTTCCCACCCAGCCTCAGTTACTTTCTTGTACCCCAAGCGTTCTATAATAGCAAATTGTTGTGCACTTGTTAGTTCTTTAGGGGCCTTCTTCACCACCACTTTGTTCTTAAGAAACTGAGTCTTGTTCTTTCTGAACGGGTGTTCATCGTCTAGAAACCTGCGATGACAATCAAACCAAGATTCCTTTCGACTCTTCGGCAGATAGTGTGAATCAACATCATCCAGACAATGTGGACATGCCTTGTATCCGGATGTTTTCCTTCCAGACAACATGGGGTACGCAGGGAAATCACTGATGGTCCAGAGTAGTGCTGCTCTCAAGGTAAAGTTCGTCTTTATTGAGACATCGTATGCCGGGATACCATCCTCCCACAACTCTATAAGTTCCTTGATCAGTGGCTGCAAGAAGACATCTATCTTCTGTCCTGGATCATCCGGCCCTGGCACCAGCACGGTCAAGAACATGAATGGTTCTTTCAAACAGTCACCCGGAGGCAAGTTGTAAGGTTTAAGCATCACTGGCCAGCACGAATATTTCCGTTCACTCCCAAACGGGTTGAAACCATCAGTACTAAGTCCCAATCTTGCATTTCTAGACTGGGCTGCAAACAGTGGATATTTCACATCAAACTCTTTCCATGTCGGGGAGTCTGATGGGTGACCCATCTTACCCTCTTGGTCATCCGCGACTACTCTCTCCTTGTGCCAACGCATCTTATCTGCACATGCATCTGATGCATACAACCTCTTCAGACGAGGACCTATAGGGAAGTACCACATTTTCTTGTGGGAGAGATTCTTCTTCTGTCGTTTCATTGCAGCGCCCTCCTTGTAACGACTATACCGGTCCTTCCCACAATGTTTACATTTCAACAAACCTTCATCCTCCCCCCAATAGATCATACACATACCCGGGCAGCAATCTATTTTCTCCATAGGCAATCCCATCGCCTTCATCTTCGTCTGCGCTTGGTAATAGTTTGTTGGAACTAGGCTTCCTTCAGGCGCAATATCCGTGATCAAACTCAACCAATCGTTGCAGCTGTTTTCTGAATTCTCACCACCCTCCTTGTTGCTCATAATTCTAGACAAACAGGACAATTCATTCATCCTGCACCCCGGGTAGAGTGGCATCTTGGACGCTTCCAACAAGTCAAAGAACTGTTGTGACTCAGCATTCGGAGGCTCCTCATTAACAACACCCTCCGTGAATTCCTGACCCGCAGCGTTATGGACCATCTCTTCCATCCGGTCCCCTGTGGCATCATGATGAGTACATGCACCTGGTGTAGCACTACTCTCCTACCTTTTCCTACGCTTCCCCGACAACATGGAATAATCCCCCAACAAACGAACTGCCTCACCATGATGATTCCACACCTCATATTTAGGGACAAAACCATTACGCTTCAAATGGTCTACAACCACCGTAGAGGGTAAGTACTTACGGTTCCTACATTTCTTATGGTTGCAAGGACACTTCATCATCCCAGTACTCAAACACTCGGGTTTTGACAATGCAAATTCGACAAATGCATTGACCCCTTGTACAAACGTAGGCAAAAGTATTCCATCTGCAATCCCACTGTACATCCAAGTACGATCGGGATTCATAATTGAATGCTAAACCTGACCAATAGAAGTTTAGTACATTGCGGCGGCTAACGTATCTTTTCATCGATTATTCATTTTAATTATCAGTTTTTTACATTGCATTATATATACTCCCAATATTTTCTAATTTAAATTTACCTATGATCGAGTTATTTCCTTCATACTTACGTTTTTTTAAAAATAATTACTTATATTTATCTATATTTTATACAATTTTCATTATAATAACTACTTACAATATACTATAATTACATATATTTATCTATACTTCCATTATAATTATACAATTTTCATTATTATAACTACTTACAGTACACAATAATTTACTCATATTTCCTTTATACTTATACAATTTTCAAATCTAATTAGTAATTAGTATATCCGAAACAAAACTACACTAATTGAACAAAACTAACTACGTAATCCAACTCAATTCAAATACCAAACATAATCGAACTCAATTATAAAATACCCAATTCATCCCAAATCTATCAATTCACCAACTAAAACTTGTGCATCCCCCCTAATTTGAGCTACACAACATAATAGATACTAGTAGAATGCATACAATTCAATGAACTGAAAAAAAAATGAAGAATACTAAAATTTAGACAAGTTAGGGTTTGAAATATATACCTTTTATTGCGGAAGAAATGGGGAAATAATCACGCAACTGAATAGCTACACTTGTTCCTTGATGGAAGAGCTTCGAAATGACTATAAGATTGATTGAAATGGTGAAGAAATGAAGAAAATAGGGGAAGAGGAATTTTCGCCGCGGAGAAGACCGATGTGCGTGTGTGTGTTCTGTCCGTCGTCTGCCGATGAAGACGATGATGTACAGAAAAATTAGCGACGGATGGCGAATCCGTCGCTAAAATAGCGATCGGTCGCTATTTAGCGACTGATTCGCTCATCCGTCGCAACATTTTTTTTTAAATATACAATAGCGACCGATGGAACCATCGGTCGCTAAGCATGTTGACCAGAAAAATTATAAAAAAATAAATAAATTAAATCTCTGCGACGGATGCTATCATCGGTCGCAAATGTAGCGACGGATGGGTCCATCCGTCGCTAAATAGCGACCGATGGCTAATCCGTCGCTAAACCCCGTACGCTCTAAGGGTTTACGGTCGTGCTCTCCCACGAATTTTATTATCCGTCGTTAGAGCCCCTTTATCCGTTGCTAAAAGACCGATCGGTCGCTAATTTTAACAACCGACCGATCCGTCGCTAAAAGTGGTTGCTAGAACCAGTATTTGTTGTAGTGAGCCTGGAATTCAATAAACTGTACTACACACAGATTAAATCTGACACGTATCACTATATGTACCGAGTATCCAACATAATATATCCTACTTAAAACATAACATAAATCAAGTAGCATGCTATGGTCAGTTCAAATTTGCCTAATAGTATTTTGTACTACAAATAATATCAGTTTAGATTCATTCAGTTCAATTAATACGAAAATAATAGAGCGGCGTTAACTTAATTTAAGATGAAACATTACTTCGATTGATTTTTCCTATGTGGGGTTCAAATCTGGAAGTGGCAATTGCCGCTAATTTTGGACTTTTAGCATAAATATTTTCAATGCGGGGTTGATAAAATTGACTTGATCCGAACTGGAATTATATTGTGGTATATATCTTTGGTCATGGACAAAGCCAACTTCATATTATCCTTAATACTTTCCATTTCTGGTAAGTTGTGGGAGTTGCATGCTGAGGTAAATTTGTTAACGTAAGAATCGATACTATTTCATTTTTTTAAATGATCGATCTACTCTACTCTACTCGTACTCATACAGTCATATATACTACTCATTAACCACCTTATAACTCTAAATATCCTCCTTAGGTTCGAACCCCCGACCTCTTGCTACTCCAACACCTTTACAACTCGGTCACCCTTGTAACTCCGATATTATTCATTTGTTAACAGAATCAACTGATCAATGTCGAACAAAATGTACACGTTGGTATATCCAGTGGAGGCTAAAGCCCTGTGTGGTCAGCTCGACCGCACAGGGCCTCCTAATTTTGAGGCCTCCAAATTAATAGTATTCCTATATATATATGTATCTATACATAAAAGTAAATAATTATATTGTGGCTCAGCGGATCTAGCTGTTGGTTAAAGTCCCTTGATTTTAATTGGTTTGGTTCAAGTCCCATTATAACCATTCTGCTCTAATTTACTTACTCATTTTTATTTATTTTGCTCCTTTCATTTTTATTTATTTTGCTCATTTCTTATTCTTACTCATCTATATATATAATAATATATTTATATATATTTTAACTTGTTTTCCCTGTTTCACATTTTTAACATATATTTTATTCTAATATTCTTACTATTATTATTATTATTATTATTATTATTATTATTATTATTATTATTATTATTATTATTATTATTATTATTATTATGTTATACCATTGTTTCGAGTCTTTCGACACCTATGTAGTACTTTTTTTTTTCCTTCCTTAATCCACCGTTTTGTTATACGATTGTCTGAGGCCTACCGTACGAGTTCGAACAGGGCCTCCAAAAGTCAGATCCGCCCCGGGCATTGAATCCACCAAACCTGAATCACAAGTATACATATGGACAGGAAAGGGCACAATCATACAAGGGAAGCAAGTGGTCATGAATTCATCCAAGTTGCCCAAATTGGACCTGTGAGCTTCGGGTCGACTTCGGTGATGAATTGTCTTTTTAATTCATTACCGCCGATTGCAAGTCCAAATCCAGATCGATCACTAAAGACTATATTTATTACCATGTAAAAGTCATTAGAAAAAGTAAAGTTCAATTCAACGTTGTCTAAACAAGAAAAAGTTGGCCTCTTGAAATAACAATCACAGGACCTGAATTTGGACTGAAAACTTAATATTCCCGTGGCGGCTGAAAAAACAGCCTAAAACGATATTTTTGTTACCAACTCGAGTACCATTGTCGTGTTCCAAATAGAGCTAGTTGTTTTGTAAATTTGTTTTTCATTGCAATTTGCAAAACGTACATATAAACGGTGGAGATTATTACTCTTACACAACCAAGTCAAGTCGAGTCGAGTATTGTTCGAGCTCTCAAATAATATTTGACTTGAACTTAGGCTCGGTTCATTAAGAAGTCGAGTAATTAAAAGATCAAGCTCGAGTCATATTCGAACTCGGCTTATTTGGATTGAACGAACTCGAGCCTACCTGAGCCTTACGGAGCTAAATAAAAATGTGAAAATATAAAATGAGATTCTATAAGATTAAGGAATGTAAGATTACATATTAGAAATAAACATATCAAATGATAAAGTTATCAAAGATTAAACAAAAGTCAAACATAAACAATTCAAAATGAATTGACGGGCTTAAAAATGTGAACTATAGTATAAATATTATGGTGGTATGACGAACCTATAACTACCCGAGCCGAGTATTTCTCTGGCCGAAAAAACATCAAAACGTGCATAAATTTAGGTTCAAATCCAGCTCGAAAATCTTATCAAGCAAACCGGACTTAAGCCTCAACGAGCGGAGTACTCACTTACCTCGCATAACAACACTAGTGGAGATGTAAGAAATGATGAAGAAATCCATCATAGGAAGACAAAGCAAGTAAAGATAAACAAGAAACTGAACAAAACAAATGAAGAAGAGTACGGTTTAGAAGATTTAACGCCATGATTCACATTAAAGTGGCGAACGGAGTGCGGGAACAAGAAAAGAAATTACACTACAACATATCAAAATCTTGGTGGTAAGGAGTTGAGGTGGTGAAAGTAGAGGTGCAGAATTCGATCTTTGACGGTGACAGAGTTATAAGGTTAATTTAGGTATGGACCAATAAGGTGGTTTCGAAAATTGGTCGACTATGTGGCAAATGCATGACTTTATCAAGGTGGCACAATCATAAGAATAATGTTGACACAAAGTTGTATTCTAAATGTAAGTGTAAAAAACTAGGTGTTGACATTGGTTTTGTCGAGCACCAAGTACATCACCATTACACAATTGTTTGAACACTTGTCGATTTGATTTATACTTACTAGTTTTGCACTTTCGTAATAAAATATATATTTCCACGATTTTGGTTTACTTTTTTGTGTGCAGGAATCGATCTGGAGTATCTTGATGGCACATAAAAAAGAGAAGAGAGTTTGATAAAGATTGGAGATAAAGAAAGATCTCACAAGTGCTTGCTGATTAAGTCTCAATTAATAGAAGATCCTAAGAGACTGGATTATTTATGAAGACGAGTTTCCTTATAAGTCTCACACGACTGTTATGTAAACACAAGGAAATCGACTTCAACAATTATTCATTGTTGCAAGTATTCTTTACCCAAGTTTTATAGTCTAGCTAGACTTAGAAATTAAAGATCTTTGTTTTTCCGGTTACTAAGTATAGAATAGCCGGTGCTTCTCACCTTCACTTACTAGTTGAGTCTTGGTCTTTTTATTTCACAATTTTTATTTCACATCTTTGTACAAAAAATTCGAGCTAATAATTCCGCCTTTAGAACGTCATGCATTATAGATATTGCTTGAGAATTTTACTTCCTTGAGTTATTTATTGTTCTGCTCCTTATTATTCTTTTTTTTTTTAAACGGCAAAATTTTTATTAAAAACAGCGAGCATAAGAAATGCTCAGAAACAAAACTACAACTGAAATACACGGAGACACACCTCCGGAACACCAACCAATTCGAAATTGAAACAATCCACAACCAATAACCTCAACCACTTACAATATATCACCAGCTAACCCAATCCAAAACATAACATCTCAACCCCTACTCAAACCAAAAAATTAACCACTAAGGAATATTGTTCTTATTTTGTTTAACTCCTGGTAAGTTCTACAACGGTGTTGTACTACGTATTTAGTTAACACTGGACCAAACACCTTGGTAATGTCAGGTATAAGTTCAAGTTAGACCCTTTTTATTGGTAATGTCTAGTAAAAGTTCAAGTTAGACCCTTTTATACATTTTCAACTGGCATCAAGAGTTGGTAACTCGTTTATTGAGTAATTGGACTTTGATAATAAGCTGCAATATGCAATCCAAACTATGGCAGGATCGATGCCAATACTTGGTGGCCAATACTATGCCTATTTTATGACTAGTACGCGCACCTACCTTAAATCAATTGACTTAGGGTGTGTGGGACGCCTGCATAAGTCACTATGTTTCACATGTTAAAGCACCATATCCTCATGGAGATAAGCTTATGTTAGCAAAACGAAACTTACTTAGGAGGAAAAGCAAGCTGCAATGAACAATGAAAAGGTTGTGAATGCTATTATTTCATGGATTGACATGCATGGATTTAGACTTGTACAACATGCATCCTCAACCAAAGAAGCATGTGATATCCTTCAAAGTCACCGCGTGAACGTGATAGGAGTGTCAAGCAAACCAAACTTAAGATTACTCACCACAAAGGTTGAGAACTTAAGGATGAGGGTTGAGGATATTCAAACGTACTTTGCAAAATTCATGGATCCATCTGTACAATGAATCAACCATGTTAGGTGAGTCCATCTCAAACCAAAAGATGGTAAGTATAAGATCCCTCCCACCTAGGTTCAATATGAATATGTTTCCTATTGAATAAGGACATGATCTGTCAACTCTAGATTTCACAAAGCTTGGTAACATCTTAAGAAACCATGAATTGAATCAAGCCGCTCACGAGGAAGAATTAGAAACTAAGACCGTGGTCTTTCACTCTAAGTACTCTAATGATTCAGATAATGATGATCTATAGCTTAAATGGTTTTTTGTGCTGGCCGATCAAATCTTATATCATTAAGAGAGCCAACGTTTGTTTAATAAGATGAATTAACAAAACCAAATCTAGTGACAAGTTTTTTTGAACAACTCTCTCAAGAAACCCTACCATAATCCCTCCTACATAAAAGATTCCAACAAACATATACAAACTGTTTGGGTTTCGGTTAGGCTTTGGTATTGTGTTAAAATTAACAAAGTCGGAATAGTAACTTATTTAAGAGGTTTGCTAAATTAGTTTTGGTTGGAGTGTTTGACTTGAGTTTGGGTGAGTATAGAGGGCAGTGGGGTAGAATTTTATAGATATAATGATGATATGTGTAAGGGAATGTTTGTTTGATTTGTTTAATAATGTGTTGGCATATATAGAGAATTGTGTGGAGTTATTGTATGAATAGTTGGATGATTAATTGAAGATGAGTATAAAATATGGATTTTTTTAAATGTTATAAAAATAAATCAAGTCATTTTCGGACCAAAATAAAATAAAACGATTTTTTTTAATTACGAAACTAATTTCTGGGAGGAAAAAAAAACGCAAATTATTATTTTTTCTTTCGTAAAATAAAAAACGTATATTATCCAAACGTTTTCGTTACGAATATTGTTAACTAAAAAAAAATATTAATTCGAGGAGAAAAAAAACTGAAAATGGCTTTTTTAATGAGAATAATTTTGAATAAAAAAAAAAGAAAACATATTTAAGCTGTTAAAAAAAATCGCCGGTCAGAAATCTCAAGACCACCAAAAAATTTTCGCCGGTCAGAAATGCCTTGAAGAAGAAGACCACCAAAACGCCGGAGAAGAGGACCGGAAAGGTCAAACCCAATCAATCTCCGCCGGTCAGAAACCCTAGCCCCAAAATTCCTATGTTCCACCACCAAATCACCTCCGGGCAAGAAGTAGCAGCCGTAGTCTCTCCAAGGTGGCCCCCACGCGCAACTTGAGGTTTGAAAACCTCAACCAAATCGAAAATCTAACCAGATGGATTTGTAGATCGGGAAGAAAGGAGTTCAATGGTGTAATTGGATTTGTTGTAGGGTTAAAAACGGAGGAGAAACGGCCGGAAAACTCAACGGGGCGATAAGGAGGAGGAGACGGGAGGTAGAGAGAGGGGAGAGAGAAATGACAGAGCTAGAGAGAGAAAGACAATAGTGAAATGTCGGGTGAAACTCGACTTTTGGTATTGTGTTAATTAACACAAGTCAAACTGAAACTGAGACCCAAACAGTCCATCCTAAAAATTTAACTAAATAGCAAAGACATACCCTGATAGTGCTACCATATAATTGAATGTAATACAATGATGAATGTTATTTGTCACGGTGCTTGATGTGTACTGGAACTCGGATTGTACAACAAGGAATATACTACTTGAAGAGAAGTGAAGAAAATGTTTCTAGCCATATGGCATAAGGCTATGGCTTAGGACATTTAATTTGTCTTATCAAAGGCAATGTTTAGTTAAATTAAAACTTCTCAATGTTTCCTGTACGTAGTAAATTCTCTATCTGCACAATTAGTTTTAGCGTTTGAGTTTTTTTTTTTCTTTTTTTGGAATAAGCAAAAATATATTAATAATAATAATAGTAATAGTACAAGTACAAAAACGAGTGCATAAGAAATGCACAAAGCAAAACTCAAACTACGAACCCAAGCGAAACCAAATGAAGCATAAAAGCATGTTTCAACCCCAAACCCGTTATAGTCATATCAAAACTTAACCACCCTGTCGTCTAGTATGTCAATGTTACGAGCAAGATGCCAAGAGTTAAGGGGTGGCGAGTTGAGCCAACAATTCTAGTTAAGTCTAACGGCCTTTCGACGCAAGTTTTAAAAATTTAGCAAGAAAACGAAAGATGATGGATTCCGTTAAGATACCGACAAGTCACAAGTAGGAGAAGAAACGTGATAAAAATGCACCTCATAATCATAATCATGGCGTCCTTTAGGGGGTAATATGCACCTCATAATCATGGCTAACCCTCGTAAGGGAATAGGAAGAGAACCCAGTAGGAGTAAGAGTAAAAAGAAAGCCAGGGAGCACAGACGCAAACAGAACAAAGCTCCAACCCCAAACAAAACGTGGACCAAGAACAGGACAAAACCACCTCACATTCCCATGCAACAGCCGGTCAGAGAGAAACGGCAAAAATGGATCAATAATCGGCACCTGGCCCATCACATACAGCTCCCAACAAGATCAGTATCAATAAAACCGGCAAACACCAGATTACTTCCAGCAGCTCGTCGGCGAACAGTGCCAATCCACCAACTTATACCCACTTGAAATTTTACCCCTCGACTTTAACCAATGCCAAAGATTAATTTGAATGTTTTCAACAACTCCCAAAACCGACTGAACTTTATTGCATTGTGAACTCCAGGTTCCAGTTATGTTAAAACATTGAATATTGGACATTAGAAAATAGTTATTTTCTAGGTGAGGTGTTATCTCAACAGCTGTTTCCGAATGCAGTCAGTAAAATAAAAGGTAATTGTCTCCATTAGAAAATCAATTCCTATTCGAATTCCTTTAGATTTAACTGCAAATTGAAGGTTATATAAAGGGGTGATTGTTGCATGCTCAAGAACATAACAACACGTCATTGAAGGCTTGTTCGACTACTTCGACAAGTGATATATTATAAATTATAGGTTCTAGCTTTGATAGACAGATTTGTGTTTGTTTTTTGCATACTGTTAGAGACTTGTAATTGACGTTCATATAATATATTGAAGCTGGTGATCTCCGTGGACGTAGGTTATTTAGAACCGAACCAAGTTAAACTCTTGTGTCTTTCTTTCTTATCGTTCTTGCTCTGTTTTCTGGTTGGTTGAGTGTGGTTGTGTGTTTGATTTGATGCAACAAATTCTTGGTGGTTTAGTTGTTATTGTGAGCTTTTGTGATCAGGTAATCGAATATCGTTGAAACGAACTCAACATTCTCACTATTGTTGATGATTTTTTTTTCTTTTTTAGCTTTATTGTCGACGATTTGACTAGAACTATTCGAGTACAACTGATTAAAGGGCTCATATCTTTTTAGGGGCCTCTTAGAGTATCTAATAACAGAATAGGCACTCTTAGATAAACAATTACATATTAGACCTCAACTTTGACCAAAACTCTGAAAACAAAATCCGAAATTCTAAAACCAAACAGCTTTATCTTTAAAAATAAAAAAAAAATAAATAAACATTAAAATATAATAAAAAAATTTAAAAAAAATACAGCAAATCGGAGCTGTTTGCTGAGCTGCTCCGATCAATCGAAGCAGCTCTGCTCCGACCTGCTCGGAGCTGTAGAGCTCCGATAGTTCCGAACAGATCGTAGCTCGAGCTCCGATCATATCGGAGCTCAACAGCTCCAATTTAATCGGAGTTGTAGAGCTCGAACCGAACAGATCGGATCTCAACAACTACAAATCGGAGCTGTAGAGCTCCGAACAGATCGGAGCTCAACAACTCCAATTTAATCGGAGCTGTAGAGCTTCGAACAGTTCGGAGCTCAACAGCTCCAATTTAATCGGAGTTGTAGAGCTCCGAACAGATCGGAGCTCAATAGCTCCGACTGATCGGAGTTCTAACTCCGACCAGTCGGAGCTGATCGGAATTTACAGCTCCGGTGCCGGAGCTGTGTTGAAGAAGGAACCAAAAAAAAAAGGGAAAAAGATTTTTAAAAAATATGAAAAAAGAAAAACAAAAAATGCTAAGGCCATGTTTGAAATCATGTTTTAAGGTTGGGGGCATTTCCGTAAATAACTGACAGTCAACCCAAAAAAAACTCAAATTGACCTAATCTGTAATTGTTGATGTAAGAGGTCCTTTTTTGTTATTGCATGCTCTAAGGAGCTCCTAGAGTGATATAATCTCACTGACTAAATACAAGTCCGAAACAAAATATAGTGTTAGAAGAAGAAAGTTCAAAATGATAAATTATAATAGGGAGGAAACTATACTTAAATGACAAATGAAAGAAGAAAAGAGGAGTGAATATTGGTTAAAGAGTTAAGTCAAACGAGTTGAATTTTAAAACTGGCCACCGGCATGTTTTAGACTTAGGAGCTAGGACTTAGGACTTCAGAAATGGAACTGTCACAGGTGACATCAGCGATGACCTCAACTAAAATCATACGTATATAGAGTCTCGTCTTGAATAAATTGAACCATGGACCAGTGTAAAACTCACTGCTATGATTTGTTTTTTTTTTTTAACTGATTCATAAATAAAAGGGCGATTTACATGTGGACCCCCTCTTATACTCGGTAATTACATATGTTTCCTCGTTAGTAAAAGAATTACGTATAAACCCTCTTTATGCAAAACAATTACAAATAAACCCACGATCTTGACTTTTGCCGCTCTTAATCATGGAAAATACATAATTGTCCCTGAACAATTATCAGATTTTAAATTTTACCAAACAATCTCAACTTTAAGTTATTACAAAATAAACCCACATATCTTATCTAAATTATAAATTCCCCCAATTTTTTTTTATTTCTTCTTCTTTCTAATTTACCGGATTCCGGTGCCGGAATCCGGTAGCCACCATCAGCTCCGATCTGGAGCCGTGAAACAGCTCCAGATCGGAGCTGTTACAGCTCCAGATCTGGAGTTGGCAGCTCCAGATCTGGAGCTGCAATAAGAGCTCCGACGGAGCTCAGTTATAGAGCTCGTCGGAGCTCTTTACAGAGCTCCACCGGAGCCCTGTAAGAGCTCCGACGGAGCTCTGTAATAGAGCTCGTCGGAGCTCTTTACAGAGCTCCACCGGAGCCCTGTAAGAGCTCCGACGGAGCTCTGTTATAGAGCTCCGACGGAGCTCTTTACAGAGCTCCACCGGAGCCCTGTAAGAGCTCCGACGGAGCTCTGTAATAGAGCTCGTCGGAGCTCTTTACAGAGCTCGTCGGAGCTCTGTTACAGAGCTCTAATGGAGCTCTATTACAGAGCTCCCGTCGGATTCCGGTCAACCCATTGCCGGAATCCGGTAATAGAATTAAAGAAAGAAAAGAAAAGAAAAAAAGAGAAAAAGAAAAGAGAAAAAAGAAAAAGGATTAAATTGCAAATAAGATTAAAGGAATAAGGCTAAATTCTGTAAGACCGCGTTTGGAGAATCAATATTGAACAGTAGCTTATAAGCAGGTCAACGCTAACTGCTTAAAATGGGCCTATATGTAATTCTTTTATTAACGAGGAAAGATTTGAAAAGCACGTCCATAAGAGGGGGTCCAGGCGTAAAAATCTCTAAATAAAACTATTTAAACGTTACAAACATTGTTCCTAATACTTCTAATAAAAGTCTTATTATCCTGATATATTACATTTTTAATCCACCGTGGGCAACAGTCCCACACAATAAAAGCATTGATTCACATCTTCATTTCCAAGTCTTTGTGGATCACCAAAAGTTAGATTGATTGGTTCTTTTGCGATTGTGTCAGCTACTTGGTTGCATTCTCTATAAACAAATTAGATTTTAACTTCTTCCATTTCTTCCATTCTTTTGACCGCTTCCTTCAGCAAAATTTGTTGGATTGGTGTTGCTATCTCTGGACTGCACAAACAGTTTATGAGGATTTTTGAATCAGTTTGTATAATCACCTTTTTTAGGTCTAAGTTTGTGGACATATTTATCCCAATCTTTAGGCCATAAAATTCCGCAGTGTTGTGATAAGTTCTTCCCACGAACATTTCAGCAGCTAGGCATGTACAGAAAAATTATCCGCCCGCACGACCCGCCCAACCGCGTGCGTTTTATCCGCAATTGGCGATTAGCATCTTTGTCAAAATCGTCCGCGGATAAAAGTTTTGTCATCCGCAAAAACACGGTTGGATGGCGGTTGAGCGATTGGTCATCCGCCACCCGCTCAATCCGCCCGCATATATATATGTAATTTTTATTTTTATATATATATTAGTATATACTACTTTATTTTTAATAAAAATTACCACTACTAGTCGCCTATATAAATAAATGAGTCTAGGGTTTTTGGCTTTCTTTTCGCCTATAAAAATTACCACTACTAGTCGCCTATATACTACTACTTTTATTTTGGAATCTTATTTAGAATTGTATTTGGAATTTATGCACTTAGAATATTTGTATTAAACCTTAGAATTCTACCGATGTTTATCTTATTATTGTTATTCAATTTATAATGTCTATTTCGTAGTTTCGTTATGTCTCAATCCGCCAATCCGCCCGCATCCGCCCGCCTTAATTAGTCACCCGATCCGCCGCGGATAGGAGAATATTCCATCCGCCGCGGTTAATGAATTTTCTTATCCGCCATATGCGGGTTGGTTAGAATTTTGGTAAAAAACCGTTCGTAACCGCCCGCGTACAGGTCTAGGCGTTAACAAATTTTCCATTCTCATCTCTTATGATGCATCCAGCTTCTGCTTGTCCAGGTTCTTGTAAGACAGAACCATCTATATTAACACAGTGAAATTCGGTAGGTGGTGGATTCCATTTACAGGGAATTTCACCTACTTTTTGTACTATTTTCGTGTTGAGACTGCTTTCTGTATGATTTATCATTTTCAAGAGTTGCCTCTTAAATTGATAATCATTCAAGGTTTTTCCCCTGAAAATTTTGTCATTTCTAGATTTCCATACCATCCAACAAAATAGGAGAGCATTGATTTGTTCTTCTGAAGTTTGTTGTGTATGAAAACTTTTATGAGCCAAAGGGATTGATTTAGCTACAGACTTTAGGATTAATGATCCATGATCTTATATTCTGAAGAGCAGAACATCTAAAGAAGAGATGTTCCATGCTTTCTTGTTGCGTTCCACACAGTTGACAGATATCATTTTGTACAATGTTGTACTTAATTAGTTTGTCAACTGTTGGGGTAGTCTCCCATGTATGCAAATCTAAAGGAAGAATTTGACCCTTGGTATAATTTTTATGTTCCACAATTTCTTCCAAGGCCAATTCACCGTATTTTCCTTTTCCTCATTTAGCATAAGGAAATTGTAAGCACTTTTAATTGTGAAAAGACAGTTCTTTGAGCTACTCCATACAAGCTTATCTTCAATATTCTGAGAAGGAACTGGGATTCCAATAATCTCCCAGATAAGCTCTTTCGGAAATAGATTGGAGAGCTGGTTTAAATCCCAAGAGTTATTATCTATGATGTCTGACACATGCATTTCAGGTTCCTGGATATGATGGACAAAATAACAAAGTCTTTTATCCCCTACCCAGTTATCATTCCAAAAGGAAGTGTTCCTTCCGTTTCCAACAACATTTTGCAATCCAGATGCAAAAGTGTCTTTGAGTTTGATTATATTCCTCCAGAACCAACTATGGTTAGGTTTGGAGGAAGCTTCAAGGATTGTTGTATTAAGGAAGTACTTACTTTTATAGACTTGATACCAGAGCGAGTTTTGTTTGCTGTAAAACCTCCACAGATGTTTTAGGGTATAAGCCTCATTGAGTAAGTACAAGTTCCTTATTCCAAGTCCTCCTTGAGTATAAGGTTTGCTAACTTTTGACCATTTTATTTTTTCTTTTTTCTTGCCATTTCTCTGTCCGTTCCACAGAAAAATTCTATTGACCTCCTCAATCTTAACTATACAAGATATTGGTATCTTAGCTATTGCATGCAATAGGAAGGTATAACATTTGTAACAGCTTTAATAAGGGTTAATCTTTCAGGATAAGATAACTATTTTGAGTACCAATTGCGTATGTTGGACATTACTCTGCTTATGATTTGATCAAAAAGATCCCTCTTTTTATGTCCCATAAGAAATGGTAGGCCAAGATACTTATCTGTTCTTTTATTCTGAATAACCCCTAAAGATTGGGTTCTTTCTTGTTTGGTGTGTATAGGGGTATTGTTGGAAAATAAAATTCTACTTTTTATCCAACAAACCTTCTGTCCAGATGCCACATCATAGGTTTTTAAAACCTGTTTTATCGTTTTCACATATTTTTTGGTTGTTTTGCAGAATATTAGGCAATCATCTGCGAAGCATAGAATCGTAATTGTAGGGCCATGTGAAGAAGATTTAAGAGGTGTAAACTCTTTTTCTTCACATTTTTTAATGAGAAGTAGCACAAGGAGCTCTTGGCATAGGATAAAAATGTAAGGCGATATGGGATCTCCTTGTCTTATACCTCTCGTTGGCTTCCAAGCATCTGAGAGTGATTTATTTATCTTAACTGTAAAAGATACAGTTTTTATGCAAGTGAGTATCAATTTTATAAAACTCGATGGGAAGTTGAACTTTGTAAGTGCTAGTTCAATAAAGTCCCACTCAAGCTTATCGATCATAAGCTTTTTCAATATCGAGCTTGAGAGCAAAATAATGATTTGTTTTCCCCGCTCTTTTTTTGTTCATTGTGTGTAAAAGCTCATGTGCAATCATGACATTATCAGTAATTTGTCTTCCAGGGACAAAAGCATCTTGAAATGGTGAACTGAGTTTTTTCTGTAGAGGCCTGATTCTTAGAACTAGAATTTTTGAAATAATTTTATAAAGAACATTGCAAAGACTAATAGGCCTGAACTCACCAGGTGATTGGGGACTCTTCTTTTTGGTATAAGAACAATGGTTGTTTTGTTAATATCTTCCTCCAACACGCCTGTTGAGAAAAACTTTATCACCATGTCAGTCACCTGAGGTTTTAACATATCCCAATGAGCCTGATAGAATTTACTATTTAATCCATCGGGTCCTGGGACTTTGTCGGTACCAATGGATTGTAATGCTAGCCATATCTCTTCTTCGGAGGGTGTTGTGGCTAGTGCATTCCATTCTTCTGGATTCAAAGTTGGTGTTTCCAGTTTCGTAAAAGGACTTGTATTTGTATACTGAGACTGGGATTGGTTTCGGAAGAAATTGAAGAACACACTTGTAATTTCTTCTTGGTTGAAAGTCCAATCACCACTTTCATTTTTTATTCCATGTATAAAGTTCCTTCTTTGATTACCCTCACTAAGCACTCACTTTTCATCCTAGTCCAACATTAGAGGAGAATTACATTCTAGTCCAGCCGGACCTCCAGTGTTGACTCCGGTAAGTTGGGTTTTCTAATTTTCGCTCAACCAAACACGCCCTTAACTATATAATTTTCTATTTTTTCTTTCTTTTCGTTTTTTCTTTCTTTTCTTTTTCTATTTTTCTTTTTTCTCTTTCTTTCTTTTCTCTTTTCTTTCTTTTCTATTTTCTTTCTTTTTTTTTGCTTTTACATTTGTTTTAAATCCAACTCCGGTATCGGAGTTTACAGCTCCGGTACCAAAGTTAGAACTCTGGTACCGGAGTTTACAGCTCCGATTGGAGCTGTGTTAAGCTCCAAGCGGAGCTGCGTTACACAGCTCCGATTGGAGCTGTGCAAAGCTCCAGTCGGAGCTTAACACAGCTCCAATCGGAGCTGTATAACACAACTCCGATTGGAGCTGTGCAAAGCTCCAATCGGAGTTTTGTTAAGCTCCGATTGGAGCTTAACACAGATCCAATCGGAGCTGTATAGTCGGAGCTTAATTAAGCTCCGACTGGAGCTTAACACAGCTCCAATCGGAGCCCCAATCGGAGCTTTGTACTCCGATTAGAAAGCTCCGATCGGAGGTACTGTTCATCTTCTTCCTTTTTTTTTTTTTTTTTTTTTTTTTTAGTATTATTTGTTTTTATTTAATAAAGAAAAACAGAAAAGGTAAAAAATAAAATTTGGGACTCATATTGAAATTCAATTTTTGTAGGGGTTTGTTTTAAAATAATTTGTAAACTATTTTGAAATATAGCTAAATTATGTGGGTTAATTTATAAATTGTTTGTGTTAATATTGTAAAAGTAAAAACATTTGGGGTGAATTTGTAATAAACGAAACTTCATGTTGTTTGGCGTAATTTAGAATCTGAAATTCCGGCGGGGGCATAAATGTCATTTCCAGGGCTTAGAGCGCAGAAAGTCAAATCCGTGGGTTAAATGTAATTACATTGGTTTAGTAAGGGAGTCTCATGTAATAAAAAATATAGTTGGACTAATCTGTAATACTCGACAATAGTAGGGGTACCAAAAGTAATAGCCCCTTGATTATTAGAAGCATAAGCATGGAAGTACTTGGTACTTGCATCCCCAAACTTGAGCCAGTTTTGTTTGGCCCTTTGTGCCCAGAACAACGCTCTTTGCTTCATGAGATTGTTAATCTCGTTTCTCAATTTCTACTCCTCAGGCCCAAAGACCCGTGGATTTGTATGTAGTTTCATGAAGGAGTTTTTTCTTCTTTTTTTATCTCATAATTTAAATCACTGAGTTTAGATAAAGGCCAAGTAATGGCAGTGATGGTGAGGTTGGACAAGCCATTGACAATATTAAACTCAGGTTTTTGGATCTCATTTTGCCAGAACTCTTGGAACAAATTTTTGAAAACATTTGTTTCATTCCAAGCATTTTCGTATCTAAAACAACGTGTGACTGAGAAATTTTCAGGATTAGTGTCAACAAAAGAGCTGTGTGATCCGAAACAGAATTAGTTAAATTAACTACTCTGCAATTGGGAAATAAATTTACCCAAGCATGATTACCACAAGCTCTATCTAATCTACTACATATAAAATCACCCGCATAATGATTATTTCTCCATGTAAAAGTTGGACCAGAATAGCCTAGACCAAATAACTGACAAGAAGCAAGACAATTACTGAAAGGTAAAATCTTACTCCAACTTGTTAAAACACCTCCAGTTCTATCATCAGGATGAAGTATTGCATTAAAATCTCCTGCTACTAGCCATGCACCAGGGATAGTATTTTTTAAAGAAATTAAATCATTCCATACCTGATTTTGACGGGAGGGTTGAGCATAGTTGTACACCGTTGTTATATGAGCTGGTATCCTTTGATCCGGCAATCTGAGCTCAAAGTGTGCCAACCTATTTGTTTTTTTCAATAGTTTAATTTCCATCACATCATTATTCCACAAGAACCAAAAGCCACCCATTTGTGGGTGTTCTTCGGGTGGTGTGATGATGTGGTTGTGATCAAAGTCCAAACTTTGTATGAAAAGTGGCAGATTGTTGAAGATTAGCTCGTGTATCCATTAAACCAACGAAAGTTGGGCTATATTCCGCTATGTAATTCCGGATGGCTTGCTTTGTTGTGTCATTGACTCCACCCCTAAGATTCCAAAAGATGTATTTCATGTATAACTTGTCAATAACTTAAATTCCATCGTGTAATTCGATCAAGGTTTATTTCCAACAGGATATGCCCCTGTTCGAATTTAACCTCAAATTTGTTCTTATAGTAAATCACTAAAAGAGAAACTGAATTTAACGAATTGTTAACTGAGTACTAAAAATAATATAGGGAATGAGTTTAAAACGATTTTAGAGAAAAAAAATTAGGATAACTGTTGTGAATGCTCTTATGCACTATATTACAATATTGACGTACATTATACTTATACCGTAATAATTTTATTTCAATTAAAAATTAACATAATTCATTAATTTTATACTATTTTATTATTTTATTAAACTGTATTAATTTTAGTGGATAATATTTTATGTGACCAATGTAGTACCAATAATTATTACAACCGTACTACTACCAATTTTCAAACTAGACGCTAGTATATATATGAAAATAATATACTACTATTACATATTCAATATTCATTTTTACAATCCTTAATTAATTAGTCTTCTGTTCCCTCTTCCGTTGTGTTGAACTCATGTGAATGGGATCGTGATGACATCAATTCTTTAGTTTCTCGTAACAAAAAGATCGAGCCCTCTTTCGGTGATATATAAATATATTAACCCACTTTTAATGTTTTGTTTATGTGATCTCTAATATAAAACTCGTTTAATATTTATAACTATAACTACCACAGAGGAGGAGTTATAAGGTGCTCTAGCGGCATGGAGGTGGGATAGTGAAGAAGATGTGCAGGGTTCGATTCTCAACGGATACATAAGGCGGTTTCGGTGTGCAGATATAATGTGGTTTAAGATATTGTATAGTAGTAGTATAAAAGTAGTTGTAATATTTGCGGTTTAAAAATAAAACTATAACTACCACCGAGGTTGTTTTGCGTAAAAGATTGATCATACATTTAAAAATAGACACAAATCGTGAGCATTTTCCTTTTTACAAATATAAAAAGGATAATTTATATGATCTTCTTAAACTAGCTCCATCGTGCGTCTGGAAAAGAGTCTTATGATTTCATCAGACTCTCCAGACGTCCGATGCCAATCAAATGGAGTCTCGGTCTGATGAAACTATCAGACCCGTAATAAACTTTATAACCGGTCTGGAAGAATTTGGATGATATTTTTCCTTTTTCTTTGTTTTTTGGCTATTGGTTTTGAGGATTTAGTTTGCTGCTCTGAAGAGTTTTTATGAGAGGAAAAAATTATGACAACAAGGATTGGGAAAATTCATCCGGCAAGACTTAAAAAAAGAAATCGAGATCTTATACTTGGTAAATGGACAAGAATAATATTGTGATGCTAATCTTAGTAAATTGGTAAAAATAGTAGATTTGGAACTTAATTTAGTGTTGAGTTAATGTGATGACATTTGAACCAATAAAAAGAGTGGGGTAAATTATGGGGTATTAAATGGGATAGGCGATCCACTCCGTTCCATTATATTAGGAATGGGTGCAATCGGGAAAAAAAGGATGGGGCAAGAGTAGAAATGCTTGCTCTGTCTTTGGCAAGTGCGCATTACATATTCTCCCCATAAAAATCTCTCTACTTAACTGAATTAAGTTTAATAAATTTAAATTGAACTGAACTGAACTTATTTGAAGTAAAAATTTCAACTAAATAAATTTGAATTGAACTAAACTTAACTACTAAATTTAACTAAATTGAATTTAATAAATATGAACTGAAGTGAACTGAACGTAGGAGTTATAAGATTAAGATGGTCCATTTAATGTGAGTTAGGTTGGTGAAGTAGAGGAGTAGGGTTCGATCCCAAACAGAGACATAAAGCAGTTTAGGTGTGGAGATATAATGTGGTATATGATATTGTATAGTTGTAGTGTAGAACACTAGAAGTAGTTGTGATATAGGCCGTCGTCAATAATAATAATAATAATAATAATAATAATAATAATAATGAAGGGGTGGGAGCACAGCTTGTCTCTCGACTTCCTTTCAATTTTGTGTGATAATAAAAGTCTAGTTTTTAAAAACAATTAAAAAAATAATAATAATAAAAGTCTAGTTTAATAAAAAAAGTAATAATAATAATAATAATAATAATGACCCTGAACTGAAATTAATAGAACTTAGGTTATGTTCTGCTCGTCTGAAAATTGATTATTTTAAATTCAGTTCAGTTCAAATGCATTAAATTCAATTCACATACATTAAGTTCAGTTCAAATTTGGTTAATACTGTTTTATACTATAAATAAGTTCAGTTCAGATTCATTCAGCTCAAGTTCAGTTCAGTTCATTCCAGATCAGATCAGATCAGATCAGTTATGTTCAAACAAACAAAGAGAATATAATCTTATTTATCTTATGTTGAAAGGAATAAATCAATCCTTACCGACACTTCAAAGTAAAAAAAGAAAGAAAAAAAAAGGGCAAGAAATTAAGAAAATTAATTGTTAATGGAAGTGTGACATGCATACATATCACATGACGCAAATCTTAAAATAAGCAAGTAGACGAAATATGAACAGTACTTTTTCAATTTCGTGCGTGTGAACATGTTAGATTCATTTGTGCCTGTGATGAACACATGACATGTCGTCAGTCATTTGATTTAAGTGATCGAGCTAGCTAGCTGTTGACGACGCTTAAAGTCGTGGCGGTGTTGCACGTTTCGTCGTCCTTCTACAGACAAAGAAAGTAGGGAAAATAACACTTGCCAACTTCATGGATTAATTTAAAATTACTAATGTATCCGTCCAGGTAAATTCTTTATATTTGTTTTGTTTACTTTTTCGTAATTCCGTTTGATGATTAATAAAGTATAAATTTTAATAAAAATTTAATTAATAAAATTATATATTTAAAGTAGATACACTATATTTTCATAATACACTTTCATAGTATAATTTTTATTTATAATTTAAGATTAAACGTAAGTCAAACAGAGCAAAAAAAATATTAAAAAAACAAACGTAAATAAATAACTGGTACATATGAGTACATAATACTACGTATTAATGTCTTTGAGTTCACGTGGAAAATAGTTTAAGCTGCTTCTCGAATTAATGTGTTATCTTTATTTAGTGGCTGACTTTTACTTGGTTCGATGTGGTTGTAATTAAACATACATTACGTAATTATATTTACTTGGGATGGTTGGGATTATTGAAATATATTGTTACAAGTTGCAACTACTTCAAAATGATGATGAGTAAGTGATGTCTTGAGTTGAATTCATCATGTAAGAAGTCCAATTTAGAAAATATGGTCGATTTTGAACACAACGATACTACTTATATACATTCATGATGAGATATTCACCAGATAGATACAATTTGTGTAGGACCCACCGTGCAACTTGTGAGTGCATGAATGATGAAGTAGGGCCGTAATCGAGTTGAGCATTTTTCCAGCTGATCGAGTTCGGCTCGAAAAAAGCTCGGCTCGAAACTCAATTATTTGAGCTCGAGTTCGAGCAAAAAATCTAGCTCGTTTAGTTTATCGAGTCGAGCTCGAATATTGAAAAGCTCAACTCGAAAGCTCGACGGGCCGCTCGAAAAAAATTATTATATATTATTTACTTTATATATTTTAATTGTTATATATTTTTATTTATTATATATGTATTATTTATTTATTTTTAATTTTTTTTCATTTTTTTTTTAAAATTCTTTCTTATTCGAGCTCGTGAGCCGAGCTCGAATAAGAAAAATATGTGTCGAGCTCGAACTCGAGACCAAGAGTTGAAGCTCGATCGAGCTCGAGCCGAACCAAAACCCGACTCGGCTCGGCTCGATTACGGCCCTACGTACTACCATGAAGTAACGACAATATGAAAATGTATTCACGTATTTACAAACGTTTTATACAAACTTAAACTTATAAACAGAAAATGTTAAATTACAAAAAATACAAACCGGTGAACTTGTAGTTTAAATATTCCCTCCAAACTTAAACTTGAGTGAGAAAAGACTGCAACTTAAATAACACTTTGTTAGTTAGGATTTTTTTTTTCAGTGTGTTAAATAGTTGTATGGTGGAGTCCTAAAATATTATATTTGTGTCTACTTCTTAATATTCTATTCGGATGGGTGGTGCAGTATGGCTTGGATAACATGTTAAACCCCATCCCACATCGTTTGAGAGTATGACATGAAATTACCATATATATAAGATTGAATTACTTTCACCTCTTACAAGACATTCTAAGGGGATGATGACCCAATTCTAATACGGTATCCAGGGGCGGAGCTAGGAAATAACGTCGCCTAGTGCGCATATACAAGCATACATTTTTTTTTCTTATCACAGGATAAGTTTTTTATATGATAAATGAAATTTGTTGAAATATCAAATTTATACAACATTTGAATAATAATTTTACTAACAATCTTTGATTTATGTGTATTATTAAAAAGGAAAACAACAAAAAATATTAAAATGGATGGTGCAATGTGCAAAAAAATCATAAAAAACACTAATATGTAGGTAAAAAAAAAAAAAAAAAGGGTGGGTAGTGCACTTGCACTACCCTGCCCCTCTACAGCTCCGCCCCTGACGGTATCAGAGTAGACCCAAGTTGATGATGGTTGTTTGCCCGTGTAACGGTATGCCCCATGTATTAATTGGATCTTCCAAGCTTCCTTTATGAAATTATCTCACCATTATCTTTAGTTTGCGCATCTTCTCAATTTGTACTTGTACTTATTTTGCCGTATTTACATCGATTCTTGCCATAATCTTCTCAAATTCCAATTATGCTCCTTAATTTGTAACCATATAAATTGCGATAATTAGCCAAAATATGATAATAATATATTATTAAGGGTTAAACCGATGGATAAAACGGGGTGACAACATGTATTTCAGAGACTCATCATTGATGACTTGCGTTCTTCGTCACCTATCCATCGAAGTTTCTTCTCTTCGCCATTCAAGTTAGATCTATCCTCCATAACGATACCAATATCCAGTTTTGGTTCATAGTCGTCCACATTGTCATCCTCGATCATATTTGATTCGAGGTTATTAAACATAAACTTGTGGTTCACCGTTTCTCTGTTGACGCGATTAGGCTTCACTGCCTTTGCATACCATGCACTCTCACCTATGAGCTTCATCAACTCATTAACGTTCATGATCTCTTCTTCCAGTTGCAGAAACTGTCCTCCATCGCTGTGCTTTGCAAAAGCATGATTGTGGATCTTCAAATCCTGCTCTAATAGCAAGTTCTGAGATCTTGGTATCGACTCAATAGTATTGTTCGGTAATTCACCATAGTACCCACGAATCATGATTCCTCCAGAGATATTTGACACAAAAAGGAGAGAATGGTCCTTCTCGTATGAACAACGAACAAAGTCAGAAAAATAAAAAAAATAGAATAATATCAACATCATAATCATAGTGTCGAGGAATCATCACTTATTCGTCAAACCATCAATGTACATCAAATCGTAAATATTGGACATGGATCTGCAGCTTATATGTCAGAATATGAAACGTTTGGAAAAGATTGCAAGAAGAGAGAATGAAGATGAATAATCATCTTATTGAATATGAAGATGTATTGATACAAAAGTTGTATACAAAAGAATTACAGACTGCTGCTATATATACTAAGCTAAAGAGTACTAGAGTCCTAATGCAATTAATCTAAACTGATTGTACAGATATATACAAAGATGTAGGATTTTCTTTAATTAAGATAACTCAAACATATTTCCAGGATATAGCATATTCCTTCTAGCTGTGGAGTTTCCTGATGAGACCTGGACTCTCTCAATATGTCGGTGTTGACCAAGGAGTTAACCTGTTCTGGTTCAACTCCTGTGTTCTGTTCTTCTTCTTTGATTCAAGCTTCTTTTCTTCTCTTGACATTCCCCCGCAAGATAAATGTGTTCTGTTCTTCTTCTTTGATTCAAGCTTCTTTTCTTCTCTTGACATTCCCCCGCAAGATGAACATAGATGAAATCAATGTTCATCTTGGACATAAATGATTTCCATGAATTGACTCAGAACATTGACAGAATAACAAATGCCTGGCCTAGTGAACATTAGATAAATTAGCTTTCCAACTATCTTTCTGTAGATTGTCGAATTCTGAAGTGGTTTTCCTGCTTCTTTCCTTAATTTTATTTTTGTTCCATTGGAACTACTAGGGGCTTACATCCTAATAAACCACATTCTGAATGATTTCAAGACAGTACTTTGTCTGGCATATGTAAATGCCTTTAGAGGATGAGATTTCAACACTTTATTTACTAGACATTCTCTCGTAATGGTGTAGCCTGGAGGAAGCTGCATATACAAGTCTTCACCCAGATCACCATGAGGAAAGCATTGTGCACGTCTAATTGAGTCCAATGGTCGAATCCAATTATGTACAATCTATATTCTAATACTTCCCCTCAAGAGGAACATAGATAAAATGATTTTCTATGTTCATCTTGAACATAAAATGATTTTAAGAATATTCTAGGTTCCGACACTTACAATATTGTAATGTAAGGTCATTCGCCATTCTGACTTTAATTCTTCAAGATCTCTTCTTGAAGCTTGAAATTGATGATGGAACCCTTTGGCTAAATTTAAAAGCTCAAGGTGAATATTTATTCATTCCTCAAGTCCTTGAAGGTAGGCAAATAAATAGTGTACACAAACTTTCAATTTCAATGAAAGCATTACTTACACTTTAACCTAAATCTCATGGATTTCAACCATAATTAAAAATCTCATATTTGTGAGATCAATCAAAATTTCTTAACATGACAGATTTTGAAAGAATCGTTTCTCAAGTTAAGCAAACTCTTATAAGTGACTCCGAGTTACAAGATTGCAACATGAAACAAAAGACTAATTTTAGTCATATTGGTTGTTGGTAATAAAACAAACCTCTGCTTCAACTTACTTTTCAAGTAAGTTGCATATGAAATGATCTGATCATAATCAGAATGAAAACTGAACTTTCCTTCAAATGAGTTTATACTCATAATCGAAAATTGAATTTTTCTTTAAATTCGAATAATCTGTTTAGAGAATATAACATTCCTATTAGATATGTACTTGAATTCGTAATTAGACTTTTACAAGCATTGACAGCAAGACTTTGCAATTTTTGATGAGTCCTTTTTGTCTCCAGTCTTTCCCAACATAGTTGGTTCTTAGAGAGAGATTCCAAGGTAAGAATATGAATATGAAGTGAGACCATGATATATTGGTATTTGGGATTAATGTGAATCGCATATTTCCCCTTTAAATATCAATTGGTTCTCAAATATTTTGGGTTTTCTCTTTGGCAACCCTGTAATGATAATTATTTCACAATTGAGTGAACAATCAATTTGAAATCTCTCCTATGGCTATCACGTGATCTATCATAGTCATACCTCCTACCTCTATCTCTCTCCCTCTCTCTATCCCGATCTCTACCTCTGTCTCGACCCCTATCTCGGTCCAGTTCCACATCCCGATCTCTACCTCTGTCGGAATAATCTCGATCAAGCAAGTCTCGGCTCT
Source organism: Plantago ovata (assembly GCA_028274465.1). Classification (NCBI taxonomy): domain Eukaryota; kingdom Viridiplantae; phylum Streptophyta; class Magnoliopsida; order Lamiales; family Plantaginaceae; genus Plantago; species Plantago ovata. The sequence continues at coordinate 304,714 of CM051458.1, read as the reverse complement.
GACTACGGTGTCGATTTGGTGACCGTCTTGAATCATCATCTCTATCAAGAGATGGGGTAGGGTACGGCGGACAGGAGACGAATCCCTAGTCGATGCACGGTGTGGGGCTCTCTGGCCAAAAGAGACAGAAAGAGCAGCTTTGACAGAAGGTGGCCTTCTGGCAGTTTCATCAGACATACGGGTGGTCTCAGAAATTGATGCAGATTCAATACCATCCAGATTCTGTTTTTCAAATTCATCATTTTCTTGAATCTGGATCGGATCTTTCTTGAGATCCAGATGAATCGATTTCAATGAGATCTAATTCACTCATAGATTGATCAGAGTATGCTTCCACAGTGTCACATCGCCTTTTTGTTGGAGATGAGTTTTCTTGCATACACTCCGTTTGTTTATTTTTGTTTCTTACTTTGACAGCAAAACACAAGTAAAAAATTTCTAGTTCTTCCATAATGAACTAGGTAGTGAAAAACACGATAGAGAGATAAGAGGTTTACTTTTTGCCTTACAAATCTCAATAAGCAAGCATGTGATGGTTTGCCGTATGAATATTAGTTAAGCTTAATACAGATCTAGTCCATAATGAATTCAGATCTGTTAATATATTACTCCATCTAGGGAGTTGAAATAACATAGCAATTCTTTTCATTTGTTGAATTTGATTTGATGATGATTTTAATTTATTTTTTTCTTTTCTGCTCGAAGTATATAGCAGCAAAATAAATGATTGTTCAATGACAATGAACTGAAATCTCTTCTTCTTATCCAAGCATGTTTTGATTAGCAAGGATCAATAATCATGCTCTGATACCATGTCAGAATATGAAACGTTTGGAAAAGATTGCAAGAAGAGAGAATGAAGATGAATAATCATCTTATTGAATATGAAGATGTATTGATACAAAAGTTGTATACAAAAGAATTACAGACTGCTGCTATATATACTAAGCTAAAGAGTCCTAGAGTTCTAATGCAATTAATCTAAACTGATTGTACAGATATATACAAAGCTGTAGGATTTTCTTTAATTAAGATAACTCAAACATATTTCCAGGATATAGCATATTCCTTCTAGCTGTGGAGTTTCCTGATGAGACCTGGACTCTCTCAATATGTCGGTGTTGACCAAGGAGTTAACATGTTCTGGTTCAACTCCTATGTTAACTCCTGTGTTCTGCTCTTCTTCTTTGATTCAAGCTTCTTTTCTTCTCTTGACATTGTATATACTAGTTTATCAGACAAAGACTTCAACAACTAGAACTTTAAGCGAAAAATAATTGCAAACACAACGAAATATACTTACCTTAGATATATGAATAATCTAGACCAAATCGTAATGAAACCCAAACACTTTTAGATGATTCTCACTGATGGACCCTATCTCTTGATTAGCCTTGAACCGGACCGCCTGTTTGTGATGGTACATCGTGTTCGTATGATGAAGAAATCTACAGATCAATGGGCTGAAAAACCATGTACTGAATGTGATCTTTGACCGAATGACCTCCAAACCCATCTCCGTGATAGTACACATGGCGTGACATTCTGGCAAGACCTGTAACACTTCTAATGAAATTTATAGGAAACCCATCACGTTCTGCAACACCTACTGATGATTCTTTGTTCATCTTTTTCCATGTTTCTCGAATTAAACAAAATATATATTCTCGTGCCTCTTTTTCTGTACCATCGGTTTCATTCATGTAGCAGTGTATTAACTTTGGCACGTCGCCTCTTTTCATCTCTTCCTGAATGTTCCAAAACAGTTGTAACATTTCAATTATAGTTTAAAATCAAATCTTCCAAATTGGAAATCAGCAGATCAGAAAAGTTAAAATGTACACAATCTGTGCCTATTTTGCGTATTTAGTATATTTGAAAAATAATTTTGTATATATCCATACCGGTGATGTTCCCCCGTCATCCATAAACCAGAAGATCATCGAGGAAGACAAAACTATATTGTGATACTTGAACAAAGATTGAACAACCTCCTTCTCTATTGGATCCGCGACCAAGAAAAAAGCATGGGTTAGTGCAACAGGCCCTCATACTGAGAACCAAGCACCTTTCATGTACTCCTCCATGGTTGGTGTATGACCCTGGTAGTACCATGTTGCTTCTTGTAAATTTACTTTGGAATAATCTGTCCACTGGAAAGATCGTGTTGAAGATCAATTACCATATATGATATTAAAAAAAAAAAAAAAAGAAAAAAAAGAAGAAGAGAGAGTACTATTGCATGCCAATGAGATAAGATGACATAATATTTTTTTTAAGACCAGTTTAACACAGGCTGTAAAACTGGTTTGACTGCACTGACGACACCGAACTAGTTTTGCACTTGTTAATTAGGGTAAAAGCTATTTTTCATTTTTAAAGACTTCAGGAATAAGATGCAATATCATTGGTAAGCACATTTTGTACATCAAAGTTTTACAGTTTTTCTCAAGTAAGGAGTGATGTCGAATCATTGACAGTTGAGAACGTAGTTTACAGAGTCATCAATGAAGTTGTTGAGCTCTTGCCAAAATACTTGCATATATTCTGGCAGTGATAGCTCATATGTCTTTGTATCCCATCTGAAAGATTAGATATTTCATAATCAACATGCTCAAAATGACATATATATAAGTTGGGGTATAATGCATGTGCTAGCTAGTTCCAATGCATGTTGTAACCTTTGAATGACTTTGGTGAATTCTTGAAGTTCTTCTAATGTTCCGTAGACATCATATATGTCATCGAAAACTGCTATCAAGTTTATCAACTTTGTGATCATTATTCTAAAGTATCCGTATTGAGGCTCATAGAGGAATCCTGCAGCCCAGAAGTAAGCTTCCACCACCCGATCCCTTGCAAATGGCAGCTTTTTGATTAGGCTTATTTTCTCCCACCACCTATGTTTGCATTCAGTAATGTTCATATATACATCATGTTAAATTGTGTATTTAGCCAAACAACAGTGTTGAGACATGTATAGCACTAATTAATCACCCGAGTGTTGCATTAGGTAATGTGACATGTTGTTCTCATCTGTATTGTTTTCTGTCCTGTAGCATTCTGGTTGGTGCTTTGTTGTCTTGTGGCTTTTGGTTGTTTCTCAGCAGCTGCTATGGTAGTCAATTGAAAGAGAAAATTTGTTAGTGGTCCCATATAAATGTTGGTACTGAGATTTACGTGGGGAGCTTTTAATTGTGTTTGTTGAAGGATTTGTAGCTCGTGTGAATGATCTTTTACTCACCCATATAATTTATTTTTCAGGTTGCCGCATTGTCAAAAAATCCAGAAAAAAGTCGTCTGCTGTTCAAACACCTTTAATTGTTATAAACTTTGTTTTTTTTTTCTTTTTCTTTGTTCCAAAATATATTTTTTTCGTTTTTTTTCAATTAAACTATATATCTGTTCTGCTAAACTTTTTTTTTTTTTTTTTTGAGTTTTGTTTTTTTTCCTTTATGTTAAACTTTTTTTTCTTTGTGTTAAAAATCTTTTTTACTTTTTATTTGTGTTAAACTTCTTTTACTTGAATTTTTTTTTTTTTTTTTTTGACTCAGTTGTTATTTCCGAAAGCTATGGACTATTTGGAATTTCGGTAAAGTTTGTAACTATTTTTGTAATAAAGATTTTAGAGTTTTGGGGTTATTGGGCTTCTTTCCCTAAGCCCGATATATTCATTTGCTGGGCCGCGGGTCGGACACGGTTGGGCCGCGAGTCAGACACGGTTAGGCCGCGGAAACACGGTTAAATTTGGGCCAGAATAGTGATAAAAACGCGTGGCAACCGTGTTTAAACCGCGCTCCAACTGCGTCCGAGCCGTGGGTAAACCGTGGCACAACAGTCGGTTCAGCTGCGTGTAAATCGAGCCCCAACCGCGGTTCAGCCGCGTGTAAACCGAGCCCCAACCGCGGTTCAGCCGCGTGTAAACCGTACCCCAACCGCGGTTCAGCCGCGTGTGAACCGCGGTTTACCCGCACCCTAACCGCGGTTCACCCGCGTGTGAACCGTACCCTAACCGCGGTTCAGCCGCGTGTAAACCGCGGTTCACCCGCGTGTAAACCGCGGTTCAGCCGCACCCTAACCGCGGTTCACCCGCGTGTGAACCGTACCCTAACCGCGGTTCAGCCGCGTGTAAACCGCGGTTCACCCGCGTGGGAACCGTACCCTAACCGCGGTTCAAGGTAAACAACCAAAAGCCACAAGACAACAAAGCACCAACCAGAATGCTACAGAACAAAAAACAATACAGATGAGACATGTTTTAGTTCTTGTTGATATGTCGATTGAAGAACATTGAAGTATAATTTAGCCAACTCAAACATGATTGGGTTCAAATCAGGCCGTCTCTCATATTCTTGTATATATGACCTTGTGTTTGGCCTCTCGGCCTTCCAGTGGAATGGAAGATCCTGAGCATGTCTTATGGTCGATGCAGTGTTTTGATCAATTGGATTATGAGTTATGTTGTCATGTTTTTCCTGTAGTGCGAGGGTAGTAAAATCCATTGCTTGCTCCAAGCTATTCTCGCCTTCTGCCAGAGTATAAGAAGCCTCATACAGCTGGAGCAATTTTTTTTTTTTTTTTGAAACAGCAAAATTTTATTAATAAAAAGACAAGTACAAGTACAATAGAATAGTGCATAAGTAGCTGGAGCAATCCTTTTATGTCACTTTTGAGATTTGAATTGAATTTACCTTCCAAATCCTTGAAAGAATCAAAGGCCCCTGAAATAATATTTCAAAAATATTAAAACCAGGCAAAGTTAAATATCATTTCTGTTTTATTTAGTCAGTACTGTCAAGTTAATTTGATTTACAAAATTATATTTCAAAAATCTAGTTAAACATATTATCCAAATGACAAAATTAAAAAATACCTTGAGATACGATGAATCCATGTCCCCTGAGGAGTTGGAAAGCCAGAGCTTGAGTATACAAATCATTCTTCAAATCATTTCTCTCCATGTACATGCGGGACAGCATGTTCTTGACTTTATCCTCAAAATGGTACGCTATTCCTAGCCTTTGCAAGTCATCGATGAACTCCAGTTGATCAACTGGAGCAGCATGTTCCAGCTCCAGCATCATCTTCGATACTTGTTCGTTGAGCTCAGAAACACGCGATTTAAATCTTTCTCCCTGTAAAATACATAGAAGAACATATATATCATCTCTATCTAAGCATTACTATATATATATATATATATATATATGTAAAATACATAGAAGAACATATATATCATCTATATAAGCATTACTATATATATATATATATATATATATATATATATATATATATATATATCTATATATATATATATATATATATATATATATATATACTAGGAACCGCGTCACACGCGTGTGAAGCGTAATCTTGTAAAACATTATTGTTTTATTAAATAATATATTGAAATAAATGGAGTGAATATATAATTTTCACATAATGACTTCAAACGTAATAAAAAAAATAACTAATTGAGTAATTAAACTTAATATAAATGGTGTGCTATAAATGTATATAAGTTTTGTAGTTATGCAATTAATAGTTTTGAATTGAACTATATTAGACATACAAAAAGTATTCTTTCGATGAGTTAAGAACCATCGGATACATCTCTAAACTTTGGAAACATTCAACTTCAAAATCTGCAATGCATCTTTTTCACATGTTAATTGGTATTTTTCACCAGTTGAATATATTGTCAAGTGCTTCATATAAACATTCTAGTTTCATAATATGATGTTTTTAGTTATTTTTATCGTATGATTTAAGAATAATTTAAGGTCAAAATGATCATCGAAAAAGTCAACAAAATCAAGTGTTACATTTATTATTGGACGGAGTAAGTATGTCTTTTTCTTATAAGAACATATCATGGTTATATTTTAAAATTAAGTATAATAAGTAATACAATTTTAAATTAAAAAATAAAAATTTAAGAAGAGAATAAATAAAAAGAAAAAAATTACGTCAATAAGATTCGAACCCAACACCTTGAACTAAAATAATGATACAAATAATAGAGAAAAATCACGCCAACAAGATTCGAACCAAACACCTTCAATAAAAATAATAATAAAAATAATGGAGAAAAATCACGCCAACATGATTCGAACCCTACATCTTTTAATTAACTAATGACACATGTACGCAACAGATTAAAATTGGATAAGCAAGATCAACGGATTAAAATTGATTGGTAGGTCAATCAATTGATTGAATCAACAGGCTTATTATATTACTAGGAATCGCGTCACACGCTACGCGTGTGAAGCGTAATCTTGTAAAACATTATTGTTTTACTAAATAATATATTGAAATGAATGGAATAAATATATATTCTTCACATAATGACTTCAAACTTAACATAAATGGTGTCCTATAAATGTATATAGTTTTTGTAGTTATGCAGTCAATGGTTTTGAATTGAACTATATTATACATACGAAAAGTATTCTTCCGATGAGTTAAGAACCATTAGATACATCTCTAGACTTTAAAAACATTCAACTTCAAAATCTGCAATGCATCTTTCGCATGTTAATTGGTGTTCTTCATCAATTGAATATATTGTCATGTGTGTCATTATCTCTTGCCATTTTTATTTCGTCGATGTCTTTTGTTATGTTTATGCCGCAATATGGACGATATTCAAATTTCAAATGGCTTAGCTAGTATCCTCAGGTTCTCTATCATCAGAGTTAAATTGAAGTTTTGGTAAATAAAATACTTCCTTCGTCCAATAACAAGTGTAACATTTGGTTTTATTGACTTTTTCGAGGATTAGTTTGACCTCAAAATTAATTGTAAATCATTCAAGTAAGTAAAATAATTAAAAAATTATATTATGAAAACATAAACATTCTAGTTTCATAATATGAGGTTTTTGATTATTTTTATCGTATGATTTAAGAATAATTTAAGGTCAAAATGACCATCGAAAAAGTCAACAAAATCAAGTGTTACATTTATTATTGGACGGTAGAAGTATGTCTTTTTTTATAAGAATATATTATGGTTATTTTTAAATTAAGTATAATACACCATACAACTTTATGTTAAAAAATAAAAATTTAAGAAGAGAATAAATAAAACAGAAAAAAAATTACGTCAATAAGATTCGAACCTAACACCTTCAACTAAAATAATGATACAAATAATAGAGAAAAATCACGCCACAGGATTCGAACCCTACACCTTATAATTAAATAATGACACATGTACGCACCAAATTGAAATTGGATAAGCAAGATCAACGGATTAAAATTGATTGGTAGGTCAATCAATTGGGTAAATCAACAGGCTTATTATATTACTTTAATTTAATTACTTTAATACAGTACATCTAATTTTCGATTTTAAACTATATATATGCACCCTTCCGGAAATACAACAGCTACTTAATTTCTAAGCTACCATGCGATATATACAGTCTAATGTTACATATTGTAGACTAATTAATCCTAATCTGTGTATAATTACGAAAATTAAATCGTATATTTCCTCATTCAGAATAAATTATCTCTGCATACATATATATATATTTTTGAAATGCCTAATTTTTATTCAATAATCTGAGCATAAAAAATACTCGTGAAAAAACGACAACCTACACCGAATACAACATCCAAACCGGAAAAAAAGAGAACAAATACACATCCTCAAGGGAGCAAGGAGGGTAAATTGATTTACAAACCGACATATAAACATTTTGTAATTTTTTTTCTCCATAGTAGAATGAAAAAGTGAGCGTATATAATTATAATGTAAAAGGCAATTGATAAATTCAAAACAACTGCATATACTCCATAAAAGATCAATTTATTTGGAACAATCTAATAATAATGATTACAGATAATTTGTTTGGTTAGGAGGAAGTAACAATTACACGCATGTCATCAATGTTTTATCATGTTTAGAAACTTTGGTTTGGACTTTGGAGGTGATATTTGGTATATATTGAATGTTGGAAGACGTTGTGTGAAGGGGAAAAAGACGGTAGAGGATAGAGAAGATCAATGATGAAAATATATTAAAAAAGAAAAAGATAAATTAAAATAAAAAATAAAATAAATAATGACACATGTACGCACCAGATTGAAACTGAATAAGTAAGATCAACGGTTTAAAATTGATTGGTAGGTCAATCAATTGATTGAATCAACATGCAGTGCAGAATCAAGAAATAATTGTTTAATTAAATAGATGGAGAAAAAATGGGAAAGAAGATAGAGAAGAGATAATGATGAAAAGATATTAAACAAATAATTATAATAAGAAAACAATTTAAAATAAAGAATGACACATGTACGCATCAGATTGAAACTGAATAAGTAAGATCAACGGTTTAAAATTGATTGGTAGGTCAATCAATTGATTGAATCAACAGGCTTAGTATATTACTTTAATTTTAATATATATATATATATATATATATATAACATAAACCGGTTTTACAACACTTCTGGAATTTTACACTTAATAAATAGTGTGGAATTAATTAAAAATATATAAGCAGGTTAATAAAAACAAAATAACAATTACTTACTGAGTATTGACTGTTGAGCGACTGGATATCCTGGAAACTCCACATAGGGGGCTCATAGTTACCAGACCGACGCTGGATTATCAGCTGGGCGGGATTCCGAACAGCTGCAGGTTTGAGACTAGTGTTGTTGTTGTTTTTGTTATTTATGGTCCAAATGTTACCATTTGGATTTCTGCGGGGAATGATCGTCAAAGGCTTTGCGATGACCAGGGTACAAAGTGGTATTATCATCATACTGAATTATTGGAGTCTTAAACAATCGAGGCCACAATCGAGAAAGAAAGGATATCAAATGTAGAGTTGGAATAGGAAATACCAAAATAGGAAAGGAAATTGGAATAGGACATACCAAAATAGGAAAGGATATTGGCAGCACGTCACTTGAACGAACAATCAGATTGCCTGTTGCAGTCCTATCGTTCAAGTCTCCATATTTATGCTAGTTTAGACTGTACTTCATCATCATAAAATCATATCATATAGCTCGAACACTCAGCACATATACTTTGTGGAGTGGGTCGAAGTCATTGTCCTCTCCTTATCTTGCATTACATAAACATGCTACACACATAACTCACAGGTCTCCTCTCCTTATCTTGAATTACATAAACATGCTTCACGCTCACACGTAAAAGTTGGATTTTCAAATCATCCTGATAAGCCACCGGGACCAGACATTCATTCATTCTGGTCTATTTTCAAAATATATCTGGTTCGTCGATCGTTTAGTTCATTTGGGACGAACTGAAGAATTAATTGTCCTGTTTTGCTATGTTCTAGATCTTCCCTCTCAAGACAGCTGCACATCAGCACATGATGTCTTGCACGTGTTCAATTGCTTGATTGCTACTCTGTTGGCGCTTAATTCCTTGTTGGGAAATCCGTATCCATATCAACAAGGTTCACCTTTCTTTTCGGGAATCCACCTAGAAAAACTTCAGAGTTAATCGTGCTTGCTCTGGAGCAATTCTAGGATGGGTGACCACTGAGAAGTTCCCGGTGCGTGCACGAGTGATGACAAAGTGCGCGGATTAGAACTCGTGTTGGTCTGTGGAGCCAGCATATCACCCCGGAGAGCGCCATGAGTTATCACCCCAGACAGCGCCCATGAGTAACCTCGCCGGCCCAACGGGCCAGGTCTCGGCCCATTAGTGGGTTGGGTCGTTACATTAAGGATGATATATAAACCATTGAAAAACCATTCTAGTGTGTCGAATTCCATCGATATCCACGAAGAACATAACACGACATTGTAGTTTAGCACCAAGATCATGCCATGTAGTAGTTCTCTTTGGTTGATCAAGCTTTTTACGTTTGAAATCGGAACCGGGAGAGTCGAGGTCCTGATTTGTTCGACTCATGAGGGTCGACACAATGGAAAGAAATTGGATGGCAGAATTGAAATAGAGGAAGGAACGGCAATAATAAAAGGAGAAGAAAAACTTAGACAATACTTCGTATATAACAACAACAATTAGGGATTTTCGAAATTAAGTAGGCTGATCTACAAAATCGTTTTTTGATTGATTGTATTCAAAATTAAGTAGGCCGATTTACAAAATCGTTTCTTGATTGATTGATTGTATTCGAAATTAAGTAGGCTGATTTACAAAATCGGTTTTGATTGATTGTATTACCATGTTTAATACTCGAATGGCAGAATAAGAAAAACTTCAATCGTGATTAATGCAATTGCAATTAGAGGTAAAAACTCTCCTAAACTCTAATTAAAAGGCTAATTTGTTAATGCAAATAATTCCATATTAATTCTCACCCCAATTAGAGTCGGGGGATGAATGAGAGCTCTAATAACAACTCATGTTTAATATATAGAGGGATGGTATAAATTATGTTTACATTTATGCCACTGTTATATTATTTATATATATAATTCTGCCAATTTAATCAACATCGATGGGTATTCTAACGTCTATTATGTTAAAATCGATGAATCAATCGATGAAGAAGGAAAGAAGTTGCAGAAGGATTCAAAGAAGAAGAGGAAGAACAACAATTTGATTAATTAAGCGAAGCGCACTAAACCAAGCACTGTCCGTCTCAGTTCGCCTGCTAAAGCGTTGGAACAGCCGAATCTGTCACACCAGATCTCAGCTCCTAGGCGGGACGTTTGAATTTGATGGAACACGTTTTTCTAGCACACCGGATCAAGTTTCTTCCCTAATTTGTCCAAATTAGGGTTCATGGTCTCCGCGTGCTTCTGCACAAAATTGTCTCCATCCTCAGGCATTAATGGCAAAGTAATTTGGGGGTTTTACTCTTGTATTATTTACTCATGTATAGGCAGTGCTATTTTTACCAATTATCTAGGTTTAGGGCTTCAATCGAGTTGTATAAATAGGAGCAAAGCTCCGCTCTGTAAATTATCAAGGCTTCCGCCGAAATCCAATACAAATCCTTCTGCATATTTTCTTATGGCATCACGAGCCTAGGTTTTGAGTTTTTCCTCATCTTTTTATCTCACTTCACTCACTCACTTGAACAACAATGGCTAGTGCTGATGAAACCATCAACAACAACCCACCACCACCACCACCACCAAAAGATGCTCTACCCGGACATGAAGATCCGATGAGCCATTACTAGCATCACTCTGATAATGCAACTTCCAGTGCCATCACTCCTCTTCTCAATGATCATATCTATCACACTTGGCACCGGGCTTTTAAGATGAATCTCACTATTCGGAATAAGATGGTCTTTGTTGATGGCTCTCTGTCAAAGCCACCAAAAGATGACCTGGATGAGAAATCTTGGGTTCAATGCAATACCTTGATTCTATCTTGGATGATTCACTCCGTAGGAGATGACATCAAAAACACCATTCTGTATGCAGAAGATGCTGCAGATGCGTGGGAAAAACTGAAATTGCGCTACTCACAGCCAAACCAAGTGAGAACTTTCACTATTGAGCAAGCTCTCAATAAGACAGCTCAGGGTAGTAGCTCAGTTTGCTACCTATTTTAACAAGCTCACTGGTCTCTGGGATGAGCTAAAAGACTATGAGTCAATCCCAGCTTGCACTTGTGAAAAATGCACTTGTGAACTCTCCACTGTTTATGAGAAGTTGCAAGAAACCAAGAAAGTGTTTAAGTTCTTAATGGGTTTGGATGACAGTTTCAAAGTTGTGAGAGGCCAGATGATCATGACTGATCCCACTCCACCTCTTGACAAGGTTTTCTACTTTGTCAGTCAAGAGGAGAAACAAAAGGTTGTGAAAATTCTCACTGATGAAACTCAAGAGAATGTTGCTATGACAGTTGGAATGAAAAGGAAAGAGCCTAAGAAGGAGCTCTACTGTCCTAAGTGTAAGATGAACAATCACAACTTGGACAACTGTTTCAAGGTTGTGGGTTATCCTGAAAACTTCAGAGATCTGGCAATGACTACTCTAGAGGAGGGAGAACTGGTGGCCGAGGAAGAGGCTACAAGGGAGGAAGAAGCAACTATGCGCAGAGCTCAGCAACTGGTTCTCAGACTTTTGCTGCTAACAATGCTGCGCTAGCTCTTTCACTGCATATCAGGTGCAGCAGCTGCAGAAACTACTCAATGAGAAGCAGCAAGACAACACTCTAGCTCTGCCAAATGTCAACTTTGCTTCAAGTATTTTATTAAAGGGTTTATATCACTTTAGGGGCTAGTTAGGACACCTAATAACAGAATAAATCTGTCTACTGAGCCTTGGATCTTAGATTCAGGAGCTTCTCATCACATAGTATGTTCTTCAAAGTATTTTACTGATAATGTTAGAGAAATAAAATCAAAAGTTCACTTGCCAAATAGTCTGACACATACAATATCTTGCATAGGAGATATAAAGATAAATGAGCAAGTTAAACTAAAGAATGTTCTATGTGTGCCAAGTTTTAAACTGAACTTAGTCTCAGTAAATAAAATATCACTTGACAATGACTTGTCAATCATATTTGCTAAAAATGATTGTGTTATCACACAGGAGGATGTACCTTCGATGACCTCCATGAAGAGGATTGGGCATGTTAAACCATACAAAGGACTCTACCAGCTCTGTTTTGAAGAAGTATAAGAGAAGAAGGCACTAGCCATCATTGATCAGAAGAAGGCACTAGCCAGTAGTGATCAGAAGAAGGCATTTGCCATTAGTAGTAGCAGTAGTTCTTTCCATGTCAGTAGCCATCTATGGCACTATAGACTGGGACATCCATCAGTAGTTAGAGTAGATTTGTTAGCTAGTATGATCCCAGATGTTAAGAGCAGTAAACTTGATCACTGTGAAATCTGTAATGAAGCAAAGCAGAAGAAGAAGAAATCCTCTTCTAGTAATACAATGAGCTTGCTTCCTTTTGAGTTAATTCATGTTGATTTATGGGGTCCCTTTGCTATCAAAACTTTAACTGGCCATAGCTATTTTCTCACTATAGTTGATGATTTCACAAGGAATACATGGATTCAACTATTAAGGCATAAATCAGATGTGCAAATGGCAATAGAAACCTTTATTAATCAAGTTGAAAGACAATATGAGTCAAAGGTAAAAATTGTTGGATCAGATAATGCTCCTGAGTTTAATCTAACAAATTATTAGTCTGAAAAAGGTATAAAACAACAAAAGAGTTGTCCATACACACCACAACAAAATGTTGTTGTAGAAAGAAAACACCAACACATTCTAAATGTAGCTAGGTCTATTTTGTTCCAAGCAAGTTTACCACAAAGATTTTGGGGAGAAGCGGTTTTAACTGCAGTATATCTCATTAATAGAATACCAACTCCCCTATTGGAAAATAGATCACCATATGAAATGCTGCACAACAAGAAACCTGAATACAAGCACCTTAAAGTGTTTGGATGCCTATGCTATGCATCTAGCCTACCTGTTCATAGAACAAAATTGGATGCTAGAGCTAGAAAATCGATTTTCATTGGCTATTTATCTCAAACAAAGGGATATAAGTGCTATGATCTTTTAACAAAGCAAATATTTCATTCTAGAGATGTGAAATTTATGGAAACAAGCTTTCCTTACAGTGAAAACAAGGAAGAAGAAAGAGAAACATTTAGGTTTGAAACACCTGCACAAACTTATGAAGATTCTCCTACTGTAAAGATGCATAGAGACAACACATCTCAACAAATAAACACAAATGTTCAAGAACAAAGAAATAATGAGGTCTTAGAGGAAATATTTCAACAAGAAATTGATTTGAATGCTGAAAATGAAGAAGAAGAGATGCAAGAGCAAATTGCAAATGAACAACCAACTGAAGAGCAAAATCAATCTTCTCAGGAAGGAAATGAACAACATGGAAGAGAGTCAAGGCAACCACAAGTTGCGCCACTGAGAAGATCAAGCAGAAGAGGGAGTTCTCCACCTAACTTGAGATTATTTCACCATTATAGTGTACCAAGATCAAACAGTGCTGTCAAAGAAAGCACAACTCATCCTCTACACAAATTCTTAGGATATGATAGACTCTCAGAAAAGCATAAAGCTTACACTGTAAATCTATCTACACTAGCAGAACCTAAGACTTTCAATGAGGCTATAGAGTTTGATCATTGGAAGCAAGCAATTAGAGAAGAATTAAATGCCTTAGAAGCTAATAAAACTTGGTCCATAGTAAAAATGCCAAAAGGAATAAAACCAGTAAGGTGCAAATTTGTTTTTAAAACAAAATTAACATCCACAGGTGTTATAGATAAACACAAGGCAATACTAGTAGCCAAGGGTTACACACAGCAGTATGGAATGGACTACACTGAAACTTTTAGTCCAGTTGCCAAACAAACCACTATTAAAGTCCTTTTAGCAATGGCAGCAAAGAAAAATTGGCATTTGGAACAATTGGATGTCCATAATGCCTTCTTGAATGGAGACCCAGATGAAGATATCTATATGTCACTTCCACCTGGAATCTCCATTCAGGGGGAGCAAAATGCTAATGCTGGTCAATTTGTCTGCAAATTGCATAAATCCTTGTATGGCCTTAAACAAGCTTCTAGGCAATGGAACCTAAAACTCTCACAACATTTACTAAAACTAGGATTTTTGCAGTCCAGAAATGAATACACTTTATTTACAAGAGAAACCTCAGCTGGAATCATAATAATTCTCATCTATGTAGATGACATAGTCATAGCAGGAAATGACTTGAATGAGATAAATCAGGTAAAGACAGAGTTAAAGAAAGAATTTAAGATTAGAGATCTTGGCCAGTTGAAATACTTCCTTGGATTGGAGATTGCAAGAAGCACAAAAGGTATCCATCTCAGTCAAAGAAAATATGCATCTGAAATTTTACAAGAAACAGGATTGTTAGGTTGTAAACCTACAGTCAATCCCATAGAGCAAAATCACAAGTTAAAGCCTTTTGATGAAAAGAAGCAATCCAACCAAGATCTATATGATAATCCTCTACAATACAGAAGATTACTTGGTAAGCTAATCTATATCTAACAATTACAAGGCCTGACATCTCATATGCAATAGGCATACTCAGCCAGTTCATGCAAAAGCCAACAAAAATTCACATGACAGCACTAATAAGAGTAGTAAAGTATTTGAAAAACAACATAGGCAATGGCCTATTCTTGAACACAAAATCAAATGAAGAGATGATAGTCTACTGTGATTCAGACTATGCAGGATGCAGCTTCACTAGAAAGTCCCTTACAGTTTTTTGTGTTCTCTTTGGAGATTCTCTGATTAGTTGGAAGTCCAAGAAGCAACAAGTAGTTAGCAGGTCATCAGCAAAAGCTGAATATAGGGTCATTGCACAAACTACTTGTGAAATCATTTGGCTTACCAGCTTATTTAGGGACTTTAAAGTCGACGTAGAGAAGCCAATAACATTGTATTGTGACAATCTATCCGTTGTACACTTGTGTAGAAATCCAGTTTTTCACGAAAGAACAAAACACGTTGAAATTGACTGTCACTTCATAAGGGAAAAGGTTGAGGATGGAACCATTAAGGTGCTGCATATTTCCGCAAGAAATCAACTTACATATGTCTTCACTAAAGCCACCTCAGGAGACAATCTATTACAAATTTTTTCCAAGATGGGAGTTTCGAATATCTACACCCTAATCTTGAGGGGGAGTGTTAAAATCGATGAATCAATCGATGAAGAAGGAAAGAAGTTGCAGAAGGATTCAAAGAAGAAGAGCAAGAACAGAGCCAATTCGATTAAGAAAGCGAAGCGCACTAAACTGAGCACTGCCCGTCTCAGTTCGCCTGCTAAAGCGTTGGGACAGTCGAATCTGTCACACCTGATCTCAGCTCCTAGGCGGGACGTTTGAATTTGATGGAACACGTTTTTCTACCACACCGGATCAAGTTTCTTCCCTAATTTGTCCAAATTAGGGTTCATGGTCTCCGCGTGCTTCTGCACAAAATTGTCTCCATCCTAAGGCATTAATGGCAAAGTAATTTGGGGGTTTTACTCTTGTACTATTTACTCATGTATAGGCAGAGCTCCGCTCTGTAAATTATCAAGGATTCCGCCGAAATCCAATACAAATCCTTCTGCATATTTTCTTATATTCTACACTTATAAATATTGAACGTATATTAATAAAAGCATCCGGATTCTAACGATAGAAACGACTTTCTTAATACCGCATATTTTTCTTTACTTTGCAGTTTGCACTCAGCCAGAGTAACACAAGTACTGTTCTAGCATTTGCACATCAAGGCAAATTTATTCTCTCCTGTTAATTAAAAGCCCTACTCTACCTATGATGAGGCTATATAATGGGATCGATTTGATGTCATTGCATTGGAAATATTTTATAGAAGTAATGCTGTAATGGCCAGACCAAGTAAAAATCAGTTATTCCGATTTGGCTATAAATACAAATACTGCTTCAAAATAACGCTGAAAATACATATTGAAATGTTTAGTGTGAGTGTGTGTGTGTTTTTTTTTGTTTTTGGAGTAACTCTTATAAAAATCGTGATTAGAGCTTTGAAATTTATTTGTTTGCTTTTAATATTTCCATATACATAACATTCTTCACCCTGGCCTCCTTTGCTTTTGTTATTATTTTTTTAAAAAAAATTCCCCATAAAAATTGTTCAACCCATTTTTCTTGGGCTGTTTAACGGTTCACTCCGATTTGATCCCAGTTCAAAGCGGAGTGAACTACAGAGTGGTTTTTGGATCTTCAAACCTGTTTTTTCAGTACTGGCGATACTTGTTCAACTGGTCCGATCTGACGGTTGAATCCGGTCGATTATGGATTCGATTTAATAGCTATAGTATGCGTCCTGGAAGTGCCGACGGCTACTAAATACGCATAGAATCTACACGAACTTATAGAGTTAGTTTCCATTTCATCAGTATGGAGCCAAAGTCAAACTAGCTTAGAATTAATGCATGATTTGGGCATATATCTTAGCTTATAATTGAACGAAATTAAACTTACATTAATCACGGCAATAAGACTAATTAACTTTATAAATTATGGCTTTTTTTTAGGCCAAGATCTCATTGCTCTCCTAAATATATTAACTTTAACAAGAAAACACTCCATTGGCAGATAATTTCTGTCAACGAAATACACACACACAAAGTTCCATACCTGCACCGGCCTGTAATGGAGAAGAGTACAGGCAAGACACTATTAGTTTTAGGTGGTGGTGGTAGTAATATAGAGTTTCTTGAGAAAGCTGTATGTAACCATGGCTTTTTCATGATGGCTCCGAACAAATGGATGCCTACTCAAAGATCACTAACAAGACCACTCTCGATACCAATTATCAATCTTACTGTTACAGTGTCCATATCTCAACCGAACAATGGCAATATTATCAAGATCGATTACCGTGTTATCGACCACAATACCTCGGAGCTAGTTTCTTCACGACAGATGATCGACAAGTCCATTCGTGTAAGCAGCTAGAACTTAGAATTGAGTTGCACTATTAATTACATGCTCTATAGTCTATACTATGTGTTAACATAATTACACCATGACTTGGTGCAGGATCAGGTGTCGCGCATGCTTCGTATTGCCCCTCGTGAACAGCTGCAACTTAAAGAATTTCACAGTAAAAATCCCCAAGCAGAATACAAAGGATTTGGCAGGATCTTTCGTTCTCCTACTCCTTTTGAAGATGTTGTCAAGTCGATTCTTCTCTGCAATTGCCCGTAAGTTGTTATCTACTATACTTTTGTACTAGTTCAAGGGAAAAAAAGTGACTAACTCATTCATTACTTGTATGTAATTAGATGGGCGAGGTCGTTGGAAATGGCACAGGCTCTTTGTGATCTGCAACACAAGATGCGTAATGGATTGATACGAAAGGTTAAGAGTCAGCGAACCTTGAAGAGGAAGCGGCCTGCTGAGCATACTGATGCTGATGGTGATCATGGAAGTTTTCCAAGTCCAGAAGAACTAGCTTGTCTCGATGAGGAAACGCTAAATCAACACTGCAACTTGGGATACAGAGCCCGAAATATTCTAGAAATCGCACAAGGTGTATGTAACAGAAAAATCAACCTCCAGGATTTCGAACTAGAAACCAGTTCGGACACATTGTTCCGCAAACTCAACAGCATCAAAGGGTTTGGTCCCTTCACTGTTGCAAATATGATGATGTGCCTTGGCTTTTATCAGCACATTCCCATTGATACTGAAACTGAAAAACATCTCCAACTGGTAGGTACTAATTTTTTTCTTCTTTCTAATTTATAGTATTGAACAAGATATATTCATTTGCTTCTGCAGGTGCATGAAAGGACTGATGTCAACAAGAAAAATGTAATGGCTGCTGTTGCAGAAATTTATGACAAATATGCACCATATCAATGCTTGGTATACTGGTGAGTTTCACCACCCATAGAAATCATTTATGATTAGAAAAACAATAACTTATGGAAACTGGGTGCTGGTGCAGGATGGAGCACGTTGATTACTATGAGACTAAAATGGGGAAGTTAAGCGTTCTGCCTCCTTCAGAGTACCGCAATGTCGCCACCAACCAACTTCTGGACTAAAACGAGCTTCGTGTAACTTCATGAATCCGCAATCCAGCCACGCAAGATGTAGCAAAGATCCATACTTTGCAGTTTGTACCACAGTATGAAGACTCAACTTTAAGCTCCTTGCCTTCCAGCTCATCCATACATCAATCTCTCGGTTTTCTGCCAGTTTCACAAACTAAGGTAAGCAGTGGGAGAAGCCACTCTTTGACAGTACCCCGGTTCTGTTAGAATTCCCTGTTTCACAATATCAATCATATGACACAAAACATACCATGCAACCAAAACAAAAAGGCAGCATTGTTCTGTGTATTCCAAAAGAATAGGAATGGATTTGATAACTGACAATGATGAACTGGCTATCATATCAGCATTATCCCCCGTCACAGAATACTACTCATCATCACTTTCCATAATCGTATTAGCAACAGATATAAAGTCAACCACAACATCAGAATAACAAACTATCCAACAAATTAATCAAGGATGCCCCAAGATTGACCATGATGACAGTCGGTCTGTTGGGTGTTCAAAAATCTCAAGCTAACCCAAAATAACAGCATTGGCATAAACATGACAAACGCTACAGCTTACCTGAAAAGAACATCCTATATATTTCAAACTTACTTAAATTATAACCACATTATAACAGCAGAATAACCAAAGTACCAAACACTAGTAGAAGCTACACAAAATTTAAAGGAGAACATTAGAATAATTCATCAAAGATTCCATAGAGCAAAAGACTTAGGTTCACCACTGACAACTAGGAAATGGTGCATAAGCATCACATACTACCAAAACGATAACAAAAGTGTGCATAAATGAGCAGCACCATAGTTAATAGTCATTAGTCCAGACCATAATCACATCCCAAAAAGAATCACTCAAAATGGCCCAACAACAAATTGAGCTTATCTTTCATCAAATCCACTTTGGCAGCGTCAATCAGTAACGAGCGTCGACATAGACTCTTCCACTTTTCCGATTGCAAGTCCTCATGATGACCACCGAATAACATTGCACCAATTTTCGAAATCTTATCCATTTCATATGCAAATGCTGGACCATTTTCCATCACCTCTTGATCATCATTTGCATTACCATTCTCCCCCACAGTTGCAACAACTCTGTTATTTCCCCATACTAGGCCTGACAACTCATGAACTTTTTGTGCATGATCGGTGATAAGATTTATACTCTTCTTGGAACAGTTTTTAGAATGCTTATCCTTCATTCTCCTGAGCTTACGCAAAACCTGAGATTTGGTCGGGCTAAAACTCAGATTAGGCTTCAGGAAGAGCACGAAAGCATCTATATTGGAACTAGCATCCAAATTATTCTTCGACTTAAAATCTATCATGCCTTGAAGAAGAGCAATCTCATCAGGGTCAGTCCAGATCTTCTGAAATAAACCGCCTCTTGTAGCAGTTTCTTCAACAGCATGTTCGTCTTGCTTCTTACTCTTCTTCGGGGTCTTCATCACGATATCATCTGTGGGTGCTTCTATCTCCTGGGATACATCATCATCATTATCCCTATCCCTTTCTTTTTATTCTTGTTCAACGAAGCAGCAGTATCCTTGGTAGCTTCATCTTCTGCAGCATCCTTGATAGCTTCATCTTCTAATGTTTTCTTCTTGTCTGGCAAGGGATCATATCTCTTCTTCATCCTCCTCTCCTGGTACATTTATAATATTATATATTAGTAAATTCAATTCTAATAATGACAATAAGAATTAACAAGAAGAATAATAATTATAATTATAACAGAAAAGAGAATTCACAAACAGAATTGAAAATATTCATAATGCTAGGGGTATTAAAATGGATTAAAAACTATCAGCCTATACCATCCATATATAAGTAAAAAATGTTTCATTCATAATGTTAATTAGCAACCAAATCAGTACATGGGATAATTTCACAAGCATATAAACAAAATCAGAAATGGATCCTTGTTATCCTTGTTCTGCTAGTAGTAAGCTAGGTAATTCTACCAGAATAAAGCTTTTATACTAGAATTATACTTCTATGGATATTAAAATGTAAATTCTCACCAGCAAGCATGCTATGCAATCAAATCTTATATATAATGATTGAATAATTTGAGGGCACCAAAATATAGTACCTCCTCATGTTTTTCAGTCTGCTTCAGATCCTCATCCTGCTCCTTAGGTTCACTATTGTTAGCAACCTCTGTGATTTTTTCCATCTCCTGGGAATTCATCTTCTTATTTTTCTTCTTTCTCTTACCATCCTTCATAAATAAATAAATAAAAGAAAAGAATGAAAATGAATGGATGAAGCCATAGATAAAAGCAAGAGTAAGTAAAGCTAATTTTACTACTTCACCTTTTAGCAGTAAATGATGTTTCTACTCGGAAACCGGATCAGTTGAACTAGCTAGCTAGCTAGTGTTGGTGATTTTAGTGTCATCAATTCATTTTAGTAGTAATGCGATCTCCTAGAGATTCATGCGATCTCTCGTCGAGCTCGGAACAAGTTTGGGTAGTGCGGAGTGCACGCTTGTTGAGCCAACGAGTTATCGACCACGAATACGAAGCAGGGGTCAAGGGGGCTGCGCCCCCTTGCGGGGCCCCTCGCAGGGTTGCAAGGGGCAGTGCCCCTGTACGGGGTTGCGAGGGGCAGCGCCCCTGCGGGGTTCCAAGGGGCGGCGCCCCGTCCTTTTTGGAACATTGCAATTCTTCGTGAACGAACATGCTTGTTCGTGAACTAACGTGACCTTTCGTTCATAACACTTCGTTCTGAACAGATACACCACTTCGTTCACACCTTTTCGCTTCTATTTATTGAAGCGATCAGTCTCCAAAACAAGTACAACGAAAACTGATACATCCTCTCTACTTTCTGATCGAAATTCATATTGCCTGAATAAGATTGCCTTCTTGGATTATCCCAACAAGGAATTCGTGTAACCCCGGCAACAACTGTAGGGTCGAATTATCTTGTTTGGAAAGTGACTACACGATCCAAAGAAGTATTCCAAGATTATCGCACCCTATATTACCAACAGCTAGCTATTATCTCTTAACTGTTTTAGGTATCTAAAGCAACACTACGGTATAACTAGACATCTATTGCAGAAAGAAAACTAGAAGCTTCTCCTATACATGCAAGTTTTATTTTCGAAAAGAGGACTAGTTCCAAGATCGAATACATAGCTCCAATTCTGAACTACCACATCCGGCATATATCCAAGTGTGGTACTAAGTAACTGACCTGGAATAGGATGAACCCGAGAGCTGAGGCTATTAAGAACAGGTCACCCTTAATTGTTATTTATCACCAGTCGCTCGCTACTAATAAAATTCAAAACAGATTTCAACATGTTCATTTTGCAACTAGCTAGCTAGTCTAGTCTTTCACAAACAGTCCACCTTGTTCCATTATTTTGATTTGTTGTACTGTTACTGAATTTACTGCCCTAGCTTGTAACGTTTAAGCAATCGCCCTCTAGAATAATGGCTCGTGCTACAGCCCGTTAGTTTTGCCAAATCCAGCCCCCGGACAGAATAGTCTGGTCCGGTTAATTAGTGGGGCATCACTCAGGAAGAGAAACCAATTACTTGAGATTTCTGTTTCTGCTTTACAGGTTCTGGATTACTACTTTCGCTTAGGATATTCCACTATGAGTTCCCTATTGAACAGGGACTAGAGGCCATACAGAAATGTTGTGATAATTATAGGACACAGAGAAGCAGACACTATAGGCCATACAGAAATGTTTTGATACTTTCGCCTTCAAATGTTCCTTTGGGGTGAAATATTTTCTGTTGCTAAGTGTCAAAGATGGAACAGTGCACATACAGAAATATTTTGGTGTACATAGACAACACTATAGGACTCAAAGAAGCAGACACTTCTTGTGATAATTAGTATAGAGGAGGATGAATCTTCTTGGGTTGAGAACTCAAAAAACCTCATATCTGCGATAAATGAGAGCTTCCCTGAACTAGGATTGACACAAAATGATTGCACCTAAATGAGCTAGATCAAATCGGTACATTTCAGGGAGAGCATATCTAGTGAAATGCCTATTGAAGGTCTCCTGAATCGTGTTCTTTCTAGCCCCAACTACGTGAAGAGAAACTCTGATTATCTTAAGTAACCAATTCCTAAAGATGGATTAGATTTCATATTTAGCAAAAATGGTGGGAATAGAAGGTCCTGGACTTAGATTTAATCCCTGTATGGTTACATGACGCCGTTGGTATCGATGAGTCCTAGAGAAGCGTACCTCAACTACAGAGATCTTGATATTGGTAACCTGTATGGAGTACACTTTGCTTGCAAAATGAACTCTTCAAACTTTGTTTATTACATCTACAATAGGCAAAAGAAAATCCCAGTATAACACATGAAAGCGTAATCAGATGACCATTCATAGTACATTACTATATGATATACATTATTCATTTAAGATTTAGTAAGTAAATCATGCCTTAAGATTAAACTACGCGAATTTTATGAACGAGACAGCATAGGTGGGATGCTTTGCTCATTTATGAACAAGTTGGACGGATCAACCTTGGTCTTCACACGAACCAATCGTTTGAAGTGTTCTTGTAGTACTTGGACCCCCAAACGCTTGCTTGGTTGTAGCTTGTATTCCCTTCAATATTGTTCATCCCAATATCAAGATCCCTATAATTGGCATAGGCTTCTCTTGGAGAATTTGATACGTATGGAGCCATGTAACTATGAAGCCTTTGAATCCAGTTTATGTACGTTTCAGACCTTGACCTGTCTTCTGGAATCCAGGCAACTCCGCATTCAATCATGTATATATTACCTTCCCTGTGAGGAAAAGGGGTTTCAGATTCAGTGACGGTCTCCAGCGCCCCTCCATACGGACTAAACTCCAATACAGACAAGTATATGACTTCTTCATTCAAGAATTTCCATATCCCTTCAATACCATGTTCTGGAATCAGTTGTTTCACGTAGTCGGATTTCACTTTAAAATGTGCTCTTAATGGATATCTTCTGTCCAGTAGAACTTCAAGTGGTTGGTTTCTTGAGCTTGAAAAGAAAAGTTCGGACTCAATCCAACTCATTTCCACGCAGTCCTGTTCCACCAAACCCTACTCTGGAAACTTCTCTTGCATGATAGGTATGACATCACGAGCTCGACCGAGGTATAGAGAAGTGAACGAGGCTACTGCTGTTCTGTTTCCGGTTGTGAGAGATATTGTACTTGTGAGGAAAAGTCTAAGCAAAAGGTTCTCATCAATCTTATCAGAAATGTACTGCCATTTATGTACTAGTTGAGTTGCATTCTGTTCCTGTGTTCTTGAAACATTAAAGACAGTAACAATTTCGGGTACAACTATTAGGTTCACCTTGAATGCAAGAACAATTCCAAAACTAGTACCTCCTCCACCTCTGATTGCCCAAAATAGATCCTGCCCCATGGACTTTCAGTCCAAAATCCGGCCATTTGCATCAATTATCCTTGCATCAATGATGTTGTCAATGGCTAGGCCATGTTTACGAGCCATCATGCCATATCCTCCTCCACTAAAGTGTCCTCCCACACCAACACTAGGGCAAACACCTGTTGTGTCAATTTAAAAAGAATTCGAATCAGATGCAAAATAAGTGTTCACAAAAACTGATCTTCAAAAGATGTTGTAAATAGCAAAAGCTTAATCTGCAAACACTAAAATGAAAATTATACCTGCTGGGAAAGCAAGAGTTCTGCTTGTTTGGGAAAGTTTATAATACAGTTCTCCGATTGTTGCACCTGTCTGAACCCATGCACTATTACCTCTGGTGCTTATGGATATTGAACGATATTGTCTCATGTCGATCATGACAAAAGGGATTTCAGATGTGTATGAAAGTCCCTCAAAGTCATGTCCACCACTTCGAACTCTGATCAGCACACCAAGTTTCTTGGAGCAATGAACTGCGCCTTGAATTTCTGATTCATGATTTGGGGTAAGAATGAGTAGAGGTCTCACCCTGGAGGTTGATACAGATCGAAGATTGTGGGCTGCAGATTCGTAGATGGAAGAATAGGAAGCATTACTTGGAGTATAAATATTATAATCAGATATTGAATTTGTTCTAAAATGGACAGGACATTCAAGAAAATCATGGGTGTTTTTCTGATTAGAAGAAGAAGAGGAAGCTACCAATACTACTACAAGGTTTGATGCTATAAAAAGTACTACTAGAAGTTTAACTCCAAAAGATTTTATTTCTTGCTTGGTTCAAGTATATGGTGGTTACAGGATGGAGCTTCTCTAATTTATAAGTAAAAAAAAAAAAGGAATACTTATTGTCTTTAAAATTAAATAAAAAAGGGCAGCAGATCAGATCAGAACAGAACGTCTGACTTGTGTTTTAATTAATTGGCACATGGTACAGGAAAAAATAAGAAAATAGCCTTACAAAACAGAAGGTTTTATTTATTGCATTAGTCCAATATGATCTTGAAAAACTGTCTTTATCTCTGACAATTGAGGCTGATTGAGAGGAAAATTTCTTCTCTTAGAATGTCTTTATCTGTAACAATTCATGGGATATGATAATAGCAAAAGGCTGGAAAATAAAAATGGAAAAATTAAACCAAACAACTTACAGAAACTGGTTGTTGGTGCAGGATGGAGCACGTTGATTACTATGAGATGAAAATGGGGAAGTTAAGCGTTCTCCCTTCTTCAGAATACCATAATGTCTCCACCAACCAACTTCTTGACTAGCTAAAATGAGTATCGTGAAACTGAAGTATACTGTACTATTTCACATCACATTTAAGAAGCAAATGAGGTTTATAGCCAGCCGCATGTCATTTCGTTCTCAGTGAACATGGAAGAATATTGTTTTATAAAAAATCGTAATGTGTTTATCTATACTGTGATGTCTTAAAATTTAACTACGTCTGATAAGGACCAAGCTGCAAGTCAATGAGACCAGATCACTTGAACTAGCTAGCTAGCTATAGTCCGTAGATTGTTTTAGGCATCTAAAAGAACGTACAATACAGGATAACTAGGCATCTACTGCAGAAGAAGAAAAACTAGAAACTTCTATACATGCAAGTTTAATTCCGGAAAGCAGATTAGTTCCAAGATCGAATACATAGCTCCGATTCTGAACTAGCATGCACATCCAGCATCCAAGTGTGGAAATAAATACTATAATAATAATGTTGTTCTGAATATTGCGATATTGTTCACTATTTGATCTTCATTATTGACACTACACCAAATCCTATTAAATCACTAGAATATTGTGTGCAAGGAACTTGTTTGCTTGGTGTATCCTCCAATTGTTTTATCAGATTACTGATCTGTTCACAGTGAACGGCAGGTGCCAGCTCTTCAGAACGAGGAGTGTGCTGAATTTATGGCCTTTATAACGTCTAAGCAATCGTCCTCTAAGATAAGGCCTCGTGCTACAGTCCTCTAGAATAATTATTCAGACTCTTTTCGGTCTACCATATCCTAGATCAGGATCAGGAAAAGAAACTTACTTGAGAACTATGTTTCCATGTTCTGGAATACTTATTACTTTAGCTTTGGATATTCCACTATGATTTATACATGTTTCAGATGAGAACTTTTGTTTCCTCTTAATCAACTACATGGAAGCACAGGACGATTCCTAACGGAGGTACACAACGTATACTAGTCAAAGTGGTTGACCCAATTTCAAAACCCACAAATTCACAGCTTCAGTTTCAATCAACACTTCAATTTTTCAAGAACAAACAAACAATGGCCTATTCATGTATAAATGCATCACTTGCTACTCTGTTGTTATATCTACAATATTTGATACTTCAGCACCAGCCTAGTCCGACCAAGTTATCAATATAAACACACTTTTATAATTGTTTTTCTGCAATATGTTTATACTGTATATTACAACAGAGATCAATCACGATAAACTATCATCATATCAGATGGAACAAATCTACTGGCTATTACAAATCTAGCTAGCAGCAAAAACCATTATGGTAAGGACTATGTAAATTTGTTAGTGGTCCCATATAAATGTTGGTACTGAGATTTACGTGGGGAGCTTTTAATTGTGTTTGTTGAAGGATTTGTAGCTCGTGTGAATGATCTTTTACTCACCCATATAATTTATTTTTCAGGTTGCCGCATTGTCAAAAAATCCAGAAGAAAGCCGTCTGTTGTTCAAACACCTTTAATTGTTATAAACTTTGTTTTTTTTTTCTTTTTCTTTGTTCCAAAATATATTTTTTTCGTTTTTTTTCAATTAAACTATATATCTGTTCTGCTAAACTTTTTTTTTTTTTTGAGTTTTTTTTTTTTTCCTTTATGTTAAA
The DNA here is from genome assembly GCA_028274465.1 of Plantago ovata. NCBI lineage: Eukaryota > Viridiplantae > Streptophyta > Magnoliopsida > Lamiales > Plantaginaceae > Plantago > Plantago ovata. The sequence continues at coordinate 277,852 of CM051458.1, read as the reverse complement.
CTTTTTTTTCTTTGTGTTAAAACTCTTTTTTACTTTTTATTTGTGTTAAACTTTTTTTACTTGAATTTTTTTTTTTTTTTTTTTTTTTTTGACTCAGTTGTTATTTCCGAAAGCTATGGACTATTTGGAATTTCGGTAAAGTTTGTAACTATTTTTGTAATAAAGATTTTAGAGTTTTGGGGTTATTGGGCTTCTTTCCCTAAGCCCGAAATATTCATTTGCTGGGCCGCGGGTCGGACACGGTTGGGCCGCGAGTCAGACACGGTTGGGCCGCGGAAACACGGTTAAATTTGGGCCAGAATAGTGATCAAAACGCGTGGCAACCGTGTTTAAACCGCGCTCCAAGCGCGTCCGAGCCGTGGGTAAACCGTGGCATAACAGTGGTTGAACCGCATAGAGACCGCGTCCGGTCCGCAATCCGCGTGGAGACCTTGTCCGGTTCGCAATCCGCGTGGAGACCGCGGTTGGTTCGCAATCCGAGCCCCAACCGCGGTTCAGCCGCGTGTAAACCGAGCCCCAACCGCAGTTCAGCCGCGTGTAAACCGAGCCCCAACCGCGGTTCAGCCGCGTGTGAACCGTGCCCCAACCGCGGTTCAGCCGCGTGTGAACCGTACCCTAAACGCGGTTCAGCCGCGTGTAAACCGCGGTTCACCCGCACCCTAACCGCGGTTCATCCGCGTGTAAACCGTGGTTCACCCGCGTGTGAAGCGTACCCTAACCGCGGTTCAGCCGCGTGTAAACCGCGGTTCAGCCACGTGTAAACCGCGGTTCATCCGCGTGTGAACCGTACCCTAACCGCGGTTCAGCCGCGTGTAAACCTCGGTTCACACGTACCCTAACCGCGGTTCAACTGCGTGTGAACCGTACCGTACCTAACCGCGGTTCATCCGTGTGTGAACCGTACCGTGACCTAACCGCGGTTTAACCGCGTCTGTATCGTAGGGTTCAGGTTTAACCGCGTATATACCGTGACCTAACCGCGGTTTAACCGTGTCTGAACCGTAAGGTTCAGGTTTAGGTTTTAGGAATCCACCTCCAGAAAAGAAACAATTATAAACACACTTTTATAATTGTTTTTCTGCAATATGTTTATACTGTATATTACAACAGAGATCAATCACGATAAACTATCATCATATCAGATGGAACAAATCTACTGGCTATTACAAATCTAGCTAGCAGCAAAAACCATTATGGTAAGGACTATGTATTTTTTGAAACATTGCCTTTCGGTGGAACCAAATACAACGAGTCTTCCTTCTTGAGTATTAGTGTATCGTATTTGATCTTCGCACCAAGGTCACTCAGACAGACACCTTCTGGAGGACTCCAATCGAAAAAGTAGATCAATGACGCGACCATCAATTGGATGTTCTTCATGGCAACATTTAACCCAGGGCAGATTCTTTGTCCTGAACTGAATGGTAAGTACTCAAACTGAGTGCCCCAAACATTAGCTTTTGTATTCACGAAAAACCTCTCAGGCCTGAAGGTTGTGGCATCGTCCCAGATGCTCTGGTCAAAGTGGATAGCCCAAAAATTTACGACCACCATACTGTTTTTGGGGATAATGTAATTTTTCACTTTACTTGCGCGATGGGGTATTCCAAATGGACCTGGAAGGTGAATCCTTAGAACTTCTTTTATGCAGGCGTTCAAGTATTGGCACTCGGATAAGCGAGACTCGTTCAAGGAATTTTCTTCAACTGCATGAGCTGCGATTTCATCCCTAACTCGGTGTAACATTTCTTGGTTCTTGAGTAACTCTATGACTAACCATAGAGTTACTCCAGAGGTAGATTCAGTGATGCAATCAGTAACTCCTGCATTGATAAGTATAAAGATTTGGATGTGAAAATCTTGGTACGACAGGAAAATATTCAAAAACGTTGCAATAGATGATCGTATATACCGTAAGGAGAACACCAATTTGATCATCTGTGAATTTGTATTCAAGTAGCAAAACATCCAAGAAATCTTGAGTTGATGAATTCTGTCTCTTCTGATTTCTTTTGTCCTTGATGATTTCTCCCCAGATGAGCCTTACATGATCGATAATAACCATGGCGCGTCTTTTACTCCAAAAGTCTACATGCTTCAAAACAGGATAGATTTCTGATAAACCAATCCTGCTAACCTCATCAAACACCTTATCTATATAAAACATATAATACTTCTATCAACTTGTCCCATCACATCAAAGCCGATCAAGTTTCTTGAAGCGAAAACATTGCTAAGAATATTAAGAAACGTCTGAAAAACAACAGTGTCAACATTCATGACTCCCTGATTAGAGATACTTCATCATCTCCATTACCTTGGTGCTCCTTATGAGAACACTAGACTCAACCGCCTCTGGGGAAAGCATGTGAGTTTTCTCCATCCGGCGTAGGAATTTCCACACGCGGTCACATTCTGGGGACAAGATTATTGAGGCATGGTTTGATCCCGGAATGTTATAAAACACTGTTGGAAAGAACCTTCCAGTAAATAACTGGTTCTGCAAGATTTCCTTTGCAGTCGATGGTGATGATGCAACAACAACAACTTGTGTTCCGGCCCGAAATGAAATGAGAGGGCCATGGATCTTAGCCAGTTTGGTCAAAGCAACATGTGGTTTGTTCACGAATGTTGAGAGGTTTGCCAGAACTTGCCATGTGTAAGGTCCTGGTGGAAGCTGTGATACTCCATGCAGGAAATGCCTTCACAGAAATAAGACAAGAAAAAATACCATGAACATCAACATCATCTTGTTGCTTGGCTATGATCTGCAGTACCACAATAGACCAAAGGTCCAAAAAAAAAAAAACAATTAGCCTTAAAAACATTCTTCTAATTATCAAACGAAGAAGATCATGTACGTAACGTGAAAAACAGGCCAAGGATCACTATTCTGCAGCAATCTGGTGGTTTCTAAGTTCTTTGAATGTATGTACTTTTACTAGTGAAGAGAAACAGAACAGATAGGTATATCAAGAAATAAAAACGAGAAGTTATGATAATTTGATCGACATACCTTTTGCACAGCTGCACTCTGGTCTAATGAGAAATCGAGTTTTGGTGACTAGTAAATGGAGTATGAGCTTAAGGACCGCATATGTATATAGATCGAGAGCTTGCACCAGGTCCTCCTCCCTCATCCAAAAGTTGAGAGAAGTTGACTTCAGGAAGTTGTCCATAGCACTCAATTAACTCGTGGAGTACTTCAAAATGATTATAGTGATACAGACATGTTAGCTGATAACAACAAGAATTATTACCAGTTGAGAGAAGTCGACTTTAGGAAGTTGTTCATGGCACTCAATTGATCATGAATGATAGTTCAAAATGATTCTCTTAGTTACAGAAATAGTTATGTCTGCCGAGCTCTCTCATTACAACAGACATGCAAGCCTCTTCTGTAGTCCAGCCATTGAGTTGCTATATTTATTATTCTGCCTTCTTTCATTTATTTTTTCAGGATGTTTCTTCTCCTTGTGCATTTCAAATTGATCTTTTAAAATGTTTAATATGAAGTGTGAAATATATATTCGTATTAATAAATAAACAATATTATGGTGTATATACAAAAATAACAAATTTCAAAAAATTGTACCTTTTAAATAGATTGTGATGCGTTTAAAAAAAAAAAAGAACAAATCATTTCTTTTTAACGTGTTTTTTTTAAAAGGAATTTAACGTGTCACTTCTGATGAAGTTTTATAATCTATATTGGTCACAATAAAGTCGGTAGAAATTAAAATAACATAAAGGTTTATATAGTGTGGGCTTATTTTACACCATGCGCTTACAACATGGCCCTCATAATAAAAGACAAAATAAAAGTTGAAAAAAAGTAACACATATTTCTGTATTGATTTAATTCTTACTATATCCACCTGATTTAATTTTGTAGGATATGGATGAAACTAAATTATGATTGTTTTTTTTTTTAGCTCAGTTGAAATTATGATTTGTTAATATATAACTTCCATAAGAGAGAATACAAATGTTGGCGGGCCTTTTTCGTCAATTTTTTGGTTATAATCCCTCCATTAAAATTACAAGAGCAATATTACTTAATTTCTTTACTGCTAGTTTGGAGGGACTGATTGATTTGACTCCAACAAATTGATCTTCTCTTCTCCAAAACAAGAGCTCTAATTTAGCTATATATCTTCCATAAATTAATCATAATCACCAGCCCAATTTTGCTATATTTTACATGTAATTATAGCTATATATAGATAGATCTCTTCCATACATAGATGCTGATCATGTGTGTACTAACTAAATTAAAGCATATTGAAATTGATTCTACAGAAAGGAAAAAAGAAAATAGCGGGAAATCTGCCTCTAGCTACTACCATTATATATACACAGCTTATAGCAGCTTTCAATCCTATAGCACAGCTAGCTACTTCCGATGATGAGGGATTCTGCGATAGCAAAGAAAAGAGAGCACGATAGCCGACAAAAAGCTCGAGCGTATGAGAAGATTCGTGAACAACGAATCAAAGAGAATGCCGAAAGGATGAAGAGCCTCGGTCTCCCTCACCTCTCAAACAAACTATTTTCCTCAAACACCCCGAAATCAAAACGCAAACGTGTTCACCCTGCCCCACCACCAGCCACTACCTCGCCTCTGAGACGTTCTGCAAGGTAAATTGGTCTATTGTAGTATAATTTTGCTTACATTTAGAAGTTAGAATTGAAAGTTTGAAACGTTTAATTCCTGGCAGATTGAGGAATCCACCTCCAGAAAAGAAACAGCAGCCAGTACTTCCCATGGTAGATGATCCGGAAGTTTACACGGTGGATCACTTAAAGTTATTGGGTGATTCTAACGAACCTTGGCAACTTGGTGTCGATGGATTTGACGAGAATGGCTGTAGGCTACATGACAGTGTCAATGGAATAACATGTCACCAGTGCAGGCAAAAGACGCGTGGACAGCGAACTCAGTGCAGCAACTGCAAGTCTCCTCATGGGAAGATTTGTGGAGATTGCTTGTACATAAGGTAGATAATTTCTCAGCATTACAGATTGATAGCAGCTGGTTACAAAGCCGAATAATGTATTCAACAATTCTGCAGGTACGGAGAGAACTTGGAAGAAGTGAAGGGGAACACTACTTGGCAATGTCCTTGTTGTCGCGACATATGCAACTGTTCCGTATGCAGACAGAAGAAAGGCTGGAAAGCTACCGGAGATGTGCACCACAAGGTAGGTAGATTTACTTGCCCATGATATATCACTATGTGGAATTTCTAACTCGTTGCTAAGTATGTGAACCTGCGATTTTCAGGCTAAGGGTTTCAAATCTGTGGCGCATTACCTAATCGTAACAAAACAGGCCGGTGAAGATGGCGTTTCTGGAAGCTTTGTTGGTCAGGATAACAAGTAGGAGCATGATCACTTTGATGTTATGGATTAGAGTTATTAAGATGGTTTAAGAAATAAGATGCACTTTTACTATTGATTGATATTGAAGATCTGTGTGAACTCAGTAGTATCATATGGAGAAGAAATAATGTATTGGTTATGCTTATGCTTATGCTTATCTTTTGTTTGCTTCCAGTTCTAATGGTTATGCTCTACCAATTAAACATAATATTGAGCTAAAGAATTGAAACTATTAGCCCGTACTAACTTTAACTCATTAAATAATAATGTAATTAATCATTTAAATAATCATTGTATGCACATCATTCAAAACTTACAACACCATAATCTCATGTTTGAGTTGTTTTTTCCTAGTATTCTGAAGCAAAAATGGTCTTTTGAAAGACTTACTTTCTCTAAAAAGTCCAATATGCCAAGGCTACCTGTCCATTCTATATGAGCCCCTACTGCTTCTGTATATCATACTAATCATGCATCAATATGCAGTAATCAGATCATCATCAGGAATGTCAAAAGAAATCACTGAAATACTTCAAAAGAGACAAAACAATGCTGTATGACTTCAGGGGAGCTATTTCTTTCTCTGTGTGCATGCATGTTTTAGCAGTTGCCAAAGTCTACCAGTAATAACTTACGACAAAATAATATTGTACCCTTCACATTAGGGAAGGAACTTCTAACATAGAGAATCAAGTACCTCCTTGAAAGCAAAGTCCACGTGCTTACTTTTCTTTTTAAGGGTATCAGCCTCCACTTCAAGACTCTGTTTCAAGTTTTTATCTGCGTATATGCTTTTTATTAGCTCATCAAGCTTGGAGCATTTCTCCTGCAAAACACTATGATAGACTTCTATTTGAGCCAATGTTTTGCTCCTTGATTCACTTAGAGCTTGGTGTTCATCGATGAGTTGTGCTAGCTTATGAATGACCTCACGCAGAAACCCAACCTCCATGCCAGTTTCTTCAAAAGATTTTAGTTTATCGTCCATCCTATCCAGATCACGAAATGTTCCGATGATGCAGGTAGATTTTATAGCCATTGCAATTTGGGCTGTTTCCTCGATCATCGTTGAAACTTCATTACTGCCAAGCCCAGTGACAGAAGCATGAAGGAACCTTTTCCGACAACAACACAGTTCATAGTACTTCAGCTGAAGGTTGCTTGATACCTTCGAGAACAGACCCAGCTTGTTCATGTAATTCTTGAAATCATCATAATTCTCGACGTCTGAGAAGTTGACAGCAGATTCTGGAACATTGAGGCATACATCGACATCAGAGCTAATAATGCCACCGCAATGGTCCTGTTCATCTGCTGGAGGTACAGAGACAGTATCATGTGGATCATGATGATGGCTCAGATTTGACAAAATGCTGCTGTCAGACCCACCATTGCTTGTTGATTCCCCAGCGTTTGGAATATATACCTAGAGAAAGCAAACAATGAACTTGTCAAAGTACTCATGATGAACAGCATATATATATTGTAGGCATCATAAGTGGTCCCTGCTTTTGAAATCAAATACACTATAGAATTAATAATGTCATTAAATCTCCAGGAAGACATTAGTAACTGGAATCTTCATATATTCATGCCCATTAAACAATGTAAACATGAGTGAAGTTCTAATAATTATCAACATCCAGTTTGTGTACCAATTGAGAAGTATCTAGCCGTGCTAGGTAAAATTAACATCAATCTAATACCAAGTAGATAGTTTAGTTCATCAGACTTGACTTCAATAAGTGCTAACTGATAATCCACCAGAAATAAAGAAATAAAACAGAAGAAAAAGCAGCGGTAAGTCGATAGGACCAACTTTATACATACCCTTATTTTAGTTTTGATAGTAAACCATATTAAATTAGCTAGCAAAATATAGGAAGAGATAATAATTATTTATCTATAAATGGAAACTAATTATACTCCTGAAATGTAACTATTCCCTTAAACTTATCTCAGATCAAATTGGACGCAGTACCACATATTATGCCTGATAGGCAGATGGAACCATTAATAAATAAATTTGCAAATAAAATGCTCGAGCTACAAAAAGTTAGGCCAAGAACCTTTTAAAGCCACGAAACGAGATGCTAATGGAAATTTTTAAACAGATTTCATTCCTTAAACATGTGAATCTATAAGTTACCTAGTCTTTATATATATTAATTTATCTAACATTTTAGTCAATACGGCATGAGATGCAATGAAATAAGATGTGCTGGTTGTAAACTATCATGAAAGTGTTACCTTGAACTTGTTGTTCCCTATCTGACAGAACCGTATGGCATTTCCCGGTTTCAATTTGTGCTTGATATAGAAATCCCTCCATTGACCAAGGAACCTCTTTTTTTGGAAGGAGTAAGACATTGCATATTCTACATTGTCTTCATCCACCAAAAGAACATCTACCACAAGGAGAGACCCCTCAGGCTTTGGAAAATGTTTATCGCAGAAGTCCGTAGGCAAATCCTGTAACATGAATTCTCTGATGCTTATTCATTTATTAAAATTTACCATTTTTAGGAGAACAAACAAAACTCCATACCAAATATTTTCCGGCAGATATGTCAGATACATGCAGAATCTTATCAAAACTTGGCAACTGTTGTGATGGAGTTTGTTGGAGCTCTTTTGCTTGATCAAAGGCCAAGAACCCCGCAATGGCACCAGTTGAGCATGCTTCATCACCAGTAACATTACTAAGAAAATAGTAGCAAAACTTATGAGAATTTTGAGTAAGCACATATGCTATAATTACAAAAGTGAATAACCAGTAACAACCTTGTAGGACGACTTGTCACGTTACCAGCTTCTACCTGCTACAGAAATAGGAGAGGCTATGTAGTTAATTTATGCATTAGCATGCAAAAATAAAATAATTCGAAGTGTTATATATCAAACTAAGAAGCTTGAAGATGCAAACTAACATCCTAAAATAACATGGAAGAGTAGGGGTGGTTTCAATTTAATCCCAAAATAGTAGCGTACACTCTAGTCAAGTATATAATATGATATTTCTATTTAGTCACAGGCATTTCAATGCATTTTCAATTTAGTCAAGTAAACACCAAAACTCTTGAACAACACCCTCAACCACATAAAGAACCTGATTGTGCAATGTAGCAGATTTGATTCTTTGTAAGAACATTTTACAGATTCCTTGGTGGTTTCAATTTAATCACAGAATAGTAGCTCGTGTACACTCTAATCAAGTATAATATGCATTTCAATTTAGTCCGAGGTATTTCAATGCAATTTCAATGTAGTCAAGTAAACACCAAACTCTTGAACAACACCCTCAACCACACAAGGAACCTGATTGTCCAATGTAGCAGATTTGATTCTTTGTAAGAACATTTTATAGATTAAGCTTAAACATCAGAGAGGACCCCGCCCTACTCACCCAAGTGCTGTGAGTATTTCCCTAATTTGAACATAAACCTTCAACATTAGGAATAACCTTTGAAAAGCACAAGTATGGATACGCAAACTGAATACGATATGAAACGAATACGAAAAAGTGGCAAGATTTAAAATATCAAAATGTGAATAAGTTAAAAAAAAAAAAATACTACTACCTTTTTATAGTTTTATATAACCAAAAGTACACAACTAATGACATAATAAATATCTTAATCCCCAAGAATATTTTATAACTCTAATTTGGAATCTACCCATTAAACAATAATAAAACCCATCGACCATTATCAACTCTACTAATTAGGCAAACAGGAATGATTATAAAACCACCGGTATTGAAAACAAAAACTTTTTCATTTTCTATTTCACCGTATCGCCCATAAAACTATTTTTTCAATAAACCTTTACCCTTTTGCCGTTTTCATGCTTCTCAGGAATAACCATAACACCTCACCCAATGTTAAGCACATTCCCCTAATTGGCACCCATCTAGTTGTTATACAGTCTCAGACACAACTTCTCTTATCAACACTTATCACTTTGGATACCATACATTGAAAAAAGAAATTCTCGTTACGTTGCTATATGGACTCAGATCCATGCAACAAACTAGTTTTCTAATCACAAGTGTCTAGTGTATAAGTTTATTAAGTAGAGATAATAGACATAATGGATCTAAAGATCAATGTATAAAGAGAGCTTCTATGTGAACAAAAGCAACTCTTACACAATCTCTAACTGCTACTTCCTCCAGAAGAAAATATTTATAAATAAACAAAGAAGAAGACAAGAAACAAGAATGAAAGGAAGAAAATTAAGTCTCACAGTTTTTGTTTTTTGTTTCAAAAGCATTTCCTCACGCACCTTCTTCCTAATCGCACTGAGCATTTCCTTGTCCTTCTGCATTAACACATGATGATACAACTTAAAATCAATAACATAGAGTGACAAATGCCAATGAGAATGAGATTTAGAAAAAGAGAAATAAATGAATGGCTTTCTTGGTTAGGTCAGCAAGAGTAAAAGCTTTATACCAACAAATTTATGGTGCTTCAAGTTCAAACATGTAATAATTTCTTAATTTTGTACACATCTTCGTGTAACACACGTGCTTACATGTTACATTGGGAACTAGTCCTCTCTCAAATCATAACAATCAAGATACAGTTTCTCAATCTTTGAACTTATTATCATGATTACAATAAGAAACTCCCTTGCTAGACAACAAGTCAGCTACAGCAATCCAAAACTACATACTTTCTTGACCATGCAATAACATATACATTGTTACAAAAATAAGAACTGGATGCATGATATAAATTCATACGCAAATGGGAGGAATCTTTTGCCGCATCACACATGAATGTATGTAGCGAGAAAGATATATACCCTTACTTCTGCTTCGGATTTGGGTGAAGCACTTGAATCCGCCATTGCTTTCGTCCTCTTCATCTACAGTAACATAAACTAAATCAATAATAAACAAATCTGTATGTAAGGAAACAACAAGCATTGATCCTAATGATACTCTCCTATCTCTATCATGCTCAAGTCTTTACAATGATTTTGCATTTCTGTTTACTTTTTTCCCGCGAATTCAATCATTACTTTTTTTTTTTTCTTTAAACCCACCACTTATCTAACAAACAAATACTAGTAATAATAAATAACCAGCCCGGTTTCTATATTACGACGTATCTAAGAAAACAAATGTACCCAATCACTCTCCTAACTAACCATGCTAAAATCAATTAAACATGAAGTACAAACTGGGACAAAGAGAGTTTGTTTTGAAAAAAAATCGAATCAGTATACCATATCCACAATTCCTCATTCATTTTTGTCAATAAAAAGATGTTCTACTCGTCCCATTTGAACAAACTAACCCAAATCCTCAACCTCTCCAAGTACAAACCCAACATTACCCCAATATGGAGACTAATAACTCTTATCCATCTTCCAAACACATGATCTACAAACTGTAAGTTATACAATCCGCTCATAAACATTAATTATGAATCTGCCATTTATGGCTTCAAACTTGCACTTTATTACAGTAGAAATTAGAACATGCAGTGAACAATTACACACCAGCAGAGATCAAAGTGAAAACAAATTAATCAGGCAAACAAATCAAGCGAAAATCTGAGGAGGACCAAAATCACCAACATTCAAACTTTAATTAATTTTCGAAAGAGCTGAAACCTAGAGAAGATAACTTTAACGGTAAAATGCATAATTAAGCTTTGATAAACCAAAATTCAACAAGAGAAGAATCATCGAAATCATGGAGAAGATGAGCTGAGCTCACCTCTTCTTCTTCTTCACTGTATAATCTTCAGGTACTCCAAATTTGGCGTGTACGAGAGGTAGAGATGGTGAATTTGAAAACCTGAAAAGTAGCACAAATAAATAAAGTGAGCACACAGTAGTAACAGTACTATGTGTGTGTACGTGCCCATGTATATAGGGTCTTCAAATCCCGGTTCGGTTTCCGGGTTGAAAAAATATACTGTACAACTTTATTGACCAAAGATTTTTATGATCTAAAACAGAAAAATTAAATAATACTGTAATAAATAAAAACAAATACTTACTCCATTTCATATCTAATAAAATTAAATTATAAAGTAAAATAAATTAAATTTTATAATATATTTATTATATAGACTATTCATCATATGTAATTTAAGAGTACATTTCTAGTCAAAGCTCATAAAAAAATCAACCTAGCTAGGAATCTACCATAAAAATTGAGAAATTATCATCCATTAGAGTTGAGGCGCAATTTACAAAATAACATTAAATTAGTATAAAGTTTGTGAAATATATTAGTTTTTATAATTGAATTGGAATTATTAAAGTATCAAGTTGTAACAAAGTTGTCATATACGAATAAAGTTTATAATATGTTATGTTAATGTGAGGTTCCCTTTTAGGGTGTAAGGTTATGAGAGATACTTAAAAAATGGAAACTGGGTAAAAAATTTGTGAGACAGAGGGGAGTAGAAAGGTTGCAATTTACTCAATTAATTAATAAAAATGTCATTGTACCACAATTTTTTTTACCAAGCGTCAAGGTTCATTAGCTAACACTGTGAGCCGACCAAACAGTCCAATAAGAAGGTAAAAGTGAGCAAGCCCAAGAACAATCCCTACCAAAGTAAGCGTAGGCTCGATTAAGTCACCCGGACTTTACAATTGAACGGGTGGACCTCCAATATTGTTTAGAAAGAGATTACACCCAAAGTCCTTAATTATAAAGGCCCGAACATGGAATGAGAATGAGAAGGTGAATTTCTTGTACCGGGACATAAGGGACAAATGAGAGCCAAGGTCGAGCTTCCTGATGACTCGAACTATATTTAGAAAACCTGCCCAAATACCAAGAGGAACACATATATAAGTGGCTCGGACCTTCTAGTTCGTCGGGCCTCTTGGTCAGACATAACCTTGGGCCAAATAAGAGCATACGTTATGGAAAGTCCACAAAGGTAGTACAAAGACCAAAGTACCCTCTTGCACAACTCTAATCGGGAAGTAGGCCAAGCCTATTAAGTGCTAGATGGGTCTCAAATACTCATGTCGCTCAATTTAGGGCATACACTTGACACGACTCGGAAGAAGATTCCTATTTTGGTGAAAACTATAAATAGGGTCAACATTCAATGCATGAGGTCATCAACAATTATGTCTTGATCATTATTACACCAATTATACAATACTTACTAGGGTCGGGGCAAAGCCATGATTTTCGAACACCTAGGGCTCAATTTATTAAGTGTTTTTTTTTTAATGATAAACAAATTCTTTGAAAGAAATTTTATTAGATTCCTGAACAATTAATATAGCCAAATTTTATTGTAAAATTAGAAAATTTTATTGAATCCTAACTAATATAGTTAAATTTTATTGTAGAATTGACTTATTTAACAACATTTAACATTAATAAAACAATATTGGATAGAGCACATAATGAATTTATTTTGAGAATACATAACTAATTTTTCTTTACATTAAAACACATATAATTTATTTTTTTATTTGGTGGGAACGGGTAGGGGCCAAGCTCTACCTCCCCACAAAATATATAGCTTCGCCCATGACTAGGGCATGAACAACTCCCTATTTGAAAAGTTGTCCCCTTAATTCGATTTGACCTTAGACAAACTGAGCTTGTGGCACTACTCTCAACGGAAGGAATGTGACTACGAGGACGTTTTTGGACAGTACAATTGTACGAATTTTAAGAAATTTACCATACAACGCCAATCATATGTCGTTCCCAACCAATGGAATTTGGAAAGTAAAATATACAATAATCTTAACCAATGGAATTTGGAAAGTAAAATATACAATAATCTTACATGATTTAGATGCAAAATTTGGAAGATTTGCTTTGTAGAATGCATAGTAAGATGAGATGGCGTTAAATATTTAAACAAATAGGGGTCAATGGATATAAGGTAGGTAACTAATTAACAAGATCGGTCGACCCATGACTTAAAAATTCATTTGACAGAAAAAAATCTTCTCTGAACTTGATACATACAACATTCATTATGGCGTTTTGGGGTATGTAGTTTTTGTTCGTTCGTACGTTCTACGTTTTGGGACATGGAGTTGTTGTTAGCTTTTTATGGGTCTTGGGTAGCGACCAATAGTGATGGTTCCTTGTTTTCGGTTTTCAGCCTTTTGAGTTTATACTCTAGGCGTGTATACTTGTTTTCATTGATCATCACTTATGCTCTATGCTTCATTGAAATATAATTTTTTTTACCATTTAAAAAAACAAAAAAATTATACTGATATTTCAATTTTAGTTACTTGAAACATCTCGAAACTAAATTGGTCACACTTTGATTCCAACCGGCAACCGACGACATATTCGATGATTCTTTTTTTTCTTTTTCCAGCCCCCCACGTACCCCCACCCCCACAAAGATCGATGCATGATATATGTACATATTAGAGTTTTGTGTTGATTCATTAATTGGTTTAAATGGCATATATAAATTTTAATTTTTATTTGATGATAGGAATTGAGATCAAGTGTGGGCAGCCCTTTGTTTATGATTCCAAGCACTCCAAAGGAAGACGCCTCAGGATCACGCAGGTACTACACTACTACTCATGGCAAGTTGGGACTAGGGTTTTACGTGATTCAACGAATGAGAAAATCAATTCATGATGTTTTACAAATTTAAAGATTCATACTCAATAAAGACGTACATAGATTTCTCCAAAAAAACTCACTTAGGCCACCTTGTCAACCACATTGCCCCCTAGCTAGCTAGTTCATCATTGGGACCAAAATCGTAATTGAAATTTAAAAAATCTCAAAGTCGACTGGCAAGTATTTGCAAAATAAGGACAAATGAAGTGCATTATGTGCGTACGTCGAGTTATAGGAAAAAAAATGAAATTCTCTCGCATACTAAACTCAACCTTCTTCTCTGTTCTTCTCTTCTCCCGTTGTTGTTCGTGTGTTGTTCTCTTCTTTCTCTTGTGTGATCTCGTTGTAGTTGAATTTAATATGACATCTAACGTGTCTTAATATGAATGGACATGTCTCTTTATTACTTTTACTCCTGACCCTTCACTTCTTTGGTGCCTTGCACTGATACCCAATTAAATACTTTTGAACTCTTTGCAATTTAATCCTTTTGCCATATTAATTTAGTCCATGGTTTCTTCAATATTTTGCAATAGACTAATTGTGTTGTGTCTCTCTGTGTGCTACGCTACATTGAAAGATGTCGAAGAATCATCAAATACCAATTCTCCAAGTTTGTTACAGTTAAGAGTTGGTCGGAGAAGTAGTCCGGTAACATTGTGTAAGTTAGTGCCTGATACAGAGAAATGTTGCTTGCCTCCTGGGATTGGAGTTTCAAGAGAGCCAAGAATTGATATTTTATGTTAGTGGCTCGAGTAACGTTTATCTCACGGGGTATTATATTGATGAACGTACTTGTAATCCATCTCTCCAGACTCATCATATGTACGTATCCTTCTTCTAATTATATGTCTGCTATTGCTCTATATTCTACGCGTATATGTTTTTGTACATTGAGATTTTGTATCATTGTATGTACGTGTATATATGTTATCAGAGGATCAACGACCCCGACAATTAATCTTGAGTCTGATGATAGTGTCATCGAGTATGGTGCTTCATCCAAGAAAGGTAGATTTTGTTCCCTTCGTCGATCTATAAATCACACTAGCTAGCTATTGCTCCTTTGTTCAAGCTTTCTTATTGACTTTTTAGGATCTGTTTCACCCCGAATTGATCATGAATGTGAAATGGAGCCTAAGCAAGTCAATAAAAAAAGGTACGAAGTAATTAGTAGTTAGCTAGTTATATGTTTGTACACATAATTGATCATTTTATATTTACTTTCGATTTTGGATGATCTAATAGCGGGTTGCATTATATGTTATAAATATTAGGGAAAAAGGAGAATGGAAACAAGAGTAAGAAAATCGAAAAGAATATTGCAAAGGCACAAGACAAAGGTAAGAGTATGTTCAACATCTTCGGAGATGATGAATCTTCTGAGTTCTGATCAAGAATGAGACCTAGGCAACATATATATGCTAAAGCACCGAAAGAATAAATGTAATTAAGGTATAGTTTTATATATAGTGTTTTTTTTTTATATTTCAATTATATTATATATTTCTTCCGACCATATATACCTGATAATGTATTTATTGTATATATTATTTTGTGTTGACAAGTTATTATTTTTATTGTGTTTTTCAAAGGTATATTGTCTCCTCTCATGCTTGCGGAAGTGGAAGATTATCATCATATGCCACTGGTCATGTATCGATCTATCGCGAGAGCATTAGGAAGCTTGTTCATTTTATATAAAATTTATCATTTCCAACTTTTCATATGATATATATGCATTCATTCTTCGATTAATAAGTTGTACTTTGACTCTTGTGGTTTAATTTAGTTTACATGATTTGTAGTTTTTTTTTTCTAGGGAACAAGGGCATTTTATTCAACTAAAACATCAAACGATTACAACATTGTTCATAGATTGCGTAACAGTTCGCAATTTAGTTTCTAGTAGATCAAATTGCACTAGTTCAGATAGCCAAACAGGACACTGCCCTTCATGATACATATAAGGTTCTAACATAGTTCCTACATTCACTTGTGATATATTTGTTGCAACCTCCGAGCTTTGAAAAAGGGGCTGCTATTTTCTGGATCTTTTCTTTCTCAATCTACATGATGTGTAGTTTATAGTACATAAATATAGTTTGATCCAAAAGAGGAGTATTGGTCTTGTCTTTCTTCTGCTATTAGAAGCCTACTACAAAAATACTGGGCAGTACCAACGCAAAAGTTCCAACGAAACATATTGCGTTGCCTCTCGCAACGAAATTACAACAAAATACCAACGGTAATTTATTCTTTAAAATATGAATAGGAAATAGCAACCATGTACCAACAAATTATCACAATTGTTTAGGTTCCAATAATTTTTTGCTGGAACATTTGTTGGAAATATTAGAAGGAACAATCAACATCAACGTAACATTCCAACATAAATCATTTTTTTGATATTTGAAACGGAATTATAACAAAATACCAACAAATTTAACTTCCAACATAGTTTATTGGTTTTATAAGTCTTCTAATTCATATTAATGAATCAAAATACAGCATTAAACTTGATATTAAAAAAAAATATATCAATAGCAACGTAATAAAATTTGTTGGGAAAGTTTGAGAGATTAAGATTTGTCGTTATAAGTTTGAATTTTTTTAGCGGCTATAAGTTGGGAGAAACATACAAATTAGTTATAATGTAATTGGGACAATAAAATTGAGTGTTACTCTAAATCGTTGTTGTCAAAGGTCATAATGAAATGTTAATATATAAAATGTTTACAAAACAATATTAATTGTTTTATGTGGTGGAGTGGTTTGAGATAGAGTTAGTAATCTAAGTGACACGAGTTCGAGTCCCAAGAACAACAACAATAACATTTATTAGTATTTTTACTTTTCTACAACAGAATCGTGTTCCGTTGATGATTACCAACGCCACTATCACCAACAGTTTATCCAACCGAAAAAAATTGTTGGCGAAGTTCAACACCAACAGAATAACAACAAAATTTTAAGTTGGTACTGCCCAGTTTTTTTGTAGTTACTTTCAGTTGATCAACTTAGGCTCTGTTTATTTGTTTATTTCGCCTGAAAAACTCTGAACTGATATGAACTGAACTTAATAAATCTGAATTGAACTTAACTTAATTAATATGAACTGAACTGAACTTATATGAAGTATAAAGTTTAACTAAGCAAACTTGAAACTGAACTGAATTTATCTGAATTGAACTGAATTTAATAAATCTGAACTAAAATGTATTTAATAAAATTGAAATTAAGATGAAACGAACAGAGCATTAATCGATTCGAACTTCGGTGATCTTTTAATATGAACATGTACAACATGAGTTAGTTTGACAATGGAAACATACATTCACATTCACAGTATTCCAGGGAAAATTTCAGATATTATCCTTTAATGTGTACATTTTTCATATGTTGTCCTTTAATGTGTATGTTAACACATATTGTCATGTAATGTGTAAAAAATTCCACCCCACGTCCTCCACATCATCATATAATTTATGTTGAATAACTACTCAATAAAGAGTGACCAACATAGTATTTTCAAAGATTAAAGTCAACTTGTAAAATAAACATCTTAGCCTTTTTTTTCTTTTATACTCACATAAACATGTTAACTTAACATCGTCACCTGCCTCTTTTTTTTCATCCATTTCTCTTCGTGTACGTCTTTCAAGTTTATTGCAAGTTTTTATTTCCTTTTCATTTCTATTTTTCATAAACTGTAGTACTAAAATAATGTTGAGTACTGTTTTATTTATTAGAAAATGAATTAAAAATTATTTAAAATAAAATTTTTGTCAAATGGAAAGAAATGAAAAACGTAAGCAAGAGAAATAGATGGAAAAAAAAAAAAAAAGAGGCAGGTGAAAAAAATTAACTTGTTTATTTATAGTTAAATTCCTTAACGTTTTACAAGTTCACTTTAGTCCTTATTTCTTTGATAGTAATGAGGTGGTCACTCTTTGTTGAGTTATTTTAAATAAACTATTTGATGACATGGAGGACGTGAGGCGAAATTTTTGACATATTACAAGACGGTATTTGTTGATGTACACATTAAAGGATAACATTTGCACATGGTACACATTAATATACAATACCTCAAATTTACCACAGTGTTCCACACATAAAGAAATATTTTTACACACTTGACACTGACAATATGTGCACACATATTTATACTTGAAAATATATAACCATTATAAATACATAAATATATGAATTAATATATCACCGTAAAGCCTATATGAATAGGGAAAATTATGCATATACCCCTGAGTTTTTTATTTAACCTCTAAGGTTCAGCCCCGTTAGTTTTTTACATTAAACCTCTTTGCACTTAGTCAAATTGGGTAAGGGGCTGATTGGTTACTTTGTGTTTACAAAGTAGGCCAACGCTCTTTTTTTACATTCGGGGGCCCAAATGTAAAATTTTGAAACACACATGTGTTTTGACCGAAAAACGGACTGATTGGTTGCTTGAAACGAACTGTATTTGTGAACACATATTCTATTTTTCAAACACACATTTCAGATTGGTTTGTGGTATTCTGTAGGTGTGTTTTCGAATTCTGTGGGAAATACAGTGATTGGTTTGCATTGTGATATTTCTGAACTGTGTTTATACTTGTATTGATTGGTTTGCAGTTGAAAAATGTGATGTGTTTTGAAGGGTTTTAGAATTAAAACAACAGAATTTGTAGAACAGAACCAAAAATGTTAGTTGTGTTTCGATACATTGCATTCGAGCTCGATTGATTATATGACAACACTACGACAGTTTGAAATGTATGATTCGGTTTTTTTTTTTTTTTTTTTTTTTTTTTTGTCCATTGATATAAGTCATAGTAATAGAAGAAACTATATATTCAGAAAATACTCCTTATAGTAGTTGAAGACATATAACGTTTAACTCGTTTTGAAAGCACTTGTGTATCTAATACGGACAATTTAGGGTGAAGAGACACCTAGTCCAAAATTACCAATTAACGAACACATACTAACTTAACGATTAGACATGTCGATAATTTCATAACTACTTTTGTTCTAGTTGTCTGTTCTAGATTACTGTTCTAGGTAACTTGATTAAAAGTTTGTGGAACTTTTGTAAGCTGATTGTTCATTCTAGTTCTATAACTGGTTATAAGTTAGGGATACTAAGCTATATTGTTCTATGTAAACTTTAACTCGGTTCGTATGTTTTGGTTATCGTTCGTATTTGGTGTACTTTAAGTAAGGCCTTCTATTGGAATGAAACCATATTAGGTTCTTGAATTCTGTGTCTTAATATTGATCCTTTGTTAGATTGCAATGATTTGTATAATCTTCATTTTAAACTAATCCACCCATTCATTAATATAAAATTGAAATCTTACATGACACCTAAAAGAACAAACATGAACTGAGCAATAATTGAAACAACAGAACATACCTAAACATTTTGCAGCTAATCCTTAACACAATTTAAAACTTGAATCAGACATGACAATCGAAAGCGAATTACTATCTACAGAGCAACAATAAAGTACGGTGGGGTGGAGTACTCTAGCAGCACAGAACTATGAGGACCTTAGTTGCCGTTAAACTTATCGAAAGCAGAGTTGTCGGAGCCAATTGTTTGTGATGAAGAGCCAGCAGTCTTGTCACACTACTGCTTCTTTGCCATCATTCGACGAGGCGGATGTGTTCCATTGGTTTCATCTTCTTCCTCTGAGTCCTTCACTACAAGTTCCGCAAGTAGTGGACCGCTTGATGTTTGTGAATCCCAGTCGGCATCCATGGAGTCGGGATTTGCAGCATAGCTGCTATGCCCGTAGGACCAACCATCAAAAGATACAAGCTAGCTCGTTCCATAGAGGCTCTCCATATTCCCAGTACCATCCATAGAAAGGCTCCTCCTGCCAAATAGGTAACAAGTGTTAGAGCTATTTAAATATACTAGATAAATAAAACTGAAGTGTTTATAAGAGACTATCTCTTTTTAAGACACCATGCTATTTTTAACATCAATGAACTCCACGTCTTCTTGAAACAATTCAGCTCCCCAGCGCTCAGCTTTGTTTTTCATCCTATTGAAATTAACATAAAAACAACTTATCATACTACTACTAATGTAATGTATATATATAGTAAATAAATAGATAGATAGACAGTTGTGTTAATTTCACGCTTTGGGTTTGGTTTGTCTTTGTTAAAAGATAAGTCAATGCATGATTAGATTATAGAACATATATCATTAAACAAAATTTAACTAACTTAGAATCTGAGATGGATTATTGAGGTTATTCACGCACTTTCATGTGCTTAAGTTCCCATTATCCAAGAGATTAACCTTAATTGTGATTTGATACCTTCAACATCATTATTTATTCATATCTAATCTAAATAAATAACCATGCATGTTGTCATTAGCAACCAATTAAGGTTAATCTCCATATAAGTATACAATTTTAACAACCAAAAACTCCATATATAAGTATACAAAACTCAAATACCACATAACGACAAATTCACTAAAACATATTCCCTTCAGTAATCACAACACTGGTTTTACTTCAATCACAAATTTCATTCTCCAACGATCGATTTCACAACTAAGCATAATCAGTCTTCACTAAATATACACAGAATACTACTCAAATCCATAACTTCATCTAAGAGCTTACGAAATAGAATACTGCAACATAGCAACTCAACACACCATTGAAACACATTCAATCGTCACAGCAACAGTTTCACCTAATCACTCTTGGAAGCAAAATTTTCATTCTCGAGCAATCACATTCACAAACAGAATTCAATGAAATCCACTAAACAATTACGCAAGCACAACCGATAATCAACCGATAATTCAATGAAATCCACTAAGAAATTCACGCAATAAGCATAAACAGATTCACTAAAATCAGGATTCACAAGCACAACCGATAATCAATCTACATAACTGACGAACTTCATTCGCAGCAATCGAAAAAGCATGTTAACACACATTCCATCGATGGACGACGGTTACGGATGCATTTTATCACCTGAAGAGCTGCTGGTCTGTTTGGCGGAGATACGGAAGCGAGTTGAATGTCGGCGAGAGGAGTGAGGGGAGCGGAGGAAGATAACATTGGTGCGGCTGCGAGAGGGAATGAGGGAGGTGGATTGGATAGAGTAGCCATGGCCGAGGAGGAGGTGGGAGGGAGCAAAACAATGGCGTTTGTGGTTAGCTTGGTAGTTGGTGGCGTAATGGCCTTTGGTTTCGGAGGATACGATAGAGATGATGAGATATCCTCCTCTCACAACAGTCTAGTCTCACTCACTCAAAACTCATAAACCATAACCACAACAACACTCCTTTCTCAAACTACTTACCTTCGATTCTTTCTGCAAAACGCAAGCTCCACTCAGCTGGATCTACAACTCAACCTGTAGACAAGTCGGAATCAACAATTGATTTGAGAAAATTGGGCTGGATTGAGAAGAAAATTGAAAGAGGGATAAATCTAGGGTTTGACAGACTCACATAGTGGAAGAGAAAGCTGCTCACGGTCACGAGAGCTCAAGAACGATGCAGAGAAGAACAAAACGCAGGTGTGAAAAATTTTGGATTTTGACTTTTATAGTGGAACATGGCATTGTGTGATTATGGAGAAGGAGGTTAACATGGTAATTTCAGGTGGGTCTTGAAAACAGACCTGTTGGTGTGTTTCAAAACCGGGCACCCCCCGGTTTAGTTTTACACCTGTTGGTGTGTTTGTAAAAGATTTCGGGCTGGTCCGGCGGGCTGCAAATACACTGAAATGAGTAACCAATCGCTGTGTTTCGCGCGGTCAACTGTAAAATTTTGCGAAATACACCAAACCAATCAGGGCCTAAGTGCGAAATCTAGGTTAAAATATTGGGAGTAGAACATATATTACCTCCATTTTGCCATTTTGGGCATTCCGTTAAAGTTGCACTGCACCATTTTATTTACGTTCTGTTCTTTCCGTCTGAAAATTGATTATTTTAAGTTCAGTTCAAATCACTTCAGATGCATCAAGTTCAGTTCAGTTAAGTTAAGTTCATATGCATTAAGTTCAGTTCCATTCAATAAATCAGTTCATATTTTCTTGAAGGCAAATTTACATACAACTACCTTTTAAGGTTTACCCTGAACAACTAGGTCCCTAATGTTTCAAATATTACAACGGAGGGCAAAATTTTAGCAGCCCTCTAACTTATGTTAAAAAGACAATAATACTCTTTTATTTATCTTAACTAAACTTTTTCATACAAAATTATAATTTTGTATAAGAAAACAAAAATCTATAAAATAAAAAATAAAAAATAAACTGAATGCTATGATCTAGAGGTTTGAGCTTCACCATGGCGGAGCTCCTTGCTCCGTCCAATTTTTCACAAAACAAATATCAAAATTTAAATTAATTAATTAAGAAAGCTCTGGTTTGAATTTTATTTTATTTTATTTTAATTAATTATTCAACTCTGGAATGATAAAGGAAAGAAAAGGAATAAGCTTCGACAAGGAATAAAGATCTTTTTTTCCTCTATCAAGTTTTTTTTATTTTAAATTTTCATATTACTAAATGAAAATAAAAGACCTGTAAAAATAAAAGGGCAAAATTGAAATAATAACAGTCTCTCTCCTGTGACATTGTAACACCCAAGATTTCAGAGGTTTAAAAAGGGTTGAGAACGTTACTCATGTCAACAAGGTGCACCTTTATTTTCAGGAATCCACCTAGAATAACTTCAGAGTTAAGCGTGCTTGCTTTGGGGCAATTCTAGGATGGGTGACCCAAGTTCCTGGTGCGCACACAAGTGAGGACAAAGTGCGCGGATTAGAACCTGTGTTGGTCTGTGGGGCCAACATATCACACTGGAGAGCAGTCCAGGAGTAACCGCGCCGGTCAGTTGGGCCGGGTCTCGGCCCATTAGTGGGTTGGGTCGTTACAAACATCATCTACTAGGTTGGTTGACTTTTGTTCTCCGTTGTAAATATAATTTTTTTACAGTCCAAAGTTTGTCCTTCGTTGTAATATATGAATAATCGAGTACTAAATTATTATTAGGGCATCTTAAAAGTTAAATAGATTAAAATTGCTATTGTATTTTATACTACAAATAAGTTCAGTTCAAGTCAGTTCAGATTCTTTAAATTAAATTCAGTTCAAACGCATTTTAAGTTAAGTTACATTTAGTTCCATTCAGACGAAAATAACATAACTTTACTAGTAAATAACCCGTCGAGTTTCGACGGAAAATAGTAAATTTACAAATAATAATAACCCGTCGAGTTTCCAACGCAATTAGTGTTTTATAGTATTATGGAATAGCGTCGTAAACCGAGGTTAGTATTTTAAAGTATTGCGGAATACCCGTCAAATATAGTTCAAGTATTGCCAAATAGACATGTCAAATGCGGTTAATATTCTACAGTAATGTGAATAGGCCAGTCGAATGCAATTAATATTGTGCAACAGACCAGTAGAAAATAGTTAGTGTTCTAAAATATTGTGAAATAGACATGTCGGTCACAGTTAGTGTTCTAAAGTATTGGCGAATAAACCCGTCAAACGTATCACGAGTATTGCGAGATAGAGCTGTTGGCCGCATCTAATGTTCTAAAGTTCGTATTTTAAAGTATTAGTGAATAGATCTGTTGAACACAATTAATGTTTTAAAGTATTGTAGGCCTGTCAAACGCAAGTAGTGTTTTAAACTATTGTGGAATATCCCCGTCAACCGCAATTAGTGGTCTAAAGTATTGCGGAATACCCATCAGATGTAGTTCAAGCATTGTAGAATAGACCCGTCAAACGCAATTAATGTTTTAAAGTATTGCGAATAAATTTAGTGTTCTAATGTACTGTGCAATAGACCTATCGAACACAATTAGTGTACTAAAGTATTGTGTCATAAATCCGTCGGCCACGGTTAGTGTTCCAAAGTATTGTGAAGTAGACCCGTCGAACATTTAATTAGTGTTCTAAGTATTGCGGACAGATCCACCAACTGAATTTAGTGTTCTAAAGTTTGTGTTTAATGCATTATCGAAAAGACCCACCGAACACAATTAATGTTCTAAAGTACTGCGAAATTGATCCGTCAAATGCAATTAGTGTTCTAAAGTATTGTGAATAGGACCGCCGTCCGCAGTTAGTGTTATAATAATGTAGTGCCAAATAGACCCGTCAAACGCAATTAGTGGTATAATGTATTGCGGAATATACCTGTCAATCACGGTTAGTGGTATGAAGTTTAATTTGAGATATAAACCCAAATACAGTTCGTGATTCAAAGAATTATCGAATAGACCCGCTGAACATAATAGTGTTCTACAGTATTGTGAATAGACTCGTCGGATACAGTTGGTGTTCTTAGGTATTGAGAAAGAGACCAACCAAATGCAAATAGTATTCTAAAGTATTGTGGAATAGACCTGTCGAACGCATTTAGTGTTCTTATAAAGTATTGCAAAAGAGACATGTCGAACACAATTAATTAATATTCGGAATTATTGTGAAATAGACACTTTACTATGTGAAAAACATTCGACCAACCAAAATGGACATAAAGTGAAGTTGAAAATGCCATGTGGTTGAAGGAATATGAAAACTTCCTCCTTTGTAGAATATATACATATTTGGGTTACGATTACATAATGATGAATAATGTTTTAAATTTTAATATAGAAGAAAATGTTAGAAAAAATGTTAAATTAAATAAAATAAAATTGTTATTGTATTTTATACTACAAATAAGTTCAGTTCAAGTCAGTTCAGATTCTTTAAATTAAATTCAGTTCAAACGCATTTTAAGTTAAGTTACATTTAGTTCCATTCAGACGAAAATAACATAACTTTATTGGTTATATTTGAACACAATAATATTAATTTTATAATTCATTAATCAATTCTACTGGCTACAAAATTGATGTCAACCTCCACCAACAATAAAAGTAACTCAATACATTTAACTCTTTTTCTTATTTTTTGGACTAAGGCTATGTTCTTTTCATATGAAATTTTATTATTTTGAGTTCAGATCAGTTCAGTTCAGATTTTAGATGTATTAAGTTCAGTTCAATTCAGATTTGCCTAATAATATTTTATACTACAAATAATTTCAGTTCAATTCAGCTCTCAGTTCACTTAAGATCACTTCAGTTCTATTCGGACGAAGAAGATAAGCTGAGTATTGTAATATGGTAATTATAATTTTGGGATTTATCGATAATTAAGGATGTGAATTATGGAATTAAATAATGATGAAGCAAACCAAAGGGCGGCAAAAAGCTTCTTACCATACTAAGAGAAAGTAAAACCCTAAAAAACTCTTGAGTTAACTCTTCACTCTTGAGTTTTTTATTTCAATTTGCTTTGTTTTATTACCCACCGGCCACATACTCCGTCTCACTATCTGCTCTCGTAAGAATTGGATATCGAATCGATCGAATCATGGCTGGAACGTTGATCGGAGAAGGAGAATCGGAAAAACCATTACCATCCAACAATTCCGATGATCATCATCATAATGTTGCTGCTGCTGCTGAAGACGAAGAAGAAGAACAATCAGGAGGAAATGAACAAGGTAATAAAATGTTTTTTCGGCTCCAATTGGTAAAGATTTGCAAGTACTGTTGGTATCGTGTGTATCTTAGTTCTCCTGTTGTTGTTGTCTCAATGGTTATGGAGGTAGGGTTGGACCTAGGATTTGTGTGTGTGGGTGACTGGGTGTGTAATTCTGAAAAATTGAAAATATTATTACCTAATTCGGTATATTTCGAATTTATTATAGCTTCTGATTGGATATTAGGCTTGTTGAATTGTGTTAGTACAAGTTGTACAGTTGGATTTCTTTCGGACTTTTTTTTTTCAAAATTCTTCAACTGCTT
The DNA here is from genome assembly GCA_028274465.1 of Plantago ovata. Classification (NCBI taxonomy): domain Eukaryota; kingdom Viridiplantae; phylum Streptophyta; class Magnoliopsida; order Lamiales; family Plantaginaceae; genus Plantago; species Plantago ovata. The sequence continues at coordinate 251,990 of CM051458.1, read as the reverse complement.
GAGTTTGAATTTGTTCTGATTAGTCCATTTCATGTGACTTGGAGAATGCATGAGGTTCACGTTTTGCTTGTCTTAAAATAAGTAGTTGATATCCAAATCCAATCTGGATGGTGATGATGATAATGTTGGTGCTACAGATAAACTGGAAGAACTAGTAGTAAAAGTGGCAGGGGCAGCACAAGAAGGCGGAGGAGGAACAGAGGAGTCATCGGAAGGAGGTAACAAAGATGATAGCGGGGATGAGGAATATAAGCACCCAGGTGTGGCTGACAAGGCACAAGACAATAATGATAATGGTGCTGATGATGTTGCTCTTCCTGATGAGCTTAAGCCACACGCCTCTGAAACCGGTGTCACCCCTGTTAAACCACGACCTTCCCAACAACAATCTGTACAAGAAGATGATAAAGATAACAATACTAGTGATAATTTTCATGTTCAACTTGACCACCACCAAAACAAGTCAACTAAGAAGAAACACAAGAAGAGCAAAAAAGACAAGAAGAGGAAGATATCTGACCTAAGACCACCTCAGGAGGAGGAAGCTACTGCCACGGATGATGGTGCTGCTGCTATGACCAAGAACAAATCAAATGACCTGGAAAAATATGAGGTATCTTTCTCCTGATTTGCTTACTTTAGCTTTTATCTAAGCTGGATTGAACTATATATGTATATATAAATATGGCTGCATTATTCATTTTTAAGGGTGGTATGAAGAAGAAAAATAAAAAGAAGAAGATGGACTCCCAACAGAGGGAAGAGGCTGCTATTGCCAACAATATGCCTGATGAGCAAGACAAGATTGAAAAACTTGGGGAGGTACTATATTTTTCTCTTCGCTCAACTCTAACTTTTTATCCGGCCTTAATTTGAGTGTACTTGTGAATCTACGTATTGAGTTACTTATACTTCCTGTATATGCTTCTAAATCTAAAGGTTAAAAGAATGGCATACTGAGTGAAGCTAGCTTTTCTTTTTTGTTCCTTTATATTGAGCAGAGTTAATATCATTAGTGGTATTTCAGTCATTTGGTGATTACTAAATGTATGATTTACTGTGGTCTTATGTGTATCATGCATGACAAATCCTTTCTTCTTCTTCTGTTGCACTGGATGATAGTTATACGACCTAGATGTCATGGTGGATGTCTGGATGGACCTATGATTTTCTCCCTTGTATTTTCTTTATCCTTTCATGACTGTGCAATTCATAATCATGTTCGCACTCACCCTTTCTGATCAGAAACCAGCTGAAGAGGAGACTGCTGCCAAGAATCATGGTTTCAAAAAAAATAAAAAGAAGAGGACTTCCCAAGAGATTGTAGAAGAAACCACTATTGTTGCTACTGCTCCTCTATCCAAGAACGGATCTAAGGATCAGGAAAAATCTGAGGTACCTATCTATTGCAGTATTGCGTTGCTTAATATAGCTTTTATCTAATCTTAAGCCATTCTTTCTATAAACTGGTTTGTTGTATCATTAATTTTTAAGGATGTTAAGAAAAGGAAGAATAAAAAGAAGAAGATGAATACCCAGGAGGAGAGGGAAGAAACCATCAACGCTGCTGTCTCCAACAGTAAGCCTAAGGAGCAGGTACTATATTTTTCTACCCTAAAGTCTCAAGTCTGAGGTACTGTATTTTGGTTCCATTAAATCCACTTGTATCCAATTCTACAGTTCTGTTCCATGACGTCACCAGTTTCTGCATTCTGCGACCCAGTCAACTCTTCAATAGCAGGTAATTAAGTCTCTTTCTCTCTATCCCTTTTTTTTTCCCTTATCTCATCTAACTGAAATCACACATAGCATTTTAGGATTATAATATTTCAAGGACTTATACTATTGTCCTGAATTTTTAGTGTATTTTGTAACAAGCTGCCTGCATGAGTTATGTTTCATTTCTAATTTGTTGTGGTACCAGTTTTTTTGTCCTTTATTCTTTAAACCTGGACCTCATTTGTTTCCCTTAATTAGGCGCAACTGGTTCTTCTAAATTTCAAAATTTTGAGAAAGAAAGCTTTACATTTGTACTTTTTGTGGCGTGTATGTGATGAGCTGGTTGAAGAATCCGACTTTGGGTGACCATTTATTTGCATAATTTTGAATTTGTTCTGAATTTCCTGTCTTTATTTTGTAACAAGCTGCCTGTCATGAGTTATGTTTCATTTCTAGTTAGATGTTGTATCAAATTCTAATTTTTTCCCCTTGTTTATTGAACCTGACCCTCATTCTTGTCCCATAAATTTAGGTGAACGTATTTCTTTCAATTTTCAAGTTTTGAGAACGAAAGCTTTACATTTTTATTGTTACAATATAGTGTGTATCCTGTGAACTGGTTTAAGAATCTGACTGTGGGTTTACGAATTTGACTCTGGGTGACCATTTCATTACATAATTTTGAATATGTTTTGATTATTGCATTACAATCAGCTTGTCAATTGAAAATGCATGAGGTTATTGTTCAATTTGCTAATATATAAACAACTGGTTGTTGATTTCCAGATCATCCCAATTCTCTGAGTGCCAATATGGCCCCAAAAAAGCTGATATTCAACGAAGATGAAGCTGAGGAAAAAGATGAACAGATTGTGGAGGCAACTACAGAGGATGAGGTGTTCGCAGAAAAAGACGAGGACATTGTTGAAAGGATTGTAGAAGAAGAAGATAATACTGTTGAGGAGACTGAAGAAAAAGATGATCAGGTTGTTGAGATTACTCATGAAGAAAAAGAAGAAAATCCTGATTACGAACAAGAGTTTGAAAAGGAGAAAGAAACCAAGAAAAGTTATGTGAAAAGCAATTCAATTTTTACTGAACAAGATACTATTGTCCTGCTCAAGCAATATTTGTCATCACGCATTACTCACGGTATCCAACATGATTGGGTGAGGTTCCATGCTGATGTCAAACCCAAGCTATCAAACACGTCCTACACCAAAACCCAGGTGTCTGAGAAGATACGCAGACTGCGAGAGAAGTATGTAAGCAACTGCACCAAAATTAAGAAGATTGGGGCTGTAAGTGATTCCCGCTATTTTTCTGATCCACATGAAGCCCAAGTTTTCGATCTCTCCAAAACAATTTGGGATGCTGAAGTAAATATAAATGTAAAACAAGAGGAACATGTTGGAACTGGGAACAAACGAGAATTATTACCAGCAATTTCTGTTAACAACGGTGTCAAGTGTACATTTCCATTGGTGTTTCAGTGTTTTGCTGAATTTCAGTTGGGACATCTGGCGGATGAGTACTGTTCGAAGCACAAGGAGGATGCATGTGAGTTCGAGGACCAGTTGAAGAAACTCAAGAGTCAGAAACTCCAACTAGAGCTTGAGTATCAGGAGTTGGTGGTCAAGGGGTAAGTACGACATTATGATATATATGTTTATTGCTGTTTATTATCTGAATCATGAGATATCTTGATCCGTATGATTAGTGTCATGCTATTTTTTTTCTTTCACTTGCAATGACTCTGCTTGTAACTATTCGATTGTGCAAGATGCGACTCCTAATTCTTCTCACCTTACTACTGGAATAACTTCATCTTTTTCCATATTCAGGTTAGGAGGTAACTCAAAAGGAAGGATCCTGTAGAATCAGATATCACTGAGCTAACCGCAAGAAATGTTTATGTAACGTTCTGGGTATTTTGCAACTCTCCACATGGCAGTACAATGCTATACGTGTATCTTTTGAATAGATGTGAACATACAGATGTTTGATTTTGGATCAATTGATTGCCTTCGGATTTTCATTCTTAATTAGTTATTCGGCTTAAATTGACTATGCTTCTTTTGGGGTTCCCAGTTTGTTTTGGGGTAAACCGTAAACCCACAAGTATATATACATGCATCTATATTACTACTGTCTACCAAAGTCAGTTTTACTGTCCAAGTTATATGCAATAGTAGTTGGCATTGGCTAATGATGTTCTCGAGAGTTGCGTTTGTTGTGGTGCTCTCATTTTGGACAAGTTTGAAAATGATCCCACAATTTACCTCCGTGCATTTCCAGCTTATGAGTTCCCTTTGCTGTGAAATGCAGAGAGTGAATTACCTTGTCGAAGTCTTGGTTTCGAACGCTCCAGTTACAAATAAAAGTTGGGGGTGATATAATTTGCAGAACCATCAAGAGCCATGACAACCTGCAAAGAAATTTGAACTTATAAATAATCATCCATGAAAAGTAGTTTATTTGGTTATTTCGTAAAATGGTTCTAAAAACATACAGTATGTTATTTCTTTTTTTTTTATAATAAACATAAATAGACACAAAGAAGAACTTATTTATAGATTGCAAATAATAATAACATTCTTATAAACGGCATTAGTTGTAATGTCATTCAATTGCACGACTTCATTGAGTGCTAAAACCTTCAGCTCGTTTAACTTGGGATAATTAGGGATGGCAATGGGCCGGGCCGCCGGAGGCCCGGTCCTGGCCCAATAAATTTGCCCCAGGCCCGATCCAAGCCCGAGAATGGGCCTAAAGTTTAGGCCCAAGCCCAGCCCGTCGTGGGCCGGGTCGGGCTCAGCCGGCCCAATTTTTTTTTTTTTCCCAAAAAAAATCAAAAACCACACATTTTAGGAATTAATTTTTTTAAACTAATAGAAATTAAAAGATTTAAGAAATTAGAAACAAAAAATGCTTCAAAAGTTTATAAATTATTGGTTGTAGTGTATATTAAAATATATAATTCAATAGAAATTTTTTATAAACACATAAAAAAGTATGAAAACGTATAAATTACAACTTAATTTAACACTACTAGTATATATATAACAAATTAAATAGGCATATTTACATATATTATATATAATATATACAGAAACATATATATACTTGGGCCGGGCCGAGGCAGCGGGCTAGAATTTTTTGCCCAGGCCCAAGCCCAGCCCAATATGGTGATCGGGAGGGCCTGGCCCGACAAATACAGGCCAGGCGAGGCCGGTGTCGGGCTCGGGCTGCCCGACCCAAATTGCCATCCCTAGGGATAATGCTACATATAAATTACTGTAACAGAATACCAAATTGGGAAGGTAGAGACCAACATTAGCTAAAAACTGATCATGGTTCTTGTTGATTGTCATATAGCTCACCTCAATAGGAACTATTTCCGCTTAAATCTAATAGGGATTTTCTAGATGTTTGGGGCAGGGGCGAACTCAGGATTTGAAGTTCGAGTGTGAAAATTCTAAAAAATAAAAATTATTAGCTAAAAAAAAAAAATTCTTTTTCAGATTTTAGGGAGGACACCCTACAATGCCCCGCCTCTGGCTTCTCCCCTGGTTCGAGGGTGGCAAAAGCATACATACATGGTACGCACAATCTAGTTTATGCCTGTGGCGTTGCCACTTCTTTCAACAATGTTGTGGATTAAATAATTAGGGTAATAAAATGAATTTTTCGACTTGATCGCACACATCATCCGCCAATGAACTACACACTCGCCGATTAATATTTTCATAAAAATAAAATTAGTAACAGTTGAATAATGTTACCATCCATCCCCCGACCCCGTCCGATTCATTGGTTATAAAATTATTAGTCATGTGTATATATTTAAGAACTCTTAAATTTCTATATATTTACTCTCCCATATTATTGGAAATATTGTTCTTTACTTGATTACATTTTGATGTTGTGTTATTTTTTTAGTTACAATCTCTCATGGTCCACTATTATTTTGCTACTAGAATGCTTTTTACGTTTGGTGATCACTTTTCTACTTGAACACTTTTGCATGTTAGCCTATTACTCCCCCAATTTCATTTAGTTTAGTCCAATTAAGTTTAATCTAATTAATTAAGTGCAAATTCATTTAGTTTAGTACAGTTTCAATTCAATTTTTCTTATATTTTTTCTGAAACCACAAACATTACAACTATTTTTACAATACCACTGTACAAACATCCTAAACTACATTATGCCTCCACACCTATACCAACATCACTTTATGTCTTCATCATGGATCAAACCTGCACCTCTCCTTTCCTACTCCAAACCACTGCACCATCTTATATAATGCCTCCGTATAGTTGTTTTTTTTTTTTTTAAATATATAACCCGAATAAATTTAGTACAATTCAACTTCAGATTTGTTTAGTATTTTATTTTGATTATTATTATTTTTTTAATAGTTCAGTTCAACTTTCGTCAATTATCTTCAATTTACTTATGTTTAAATGGAGAGAACCTAAATTAGGGAGTTTAGTTTAGTTATACTCCCTCTCTTCCTTGTAAAATTTCACGCATTACTATTTTGGATGTTTCGTTAGAAGTTTCTTATTCCATAAATGAAAATATATGTTATAATGAATACCCCCACTATATACAACTATATTTACAAATTTTACCACTCCAATTAACTTTTTTTATTCATTTTTTACTACAATTTTCTCATTCGTTATTCTATCAATACCCACTCACAATATCTTTTTTATTTTTTACTCAAATAATACTCCAATTGTATTTGTATTGTATCCATTTTTAGAAAAAACATGGCCACAATTAAGGTAGGAAGTTTAAAATTGAATGCAGGGAGTATTGACTTTTGAACTAATTAGCCTCTGTTTTTTCGTCTAAAAATTAATTATTTTAAGTCCAGTTCAGTGCAGATATATTAAGTTCAGTTCAATTCATATCAGTTCTGATTTGTTTAATAGTATTTTATATTACAACTATGTTCAGTTCAGATCAATTCCGACCCATCAAGTTCAGTTCAGTTTCGTTAAGTTCAGTTCAAACGAAGAGAATAGAAGTTTAGACAATAGGAGTATATATGAAATTACTTGCTTGGGAAATAATAATTGTTTACTCATAATTTTTCTAGGGGAAGGTAACATAAATTAATGAAATTTAATTAAGGCAATTATAAATTAATTGTTTTTCATTAATATGTGTTAATTAAGGCAATTATTTTTTTGGTGTAAAAAGACTAACATGCCCTTAGGTTCTATCAAATTCTAATTCTAAAATAGAAAGGATTACATTATGGGGATTATGTTTAATATATTGTCGGAATGTTGGATGGTAATTATTGTTGTCTGGGGAAAGTCAAAGATAGGGAAATGAAAATATCAAAGCGGGAAGAAAACGAAGAGGCGGTAAAATGCCAAAATATTTTCTTTTCCTATTCTATAATCTATATTATTAAATAAATAAATTATCAATTAAGACTCATTTTTCCTATATAAATACAGTATAAAACATTATAAGTAAGGTAAAACCCTAAACAACAAAAATCCCTTTGCTTCTCCGATGAGCTGTTGAAAGCCCTAAACTCTCAGAATCTCTGTTTGTTTGAGAAATTGAGTTGAATCGAAGCAATGGCAGGAAGGCGAAATGGAGAATATGAAGAAGAAGAAGAGGAATCATCACCTTCACTCGTGAAGGCAACTGATGATGATGAAGATTCTTCTTCTGGAGAAGATGAAGAAGCTATTAGTTCTAGGTATCAAATGGTTTCTTATCCCAAATCATCAACCACCACTAAACCACAACCACCACCCACCAATTCCGATGACGATGATGCTGCTTCTGACGAAGAAGAAGAAGAAGAAGATGAACAGCCTGTAGGAGACGAGGCATCTGAAGAAGAAAAAGGAGGTAATCGAATATTCTTGTGTCGTTATTTTGTTGTATCGAAACTGAATTTTTTTTTTCTTTGTACTTTTAGGATTTTTGAATTTGGTGCATTGCCTAATTTTTGAATTTGTTCAGATAATTCACTTGAAAATGCTTCAGTTTATTGTTTTTTTGGTATTATAAATAAGAACAACTGGTTATTTTGAATGTTGAATGTGTACTGGTTATTCGGAATGTTGAATTTGTATTGATTAATAATGGCTTAATTTTAAATTTCATTTGATTATTCGATTATTCTATTCTGTTTCATGTAAACAGGGAAGTATTTGTCTGAACAAGAAGGGAACAATGATGATGGGGAGATGGCAGACGAAGAAGAAGAAGAAAAAGGAAACGGTGATGATGACGTTGTGGCAGACGAAGAGGAAGAAGATGAGGAGCAGCCGATGGTCGTGGTGGATACGATGGAGAACAATGTGTTGGAAGAGTTGGAGAATCAACCTCAAGACAATGATGACAATGGTGATGCCATGGTTGATAAACCCCTTACCTCGGAAACTAGTGTCACTCCTGTTAAACCACCACCTTCTGAAGAAGATGATAACAATGACAATACTCATGTTCAAGTTGACCACCATGAGGACATGCCAAAGAAGAAAAAGGCCAAGAAAAACAATAAAAAGAGCATGAATTACCAATATATCGTGGAAAAAACTATTGATGCTGCTGCTAAGGACCAGGACAAATATGTGGTATATTTCTATTGATTTGATTTATTTAGATTTTATTAGAGATTTAATCTTTCATTCATATTTGTATATTTGTATTCAGGATGGTAAGAAAAAGAAGAATAAAAAGAAGAAGGTGAATACCCAAGAAGTAGAACAAACCACTGAGGTTGAACTCAAGGAGGTAATATATAAGATTTGAGTATGTAACATGCTTGCATGTGAGATTTGACATGTTGCATAATTTATAATTCTTCTTAACTTATGTTTATTATTTATGTTTATTGTTGTTTTTGATTTTCGATTATTGCAACATAAAGTGTTTTACTTTGTATTCTTTTCATTTTTCCACTGGAATCACATTGTTATACTGCTATACAAGTAGCACGCTTGCATGTGAGTATGTAGTCACATTGTTTTATGTTTTATACAGAATTTTTGTGTTCGGTGGAAATACTTTTTCTCTGTTTTTCTAGAAAAATATATCCTGCATAACATATATGATTTCAAATTACTTTTTTTTCGATTATGTTAAATATGAAATTATAGTAATACAACGCAGATCTCATAATGGCTGAACCTATGATGTTCTCCTTTTTATTTCATTACTTTGTGCATCTCCTTTCGTTAATGTGCAATTTGATGATCATGTTCGCGCACCCTTTCTGATCAGAAATCAGCTGAAGAGGAGGCTGGTGCCAAGAATGATGATTCCAAAAAGAATAAAAAGAAGAGAAATTCCAAAGAGATTGAAGAAGCCCCTGCTGCGGTTATTCTGATTGAGAAGAAATCCAAGGACCAGGAAAATTATGAGGTACCTTTATATTGCTTTACTTACTCTTGCTTTTATCTATGGCTTCATCCATTCATTTTCATTCTTTTATTTTATTTATTTATTTATGAAGGATGGTAAGAGAAAGAAGAAAAATAAGAAGATGAATTCCCAGGAGATGGAAAAAATCACAGAGGTTGCTAACAATAGTGAACCTAAGGAGCAGGATAAGGATCTGAAGCAGACTGAAAAACATGAGGAGGTACTATATTTTGGTGCCCTCAAATTATTCAATCATTATATATAAGATTTGATTGCATAGCATGCTTGCTGGTGAGAATTTACATTTAATATCCATAGAAGTATAATTCTAGTATAAAAGCTTTATTCTGGTAGAATTACCTAGCTTACTACTAGCAGAACAAGGATAACAAGGATCCATTTCTGATTTTGTTTATATGCTTGTGAAATTATCCCATGTACTGATTTGGTTGCTAATTAACATTATGAATGAAACATTTTTTACTTATATATGGATGGTATAGGCTGATAGTTTTTAATCCATTTTAATACCCCTAGCATTATGAATATTTTCAATTCTGTTTGTGAATTCTCTTTTCTGTTATAATTATAATTATTATTCTTCTTGTTAATTCTTATTGTCATTATTAGTATTGAATTTCCTAATATATAATATTATAAATGTACCAGGAGAGGAGGATGAAGAAGAGATATGATCCCTTGCCAGACAAGAAGAAAACATTAGAAGATGAAGCTATCAAGGATGCTGCAGAAGATGAAGCTACCAAGGATGCTGCTGCTTCATTGAACAAGAATAAAAAGAAAAGGGATAGGGATAATGATGATGATGTATCCCAGGAGATAGAAGCACCCACAGATGATATCGTGATGAAGACCCCGAAGAAGAGTAAGAAGCAAGACGAACATGCTGTTGAAGAAACTGCTACAAGAGGCGGTTTATTTCAGAAGATCTGGACTGACCCTGATGAGATTGCTCTTCTTCAAGGCATGATAGATTTTAAGTCGAAGAATAATTTGGATGCTAGTTCCAATATAGATGCTTTCGTGCTCTTCCTGAAGCCTAATCTGAGTTTTAGCCCGACCAAATCTCAGGTTTTGCGTAAGCTCAGGAGAATGAAGGATAAGCATTCTAAAAACTGTTCCAAGAAGAGTATAAATCTTATCACCGATCATGCACAAAAAGTTCATGAGTTGTCAGGCCTAGTATGGGGAAATAACAGAGTTGTTGCAACTGTGGGGGAGAATGGTAATGCAAATGATGATCAAGAGGTGATGGAAAATGGTCCAGCATTTGCATATGAAATGGATAAGATTTCGAAAATTGGTGCAATGTTATTCGGTGGTCATCATGAGGACTTGCAATCGGAAAAGTGGAAGAGTCTATGTCGACGCTCGTTACTGATTGACGCTGCCAAAGTGGATTTGATGAAAGATAAGCTCAATTTGTTGTTGGGCCATTTTGAGTGATTCTTTTTGGGATGTGATTATGGTCTGGACTAATGACTATTAACTATGGTGCTGCTCATTTATGCACACTTTTGTTATCGTTTTGGTAGTATGTGATGCTTATGCACCATTTCCTAGTTGTCAGTGGTGAACCTAAGTCTTTTGCTCTATGGAATCTTTGATGAATTATTCTAATGTTCTCCTTTAAATTTTGTGTAGCTTCTACTAGTGTTTGGTACTTTGGTTATTCTGCTGTTATAATGTGGTTATAATTTAAGTAAGTTTGAAATATATAGGATGTTCTTTTCAGGTAAGCTGTAGCGTTTGTCATGTTTATGCCAATGCTGTTATTTTGGGTTAGCTTGAGATTTTTGAACACCCAACAGACCGACTGTCATCATGGTCAATCTTGGGGCATCCTTGATTAATTTGTTGGATAGTTTGTTATTCTGATGTTGTGGTTGACTTTATATCTGTTGCTAATACGATTATGGAAAGTGATGATGAGTAGTATTCTGTGACGGGGGATAATGCTGATATGATAGCCAGTTCATCATTGTCAGTTATCAAATCCATTCCTATTCTTTTGGAATACACAGAACAATGCTGCCTTTTTGTTTTGGTTGCATGGTATGTTTTGTGTCATATGATTGATATTGTGAAACAGGGAATTCTAACAGAACCGGGGTACTGTCAAAGAGTGGCTTCTCCCACTGCTTACCTTAGTTTGTGAAACTGGCAGAAAACCGAGAGATTGATGTATGGATGAGCTGGAAGGCAAGGAGCTTAAAGTTGAGTCTTCATACTGTGGTACAAACTGCAAAGTATGGATCTTTGCTACATCTTGCGTGGCTGGATTGTGGATTCATGCGTGCTTCTTTGTGTCCCCATTTGAAAAAGATCCCCAGCCAGGCAATGACCTGCAGGAACTGGGGTAGGATGTTCTGAAGATCGTGTTCTGGTTCTATAAGATGCTCTGGTTGGCATGCAGATTGCAGAGTCTAACCAGATTTTTCTAGAAGGTTTAGTAATTGATGGAACTTTCAGAAACAAATGTACTGATGGTAGACACAAAGTACATTCTATCCTACGGGCCATATGAAAGGCTCTTGATGAGCACGTTGAGGAAACTCCTGCAAGGGAACTTTTCCTGCTAGGACTAAAGTTGATTAGTGATTCGCAAAATGAACTACAAGTTCTTCAAGGATGGGGAGATCATCTTGACTCTATTAAATAATATAGCAGAAATGGCCATCCCCTAGGTAACGGAGCAATCTTCTGGCGGTGTCAGCGTAGTTTTAAAGTAATGACTGTGAATAAAGATATCTGCCAATTGGCTCTTTTGTTTTCCGGGGATAGACATTTCAACCAATTCAACATCATCATCATCTGGAGATTGAATATTAGACTCACGGAGCATAGTGTCCAAGTTCAAGTTCAATTTTGTTTTACAGGAGCTCTGTGGGCGAGAAGCCCATAAGATGGCCATGGTTGTCTCCCTCATGGAATCTAAGTGCCGTCACAATCTTATAGGGACTAGGATTAGCATAGCATGTCCACTCGTTTAGGCGGAGATCGTACACCAGTACATTCCAAGTGTCTTTACATGTACAACTCCAAGTCAGAGAGCACAACTTGTTGGCGCTGTTCTAATTATACATTGCATTCAGCCCAACGTACGAGTTCATTGATAGGGTGGGTCGGGAAGATGTTGCCACTGTTTGGTGATGGGATCGAAACACTCAAACAGCTTTAGTTGGGAACTCAATTCTGCTATCTTGAGTTGTATTCTGATGGGTCAGCCTGCTGTCTAGAACGTATAATTTACCCGCTGCTGCAAACACACAGGCCCCAGGCTTCCCGGTGTTGAGAGAAGCTTTCATCTTCTTGAGAGGACCATCCGTAGTAATGTCAAAATTGTAAACACGACGAGGAAAGATTTCTTCATTTGGAACACACAGAAGATACCTTGAAATTCAATCATCTGGTGCAAGAAATCGGACTTCAACTTCAGCACTGGTAAAGATTATATAACTATGTTTATCTAGGTTTTCTTTCTTGTCTTTTAGCACGTGTTATATTTTTAGATTTCTAAACCATTAGATTTTGTGCACGGGTTGGGGTTGGAACAGAACCAGCATCCTGCAGGAGATGAGACAGTTTCAATTGCGGTAAGAAGTTTCAAACAATCGCCTCACTTTGTTTTTCTGCTGTATATTTTCAGTTAACTGAAAAATTTGAATATGGTTACTGTTTCCAGTAAATAAAATTTGAATTTGGTTTTGATAGTGAACGGTGAGTTTGGTTTGCAGTTTGCACAACTTTTTTAAGCATCTGATTGCCTCGCGCTTAAACAGAACTGCTGATCATGCTATCTATACCCTCGTATGTGGTAAACCAAAGAAATATTCTGTTCTCGTATTTTACAATTGATTGGTAAAGTACTTGCTGCTAAATTTGTTTATGGATCGTAAAAGTATATATGCTGCTAAATTATTAACTTGTCTTATGAATTCCAACTTCGATGGTAATACTCTAGTGTCTAGATTCACAAACTGTACGCTACGAAAAGGAAATAATATCATTGCATTGTGTATGAATAAATAAAAGAGTTGTGGAACTGTTTCAGTTTGAAAAATGCTAAGAACTTGTGTTATTTCCTTTCAGTTTAGCAGCTGCAATGACTTCTGCTAACAAAGGATTTGTGTAGTATCTAATCATAAAGTCTTCATGTCAGAATTAGTAGCTATGTTTCTTTTATTGCAGAGGTTTGGTTTGGTAACTGAGAAGCATTATTGTGATTGAGATGAATGTAAAGTTCTTCTGAACTAATTAAGATTTTCTCTGTAAGTGCACTTGTGTGATAGAAACTTAGTTTGATGCAAGTCCTTAACTGTTGCAGGCCATTGAGGACATCCTGCGAAACAGTACAGAACGTATTTGTCTAGATTCAGATATAAATTCAGCAAGGTTTCCTCGAGTTGGACAGGTTGGTAATTGAGAAGCATTACCACTGTGTTTGGGACAGAAGGCAGAAACTAAAAAGCATCCTGACATGTATTGGAAGCGCACAACTGACAAGAAGGATAAAGGAGGCCCTCGACGAGAACTGCGAGAGGGCAATGCAGATCCACCTAAAGATATTGATCAGAAAGAAGTCCTGGACCAGTGCAAGAGTTGGAACATGATCTGGGTGGGAAAGAACACTGTGGCGCCACATCTGGAGCCTGATGAGAATAGAGTCCTTATTGGGTTTTCTGAAAGACCATACATGAGGTTATAGCACAACCGCCGACAGACACAAGTTTCTTGGTAACTCATCATTAATCCTGGTAAGCTCTTCCTGCTTATAAGAAGACTAGGTTTAAATTTACCTTTTCATTTGGCTTACAGGACAGGATTTATAGGTACAGTGACTGTGATAGTTATATCTGGAATGTTAAGCATATTCGCTCCCAACTATGAAGCGTTCCTAATATGCCGCTTTATCCTTGGTTTGGGCGTGGGAGGCACACAGGTTTTTGCGACATGGTTTCTGGAATTCATTCCAACATCCCATAGAGGTTCTTGGATGATTGCTATTTATAGTTTTTGGACTTTTGGAATTATCCTCGAGGCTTCTCTTGCTTGGGTAAATGCATACTCCATATATGATCACATCTCATTATACATGATTTTCCATACTAAATGGAACTCTGCCCAACTTTATGCAGGTTGTCATGCCAAGATTATGGTGGAGGTGGCTTCTTGGACTGTCTTGTATACCATCTTTGATTGTGCTTCTCATCTCTGGTTTTGCACACGAATCGCCAAGGTTTCTGTGTACAAATGGCAGAATAGTTGAAGCAAGGCGCATTTTAGAGAAAATGGCTCGACTAAATGGAACAGCAGTTCCTTATGGCTTTCTTGTTTCTGATCATACTGCAGAGATTAATGAAGGAACCTCATCTGGGGAAGAAGCTCTCTCATCTTCACCCAAGAAAACTAAAGTCTACACCAAACCGTACCTAAAATCACTATCTGAACTCTTCTCCACAGGACTATTGAGGACTACTCTTCTTGTCTGGCTTCTATACTTTGCGTTTACTTTCGCATACTATGGAATTATTCTCATGACTACTGAGCTGAGCAGTGGACAGAGTGAATGTGGTTCCATTTCCATCCATCTCACCAGCCAGGATTCGAGTCTCTATTTTGATACATTTATCACTAGCACAGCAGGTTCAAAAACTCTATGAAAAGAGTAAAAATCCTAGTGGTTAATTTTAGAAATGGAATCTTAAAAGGTCTTACATTTTGGTTATGCAGAACTTCCTGGCCTTATCATAGTAGAAACTGTTGTGGATAAATGGGGTCGAAAGCTAACCATGCTATTTATGGTGTTGTCGACATTCGTTGCAATGATACCGTTGTTGTGGCAACAAAATAGCACTTTCACAACCGTTACGTTATTCCTAGCTCGGATGTTCATCTCTGGAGGATTTTCAATTGCTAATGTGTACTCCAAAGAGGTATGTCAAACAACTCGTCTTCCGAGTTATGGTACCACTAGGAGTGTTGCACCGTGTTACACACGGTGTTGTGTTGGCCAAGTGCCCCGGGAATACACAGGCCCCCCTACAAGTATTTCCGGTTTTCTTGATATCCTGGTTTACAAATGCAATATTCAACCACATTCTCTCCCAGGTAAAATGAAGACATTACTTTAAGTTAAATTCAATCTATGTCGCCAAGCAGGAAAAAATTGTCCTTTTTCCATCTGAATAAGAAATAAAAGTAGCATGCACCTTCAGAATCCAAGCAATCAATAATTGATTTGATTCAGCTGATGTTCGGCATTCCCAGAACCACGGTGCAGATAATGAAGCCGTCGAGTCTAATCTCAACATACATCCCAACTTAGCATAAATGATGCACCAAAAACCAACAAATCTACAACAATATCCATTTACCGACTAATAAGCACCTGCTGCAAATTCAATAGTGCAGCTCCTTAGGGCATGAGATCTAATAAGCAAAATTAGTGCACCTGTTTTCTTTCTCAGAGATACATTAAGTAAAATTGAGGGAAGGAGTGGCTCAGCAACCTAGACTTCTTATGCGTGGGAAAGCAAGACAACAGATTAAAGATGTCCATGTATGAAAAAGAAACTATAGCTACCGCAGTACCGCGAGCAACAATCATTATCAATTGAAATTAACAGATTGAGTAAAGTATTAAATACAAAATAGATCAATTGCAATTCCAAGAAACAGTACTAAACTAACAAGCAATAAGTACCTGCAACATGGTTTCGCTATGCTGGGAAGGACATTTTAATTTGCAAGGACCTGAGACAATAAGCTAATAGCATGAGCACAAAAAGTTCCGTATATTAGCAGGAAAAGAAAAGAGCAATACATAAAGTGCCGAGTGCGATCCTAACAGAATCAGGTTCTGTTGCAATATCACCAACACTGAATTCAACATGCCTATCATAGCCCATCAACCTTTTTATCATTGTTTTCTTCATACACCTATACCTAAGCAGGTAAAGAGAAATACCATAAAATCTTACAATCTTGACTTACGTATAAAATATTTAGGAAAATTGAAAGTACGAGAGGAGTTGGTTCATGAACTTCTTACTCAGATATGGCAGAGTGACAGCAAGCAATTTCAGTAGCAAAGTATGGCCCCCAGAGTCACTGAGAAATCCATCCCTGTTCCTGTAAATTTCAACATGCAAAATCAAGTATACTTAAGTACCATATGTTTGGCTAATAAGCTTTAGCCTTGCAGGGAACCAGAGAAACTCAGATAAGAGTAAACTGGGTTCTCAGAGTTTTCAGCACCTTCCAGAAAACAAATATAAGAGTGATAAATTTAATAGCAACATTAGGGGAATATAACTCATTCGAAACCATCCCAAAGGGCCTAGCAATGACTATTCTCCTTACAATCCAGTCCTCTATAAAAACTTTCAGAGGTCACCCAATCCTCTACATAACCCTTGGAGAAAAGAATAAGATCTCCATACGAGTACTAAGTAAACTGTGTAAATCAAGAATAGTAAACAAACCCAATTTCCAGTTAAGCTCTACCGATCCAAGATCAAACAAAACTAAACTTATTGGGAATTTGAGTTTCACTTGTGATTTTTTTGTGATGAAATTCTGAGAGGAAAAATCATAAAACTTGAAATGTGGGAACTTAGTAAAATGCAGATCGTGTGCAACAGTAAAGGAACTATCGAAAAGTTACCTCATATGATCAGCCTTACCAGGTAAAAAGAACATCTTATGAGAATAATCCTTAGGGCCTGTCTGCGGCCAATAACAGACAATTCCCGATTCATTTACAATTCTCTACAATGAACATAACTTCATATCAGTAACAATTTAAAAAGTTTTCAAGGTTTAGTTCACAGTCAATGCCCAAAAGGTTCAGTTCACAGTCAATGCCCAAAATAGAGTATATAACAGATGGATATGAAAGAAATTTATTATTAAAAGCTATATAGTATTCTTACAAAATCTAACACATGACATAATGCAATAAATCCTTTTGCAACACAGATACGCAAGAGCAAAGAATTAGATACTGATAAGGGAAAAGAGGATCACTCTATCGACCCCCCATATACACCACGGATGTTATAGGCCCCCCACCCTCGAAGGCTACCCGGTGGTGAAGACCCGCTATATCGGACCCCCCTCTCCACTTTGGAAATAGTGTCGGCACCCCCCCTCGATATAATACCCTTACAAAGAGATTCACGGGGTCCCATACCTTCCCCCCCCCTTCGAAGTAGCAATGGCTGTCGAACCGACCTGCATGTCAGACGGTTCGGATAAAAGAAACACGCCCTCGCATAAGGGGCCCACGTTGTATCCTTTATATATATGTCCCCTTTCATTATGTAGCCTAGATTCCAACACACTACTACTATGTCACTTTTATTCCCCACAGCCTTAAACGGAAAGAGAGCCTAACCCCGGTAGGTCGTCCTCCACTCCCCTCCCTTAATCTTCCCCTGTTTCACTGTAGGTACCGGAGTCCCGCCCCTTAATTACTCAAGCCATACACTCCCACGGATTGAGAGATGATGTAGTAGGCCTTGAAACGGTCTTCACCCTCATCATCTTGGCGCCGTCTGTGGGAATTTTCCGGGACAAAAATTCATGGTGAAGCGGAAACCGCAGGGAGCCACCACCAAGGACAAGGAACCAATGACCAAGACCACGGAAGAATCTAACCTAGATGTCGTAGACGAACTAGAGATGAAATCCAAGCAAACGAACTAGAACCCACCTCCCCCCACTCAGGGGAGGAATCCGGAGAAAGTCTTGGACCGTCCGAACCGAGGCAAGAGCCTCAAATCTTGATTACGGAGAGTCGACTCCAAGACATGATGAAATCGGTTTGTGAGACCTACGTAAAGACCCAGAAAACACTAGAGAAAGGACCCAAAAAAAGTGCCTCCGCCCAAAGCAAGCTGCCCGGCGGGTCCACGAGGAGAAGTCAAGAAAAAAGTCACACCCAAACTCAACAAAGTAGTGAAAGGACACCCACTGACAGCTCGATTATAACACCCCGAAATCGACATAAGGAAACCGAAAAAGAACGTTTTCGGGCGGATAAGAGGCCCCGTTAACAATCAATGTACACTATCCCCGAAGACCCCTCGGACGGAGAAATGTCGGACCCCGAACGGGGCACCCTCGAAAAGAAAATGAGGAAGTACGAGAACCTCCTCAAGGAGCACGACAGAAGAAAGACGGATCCTCGGGATAAGAGGCCCACCCATGATGTGGATCACTGGAGAAGGGAAGACGAACGAGAAGCGCGGATGTATGGGCACACCAAGGGACGACCAACTCAAAAAACGGGCTTCGCCCCCAACCCCCTTTCTACGAGGCTGATGAGGCATTCGATCCCACCTGAGCGAAGAATTCCAAAAAATCTCCCAAGGTACACTGGGGACTCCTGTCCCCACGAGCACCGGATGAAGTACGAGAATATGATGCAAATGTATGGGCATGATGAGAAGGGCATGGTAATAGCTTTTCCCGGGACTCTGGAGGGGGTGGCCATCGAATGGTACTACAACATGCCTACGGGATCCATTCGATCCTACGCGGACTTTGTCCATGCTTTCCTCGGACATTTCACTGATTACAAAAAATCTCGACAATCTAGCAGCTGCATGCAAGACATCGTCCAAAAGAGGGACGAGCCGCTCCGACGGTGGTGGCAACGATTCAACGCCGTGGCCTTGAAGGTAGATGACCACCCCATGCACTTTCGACGACAAACTCTTTTCACAAACACCCGAAACAAAGGTTTGGCTTCAGAGATCTCAAGGGAGATGCCCGAAACCGCAGAAGGGTTGTCCAACATCGTTAACAAATACATAGAAGAGGAGAGGATGAACAAGGAAGCTAAGTTGGCCTTCAACACATCCCCTCGTTCGGAGAGGGAAAGATCCCCCAAGAAGGAACAGGATGCCCCCTCGAGGGAGGCCCCCTCGAAAGATTTCCGAGGAGATGAATATGGGAACCGGAGACTACCCCGCCAGAATCCAAGGCGGGTGAGATACCCCCAGAAGAAAGTTTTCTCTATCACCGAGAAAGAATCTTTCGTGCGGTGGCCTCGGAAGCACAAAGAAACAAATACCACCAAAAGCTCGGATGAATATTGCAAATTCCACAAACAGACAGGGCACGCCACAAATAGGTGCATAGAGCTCACAACCGAACTTGACCGACTTGTATCCCAAGGATTCGCCCAAGAGTACACGGACTCCGAGGGCAATCTCCTAATTCGACTCGTCGAGAAGTGCAAATCCGAAGTGGTTCGACCCCCCCTACAATACCCTTTCTACCTATGCAGTCCACCGTCTTCCAAGAGTCAAGAGAGAACTACCCCGAGCCCAACAACGGGAACGATCCCATCTATGATGAGATCCGGTATATCGCCGGAGGACCGATGGGAGGCGACTCCCGGAGAGAAAGAGATAGAACAGCGCGGAGGATGCGCAATGCCTACGCCGAGGGGTCCCCCACTTTCAACGTAGGAAGCCTCGAAACCCACTCCCATGCACTAGTTTTCGACGACACGGCTATTCCATCTCCGAGCACCACTCGAAATCAAGTCCCCAACTTTCCTCTTGTTATTTCAATGACGATTTCTGGTTTCCCGGTAAGGAAGGTCTTGGTAGACACGGGGAGCTCAGTAAATGTGATCACTACGGCCACCCTACGGAAGATGGGCATCGAAGGAGAAGGAATGACGGAGATTTCAACGGAACTATCTGGTTTCGGGGGTGCAGTAGTTAAGCCTTTGGGATCCATTTGGCTACTCACCTCTCTCGGTAACAAATCCGCTCGAGTGACCCATCATTGCCAGTACGTCGTAGTTGACGCACCCATGGGATATAAAGTCCTATTCGGACGCCCCGGGCTTAACCAGTTTCAGGCGGTAGCTTCCACTTTCCATCTCAAACTGAAGTTCCCAACTGAGAAGGGGGTCGGAGAAGTATGCGGAGACCCGAAAGAAGCATGGGAATGCTACTGCGCATCAACCTGGGCAGAGAGACCACGACCCAATCCCGTCGACACGGCTATCGAAGGTGAGGCCCCCTCGAAACGACAGTGTATGGTCGTGGACCAAGGCCTCCTCGATTTTCCAATCGACCAGTCAGAAGGGGATCGATTAGCACCATGCTCCGAGATAAAGGATATGCCATTGTTTGAAGAGGATGATAAACGAACCACCAAAATAGCGGCCGACCTACCCGAAGATCTCGAAATAGCCCTCTCCCTTTTTCTCAAGAAAAATTCGGACGTTTTCGCATGGGGGACTGTCGATCTTCGGGGTATCAGCCCCCATGTCATGGTTCATAGGCTCAACATCAATCCCAAAGCCAAGCCGGTTAGCCAAAAGCAAAGGAACTTTAGCCGCGAGAAAAACTTGATAATAGACGAAGAAATAGCAAAGCTCCTAAAGGCGGGACACATTAGGCCTACGAAGTTCTCTGATTGGCTTTGTAATGTCGTCCTCGTTAGTAAAGGCAAGGGCAAGTGGAGGATGTGCAACGATTTCACCGACCTCAACAAACATTGCCCTCGAGACCCCTATCCACTACCCCGGATCGACCAACTAGTCGATTCGACCGCCGAGGCCGAACGATTGAGTTTCATGGACGCTTTCCAAGGCTACTACCAGGTCCCCATGGCCCGAGAGGACGTCGATAAAACGGCTTTCGTCACACATTCGGGCGTATACTCGTTTCGAGTTATGCCCTTCGGTCTAAGAAACGCGGGAGCAACCTATCAACGCTTGGTCAACATGATGTTTGAGGAAGATATTGGTTCGACCATGGAGGTGTACGTCGATGACATGCTCGTAAAGTGCCTCGAAGCAAAAGATCACGTCCAAAACTTGGGCAAGTGTTTCGACATCTTGAGGAAGTTCGGAATGAAACTCAACCCCGCCAAGTGCACATTCGGAGTTAAAGGGGGGAAGTTCTTGGGCTACATGGTGACCCAAAGGGGGATCGAAGCCAACCCCGACAAGATAAAAGCAATACTAGATTTCCCGAGTCCACGGAACATCAACGAAGTCCAAAAGCTCGTAGGACGTATCATCGCCCTCAGCCGGTTCATCTCTAGATCAGGAGAGAAAAACCTCCCCTTCCTCAAAGTCTTGAGAAATAGTAAAAATTTCGAGTGGGGGGAAGATAGCGAAAAGGCCTTCTCAGACCTCAAGGATCATTTGGCACAACCCCCTCTACTGTCGAAACCAAAGGAGGGGGACGTGCTCTACCTTCATGTCGCAATTTCCAAAGAAGTGGTCAGCTCAGTGCTCGTTCGAATCGAAGATAACCATCACCAACCGATCTACTATCTAAGCAAGGTCCTCACCAAGGCAGAAGTCAATTACTTGGAGATAAGAAAAACTCGCTTACTGTGTAGTGCTCGCGTCAAGACGACTTCGACCTTATTTCCAAGCACACGAAGTGGTGGTCCTCACTTCACAACCTCTTAGAAGAATCCTAGGGAAACCCGACTTATCAGGAAGGCTTGTTAGATGGTCTATCGAGCTCATGGAGCATGCTATCGAATTCCAAGCACCACGGTCGAAGCAAGCCCAAGTGGTAGCGGACTTCTTCTTAGGGGTCAAGGATGAAACGTATCGGGTGTTCACACTAGAAGAATCTCTCAAAGGGGAAAATCTAGAATCTCGGTGGAAAGTGTACGTCGATGGGTCATCCACTCGAGGACAATGAGGGGTAGGCATCCATATAGCCGACCCCATAGGTACGGAGTTAGACTTCGCGGTGCGCCTTGCTTTCCCAGCTACAAACAACGAGGCAGAATATGAGGCCGTCCTCATAGGCCTCCGTCTATCACTCGAAGGCGGGGCGAAGCACGTGCACTTGCACACCGATTCACAGCTGGTGGCCCAACAACACAAGGGTATGTTCGAAGCCAAGGAGGAACCTATGAAACTCTATTTGGCAGAACTCAAGGCATTGATCTCGAAATTTGGGAGCGTCGAGATATCAAAAATACCTCGAGCTCTTAACAAAGTTGCGGACGATTTAGCTAGTTCGGAAGCTCGTCCCAAACAATAGCTACCGGCCAGGTACATATTCTCCCCCCCCCCCCTTTGCTTTATTTTTTCATTACCCCCCCTTCTTCTTTTATTCTTTCACTTTCCCCCCACCCGGAGGATTCGTGAAAAGCGAAGCACCACCACTGACCATCGAAACCCCACACCATGCTTTCCAGGGCTATTACCAAGTACCCATGGCCCGAGTAGATGTAGATAAGATGGCTTTCACCACACATTCGTGGGTCTTTTCTTTCAAAGTCATACCCTTCGGGTTGCGAAATGCCGGAGCGACGTACCAACGATTGGTCAATATGATGTTCGAACAAGAAATACGGCGAACCATGGAAGTATACGTTGATGACATGCTAGTAAAAAGCCTCGAAGCGAAAGACCACATCGAACACTTGGGTCGATGCTTCAAGATTTTGAGGAAATTCGGGATGAAACTCAACCCCTCGAAATGCACCTTCGGTGTCAAAGGAGGTAAGTTTCTCGGTTACATGGTTACCCAAAGAGGAATCGAAGCCAACCCCGACAAAATCAAAGTCGTGTTAGATTTCCCCAGCCCGCGAAACATCAATGAAGTCCAGAAGCTAGTCGGACGAGTCATTTCCCTAAGTCGCTTCATTGCTAGATCCGGAGAAAAAAGTCTCCCTTTCCTCAAAGTGCTCCGGAACAGCAAGAATTTCGAATGGAGCGAAGAAACCGAAAAATCTTTGGAGGACCTCAAAAGCCACCTCTCGAGACCCCCACTACTGTCGAAACCAAAAGAAGGAGACACCTTGTACCTACACGTAGCCATCTCTCAAGAGGTGGTGAGTTCGGTATTGGTAAGACTAGAGGGGAACCAACAGCAGCCGATCTACTACTTGAGCAAGGTACTCACTAAAGTCGAACTCAATTACTTGGATATCGAAAAGCTCGCCTATTGCGTAGTGTTGGCATCCCGACGTCTTCGACCCTATTTTCAAGCTCATGAAATTGTGGTCCTAACGTCCCACCCCTTGAAACGGATCCTAGGAAAACCCAATTTATCGGGTCGGCTAGTGAAATGGGATGTCGAACTCATGGAATACGCCTTTGAATTCCAAGCCCCAAATGGAAAAAAGGCGCAAGTGATCGCGGATTTCTTCCTCGGAGTTAACGAAGAAATCGAGTATGTGCATACCATCGAAGCATTCGCCAAGGGCCAAAATATGGAACCAAGATGGGAAATTTACGTCGACGGTTCGTCCACTAGGGGCCAAGGGGGAGTAGGGATTCACATGATCTACCCCCTAGGGGTCGAAGTGGATTTCGCCGTACGCCTCGCCTTCCCCGCGACCAACAACGAAGCGGAGTACGAAGCCGCACTCCTAGGCCTTCGACTATCACTCGAAGGGGGAGCCAGACACGTACTTCTGTACACTGATTCGTAATTAGTGGCCCAACAACATGCGAGAGTATTCGAAGCGAAGGAAGAGCCCATGAAGCTATACTTAGCTGAACTCAAAAACATCATCCCAAGGTTCCAAAGCGTCGAAATATCACAAATATCTCGAACGCTCAACCAAGTTGCGGACGGCCTAGCAAAGTTCGGAAGTGCATCACAAACAATTGCTACCCGACAGGTCACCCTCATGTCGGTGCAACAACCCGCCATTGGAGTTGACAAACTCAAAAGGCAAAAGGGCATCGAAGTTAATACCCTTGACTCCGACCACGAATGGTTGGCGGACATCAAGCTCTACAAACAAGGGGTGATCCCCCAGGACCGAATGGAAGCCCGAAGGCTTGGGCGGAGAGCCCAATATTTTCTCTGGGATGGGTCCGATCTGTATAAAAGATCGTTCGACGGACCGCACTTGAAGTGCGTCAACAAGGAAGAAGCTCAAAGCCTACTTGAAGAGGTACATGCCGGAAGCTGCGGAAACCATTCCGGGGGGGAAGGGCATTGGCCCAAAAAATTCAACGTCAAGGGTTTTACTGGCCCACCATCATCAAAGACTCGAAGGCTCGAACTAAAAAGTGTGATGAATGTCAAAGGTTCGTGCGCAACAGCAAGGCCCCGGGAGGACCCCTCATCCCCACTCCGATATCTTGTCCTTTCGATAGATGGGGCATTGACATTGTAGGAAAACTCCCCACATCCACCAATCAGAAGAAATTCCTCATAGTGGCGGTGGAGTATTTTTCGAAGTGGGTCG
This sequence comes from Plantago ovata, assembly GCA_028274465.1. Taxonomy (NCBI): domain Eukaryota; kingdom Viridiplantae; phylum Streptophyta; class Magnoliopsida; order Lamiales; family Plantaginaceae; genus Plantago; species Plantago ovata. The sequence goes on along the minus strand of CM051458.1, from coordinate 227,624 downwards.
AAGCAGAAGAAGTGGGAAAAATAACCGAGACAGTTGTGAGAGATTTCATCTGGAAAAATATCGTCTGCTGATTCGGGCTTCCACGAGTCATTGTATCCGATAACGGAGCCCAATTCTCTGGGAAAAAGTTGCGAGCTTGGTGCATGGAGTTGGGGATCAAGCAAAGTTTCCCTAATCGAACTACCGTTGAGAATCTCGAAAAAAGACTGGGACAGTCGAAGGCCGAGTGGGCTGACGAACTGCACGGAGTTCTATGGGCCTATCGAAGGACACAGAGGACGGCCACCCGAGAGACCCCTTTTTGCATGGTCTATGGTTCGGAAGCAGTAATCCCATGCAAAATTGCCGTCGAGTCACTCAGAATCAAGGAGTATGACCCCCATCTCAATGGGGAGGCCCGAGCCCTGGAGCTGGACTTGCTAGATTCAAAGAGAGAAGAAGTAAGGACTCGGGTGATAAGGTACCAAGCTATGATGACCAAGGCCTATAACAAGAAGCTCATCAAGAGAGACCTCAATGTCGGAGATATTGTATTGCGAAAGGCGAATGTCCTCGAAAACGTGGGAAAATTCCAAGAACCGTGGAAGGGGCCTTTCAGGGTTATCGAAGCAATTTCCAACGGAAGCTACAGACTCGAGGACCTCGAAGGAAATCGTGTAGACCGACCATGGAACATCAAGAATCTGAGGAAGTACTACTCCTAGACGTCGCTTCGACCCCCACCATCTTTTGCAGAAAGCCTCGAAACATTTTGAAGAAATTCGATAAGCCATGAAGATTACCTACTTTTTGTAAGAAACCTTTCACCACACCACCTTTCATAAGGTCGTCACTGAGAAAAGGGATGTATCGTCATTGAAGCATCGAAGCGAAAGAAGTTACTTCCTTATGTTAAACATATCGAACAAACATGTGTAAACTGCCGTCGAATTTCGATAATATCACTGACGGGTGATATATCGAAACACGACGACACTTCGCATTATATCCAAAGGATCTCGAGGGTATATCGAATGATACTATTCCGACGGGAAGGTAATATGCGCGAATATCCCAGCCCCCACAAATAACCTTTATGGGATGAGGGAGATGATTCGATATAGACAATCCGACGGGATTCTACTTATCAAATACGCTGCCCGAAAGCTTATCAATACTTGGGATAATCATCCATCTTGATAAGAAATCAAGAGTAACAAGCAATTATTTTGATGAAAACAAAATTGCCACAAATACTCAGCCCACTCGAACGTGTTCGAACATCTCAATCGAACGTCTTCGGCTCGAACGTATCGGAAACACCCAAGCCGGAAAGCAAGTAATACATGGGCATTCGACTACGAAGGATCAACAAACAAAGATAACAAGAACAATTGTAAGGGTCAAAACTTTCATCCTTACGAGGGTCGAAAAGGTGTCCAAAAGCGAAAGGATTCCGCGCGGTCAAAGTCACTTAGCTAATCACTTCGACCCCCACCGAATCCTTTCCCACTTACAAATTATCCAAAATGACAAGTTGTTCGATAAAGATAAAATATTGTTCGAAACATAAAGGCATGATTACAAGACCACTTGGCATACCAAGTCTTCAAAAAGCTGTCATGTTCTTCGAAGGTTGTCGAAGCCGTCGAATGTCTAGACTTGTTCGCCCCTTGGAGGATTGCTTAGGGCCGTATCGCTCAAACTTTCATCACCAAGGAAAAATTGGCATAAAGAGTCGAAATCCTTATAGGACAAGTTCCCGAGGTTCACACCGGCGGAAGCAAGGTCCAAATTCCCGAGTTCACACAACGGGATGACCCATGAAGGCACCGAAGGAGCGGGGGCAGGGGTCGAAGCCTCGGTGGGGTGCGCAACGGCGAAAAACTCCTCCTTGCGAAGAGCCTCGTACATGGCCTCCTCATCCACCGGATTCCCGTCCTCTCCGACCTCCGTTTCGACCGGAGGAGTTTTTATCTCATCATCTTTCTCAAGATCCACGGTACCGGTAGGATCGAAGTCCGCCGGTAACTTTCCCCTGAACTTCAACTGAGCAATGGTTCGATCCCGGGCCTTGATCATAGCATCGGCATCCCGCTTACTTAGCATGTACGCACAAGACCCGGACTCCGTGAAGTCTCGAACAGCTTCGACCCTCGCGAACTTGCCCTTCTTCACTAATTCTTCGCGGGTTTTCCTCAAGGTCGTTTCGAAACCCTCTTTCTCCTTGGCCAACTGAGTAACCTTGGACACCAACTCCACGTCCTTCTCCTCCACCACCGAAAGCTTCTCCACCGCCGAAGTTTTCTCATCCCGGATTCGAGCAAGCTCCTTCACCATATCCGCCATCGCCCTCTCCTTCCTCGAAGCCTCCAACTGAGAAACCTCTCGAAGGCGCTTCTCTTCTCGAAACTTGGCGTCGAAACTCTCGGAGGATTCGACCCTTTTTCTCCACCGTAAGCATCTGCCACGAAATTCAAAGGTTAGTTCGATCAAAGGAAAAAATACGAAGAAATAGAACCTAAATTTTGATACTGTAAGTTGAGGAAGTTAACCTGCATCTGAAGAGACGCGGCTTTCACCTTGATCTCTCCGTCTGACAACCTATCCAATTCGACTTGGTCACTGTTCGAGATCATCAAATCCCTCCACTTCAAGCCCGCGGCCGGATCATGGAAATAGGACACCTCCTTCAATCCTTGACCACGCGTCGAACACGCATGGCCTCGACTAGCCGCGGTCACACGATTGGGTGAGTCTTGCAAATCAATCACGGTCTTATCCGCCGTACCACTAGCCACATCTGTTCGAGCCCTCTTTCGTTGACCCGAGGATGAACTTTGGCCTTGCTCTCGAGGCATCACAGAAGCCGTCCATTCCGAATCACGGTTGTCATCCGAACCCTCCGCCCGATTCGAAGGAGGAACAGTACCGGGCACCAACTCCTGAACAGTTCCACCCGCGGCACCGGATCCCGATTCGCTACCAAGGTCCGCGTTCGGAATAGGAGTAAGATGTGGAGCAATGGAGGGATCAACTATGGTCGAAACATTGTGCGGCCTCGACTCCGTATACTTCGGGACCGTGTTCTTGCTCGCAATCGACATAGCCCTTCGAGCCAAGAATTCTTGAGACAGCTTCATCCAATAACCTACGAAGGAAACATGTCGAACAGGTTAGTAAAAAAAAAAAAAAAAAGGGAAGCGAAAAGAAAAAGCAACAAAGAAGCAAAAACGTACCCAAGTCTCGGATATTCTCTCGAATCTCTGGTTCCACCGAAGACACGCCCCCAAGGTACATGATCGGCTCTACCAAGAGACTATATGGGATTATCCGAACCTCGGGCGTTCGACCCCTATAAGCATCAGCCCATTCGTTTCGACGGGCAAGAACGGTAAGCACACCATCATGACGGCGCCATAAGCGAGGAGTTGGAACCACTCCGGGGGTGCCATTTTCGTTTGGGGGCATCCGAACGAAAACATAACTGTAAGAAAATATGGTCAGAGTTACCCCTAGGGTACGCAGCGGAATTTCAAAATTTTCTTAACATACAGGTTAATTGATTATGCATATGTCGTATATATATAAACACGTCAATTAGAAGACTAACCTTACTTCCAAAGCAGCTTCCAAGTCTTCGTAATATTCCGGTGTATCTTCTCCTTCGTCGAAGTCGAAGATATCTACAATACTCTGTATATCTGCAAGACAATAAGAGTTAGTTTCCAGCTCCTAGAACCTCAACCTTGGTATCCACGGATGAACAGCCTATCAGAAGAATGCTAGGATATTCTTTGTGTGACCAAGAAGATGGGGCGGCGATTCCTCCGGTGAGGTGGCGCGCGCGGGTGGCTAAGAGGAGAGGAGAGCTTTTTATTTTCTCTAAGAAAACTGGGTAGAATAACTGTAAAAGTCTATGTCGGAAACTGTGTGTAAAAAGCTCTCTAATAGTCTACTATATATAGTAGTCTATAGAAGCCTAAAGTATAAGCAATTAGACTTCGTAAAGGAATAAGAATCTAATTCTTATCGCACAGCGAAACCAATATCAAGTCTAGATTCATTCCCAATCAAATCAAAACTCAATCAGGAAAATCTAACTTATCCCTTGGACTTCTAATAGAGGAAGGAGTCGAACTCCTTCCCCTTATCCAGCCACGCGCGCGCGCGCCCTGTCCTACGGGAGGTGGGTCCCAATTTTAGGACCCACTTATATTTCTAAGGCAATTCAAACTCTAAGTAGATTTTGCCCAAGTGCATATGTTAATTCTAAATTAACATATCCTTTCTAATCAAACCTCTATTATATTTCTAAAATATAATCTTTATTTGTATTTACATAAAATACAATTAATTAGTCAATTCAATTAATAATTCCAAATCATTAATTGAGCCACGAAATATTATAATTAATTCCAAATTAATTATAATCCATCAATCACAATTAATTCCAAATTAATTGCGATTCCATCTTCAAGGATATTCTGATAGGCTGAATCACCACATAGTGTGACCCATAGGGCCTCATCGTATTAAGCAAGTCCTAGACTAGGCAACATGGAATTCCTAGACGGTTCCATTTGCAATATTAATACGTGAGGACGTTTGAGAGGTTTCTCAAAGCTAACCCTTTCATTGCGAAGCCTGTTGCGCTCAACGCGGCGATGGTAACGTCCCTTCATCTGACTTGCTCGAATTTATCTAGGATCGATGAAGTGTCTATCCCAATAATACATCCACGGGCGTCTCAGGGAGTTGCTTGGTTAAGATATACTTATGACCATCATAATATATCATTTGCACTGGCCAGTGACTTTACCAACACAACTATGCAGACTATGAGCAGTGCTCTCCTGTGCTACACTTGAGAGATGAATCCTTCACAGAATCACTTATCATCCCCATTTGTATGTAGCCATAATCCTGGATCGTGTCTTAGGTCAGCTGCTTATTCAGAGCTGACATCGACGGGTCCACCAAGGATATGGGGCAACAAATGTGATGATAAAGTCCTGTAAGTACAAAGGACGAATGACATCACTTCGACCACTTACCGTTTCCCATAGACACTTCGGTGTAGAGTATACATCGATGGGAGTGTCCGGTGGGTACTTCCATTGTTCGATAAAGCTTATTCGAACAACTATGCGCAGTTATGGGAACGTTTCTCGATTGTCCAACAATCCGTTCCGTGGCCGTGGGATCGGCTCACACTTGCTCCAACAAGTATAACCTCCACGCATACAGGTCTTGTCTGGTTCATTCAGACCCCTACATCCGAGATGAACCTCGACTAGGGAGAGTTTGGGATAGGTGATAACTCACATAGCTCCCACTATCTGTGTGATCAGTCATCTATCCGAGGGGACATGTTTAATATCAATACAAACAGTAATAGAGATATGACATGATGCATGCCCGGTGTAATATAAATATGAAACCGGTACTCAATAGTAAAATGCAACAAACATATATTATATTACGTTGACCTGTGTAATAGTACATACATGCCCTCTATAAGGGCACCATGCCCTTAGTAAGGACTGTCTCTAGGACATATACACTATCAATCTCCCACTTGGACTAGAGCCAGTCACCTTTATGCCTAATACCCAGATTAGCATAATGTCTTAAGTGAACTTCCATTGATAAGACCTTGGTGAAAGCATCTGCCATGTTGTCCGTGGTAGAGACACGTTCTATACTAACTTCTCCTCTATCTATAATCTCACGTATAACGTGATATTTTCTAAGTACATGTTTGTTCTTGTTTGTAGATCTAGGCTCCCTAGCTTGAGCGACGACGCCCGTATTGTCACAATAAATCGTTATTGGACTGGGCGCAGGAACAACCCTTAATTCCTTCAAGAACTCTGAAATCCAGACAGCTTCTTTCGATGCTTCTGATGCAGCAATGTACTCGGCTTCTGTGGATGAGTCAGCAACCGTGGCTTGCTTAGAACTCTTCCAACAGACAACTCCTCCGTTCAATTTGAATACGTATCCTGTCTGTGACTTAAAGTCATCAGGATCTGATTCAAATCCAGCGTCGACATACCCAGACATCTTTAATTCTGGTTCTCCACCAAACACCAAGAACATCTCTTTAGTCCGTCTAAGGTACTTAAGAATGTTCTTCACAGCAGTCCAGTGAGGTACTCCTGGATTCTGTTGGTGTCGACAAGTGACACTAAGCGCATATGCCACATCGGGCCTTGTGCAATTCATTGCATACATTATAGACCCTACTGCCGAAGCATAGGGCACACGACTCATTGCATTTCTTTCTTCATCAGTTTTAGGACCATCCTTAACTGATAAGATAATCCCATGCCTAGCTGGGAGAAAGTATCTCTTTGAGTCGTCCATCTTATAACGCTTCAGTATTTTGTCAATGTAGGTGGACTGTGTCATTCCTAACATCCTCTTGCATCTATCTCTAAAGATCTTGATCCCTAGGATGTAGTTCGCTTCACCCAAGTCCTTCATCGAGAAGGTACTTGATAACCAAACTTTAGTCTCTTCTAGCATAGAGACATTGTTCCCCATGATCAAAATGTCATCTACATAAATGATCATGAAAACAACTCCTTTGTCGCTGTGTCTCGCGTAGACACAGGGATCTTCCTTGCTTCTGATGAAGTCAAACGATTTGACAGCTTCATCAAAGCGGATATTCCAGCTCCTTGACGCTTGCTTTAGCCCATAGATGGATCTTTGTAATTTGCATACATCAGTTGGCCTGGTTTTACTAATAAAACCTTCCGGCTGTACCATATAGACCTCTTTCTCAAGGTTGCCATTGAGGAAGGCAGTCTTTACATCCATCTGCCAGATTTCATAATCATAGTAGGCAGCTATCGCAAGTAGAATTCGAATGAACTTCAATTTTTCTACCGATGAAAAGGTTTCATCGTAATCGATGCCATACCTTTGCGTGTAGCCTTTCGCCACAAGCCTAGATTTGTGCGTTTGTACCTTGCCATCGACATCTGTCTTTCGTTTAAAGACCCATTTGCACCCAATAGGTCTAACCCCTTGGGGCAAGTCTACCAAGTTTCAAACTTGATTCTGGTACATTGAATCCATTTCTAATTCAATGGCCTCTTGTCATTTATCTGAGTCAATATCAATTATTGCCTCTTTGTAGGTCTCGGGATCTTCCCGATCTGATAAACCGACATCAAGTTCACCGATGTCTTCTATCATAAGGCTTTGCTTCTGAGGTCCTTTTAGGATCCTCTTCGACCTACGGAGCTCGACTTGTTCTGGTGCTTTTCTTTTCTGGCTTCGTGTAACACGAACATTATCAGTGGGTACTGATGCAGCTGGTCGCTGGGCGCGACCCTGTTCCCTTGCGGGAGGCTGCTCTTGTGCAACTTGTTGCACAGGTTGGTTGACAACGGGTTCTCTTGGTGTGGTTTCAACTGTTGATCTAATCACAGGACTCCCACTGACTATGACATGCCTAGAAAGTGTCATATCATCACCCTTGTCTGCTTTGAAAGCTCCCACTGAACTTGAGTCCAAATCATAAGATTTAGAGACCTCATGTTCGCGCGTGTCAAAGTCTTGAATTTCTTCAAGTTCTATCATGTCATCTAACCTCTCTTCTTCGAGGTATTCAGCTTCTAAAAACTTCACGTTTCTAGATATGATCACCTTGTGATCTTCAGCATGATAGAATTCATAGCCTCTCGTCTGACGAGGATAGCCTATGAAATATACTTTGACACCCTTGGCATCTAACTTATCAGTGAGCATCAATTTGACTATCGCAGGACAGTCCCAAGGTCTAAGATAGCCTAGTGAAGGCTTCTTTCCCTTCCACAACTCGTAAGGAGTTTTCTCCACTAATTTAGATGGTACAAGATTCAGAATGTAGATTGCAGTTTGTAGTGTATATCCCCACAGATACTTTGGAAGAGTCGAGAATCCAATCATTGATCTTACCATGTCTAACAGGGTTCGATTCCTCCTCTTAGACACACCATTTAACTGAGGTGTTCCAGGAGGAGTCCATTGCGATTGAATTCCATTTCCCTTCAAGTAATCGATAAATTCTTCACTAAGGTATTCACCTCCTCGGTCTGATCGAAGAGTGACTATCCTTAGGTTCAATTCATTCTCGACCTCGTTCCTAAACTCCTTGAATTTTCCAAAGGTCTCGGATTTATTCTTCATAAGATAAATATATCCATACATTGAGAAATCGTCAGTAAAGGTAACGAAGTAAGGATAACCCCCACGCGCATGGACTTTAAACGGTCCACATACATCGGTATGTATGAGCTCTAAGCAGCGAGTGGCACGAACACCTTGTCCAACAAAAGGTTTGTTCGCATCTTACCCTTAATACAAGATTCACATGTACCATATGATTCAAAATCAAATGGTTCTAAGTAGTCCAACTTCCTTAGTCTTTGAATCCGTGTTTCATTGATATGGCCTAGCCGATAATGCCATAGATAAGATGGATTATTCTTCTTACTTGAAGACGGTTGTTTGTTATGTATTTGAAATAAAAGTAGACTACTTTGCAAAATATATAAACCATTCACCAAGCGAGCTTTTCCATAATACTGATCATTTAATGAAAAATAACAAGTATTATTCGCAAATCGAAAGGAAAAACCCATATTGTCTAACAATGGAATGGAAATAATATTTCTGACAATGGATGGAACAAAATAAACATTATCAAGTTCTAAACATTGTCCCGAAGGTAAATCTATCTTGCTGCGTCCAACGCGTTTGGCTTCAACTGGATTGCCGTTCTCAACATGCAAGTCGATTTCACCTTGCTTGACTAGCCTGTGATCAATTAGCCCCTCCACATTATTACAAATGTGTGAGCCACATGCTGTATCTAATACCCAACCATTGGAGTCAAAAGTAGTCATGTTCATTTCAATAACAAACATACCTGAGCCAGAAGCCGATGACTTCTTAGCTTGATCTGCCCTAAGCTTAGGGCAATCTTTCTTCCAATGTCCTTTCTGCTTACAGAAAAGACATTCATCTGTGCGCACCCTTCCGCTTCTATTGAACTTCCTTTTCTGGTTCGGACGCTTAGGCTTATCACTCCAAGTGTTAGCCTTGGCTCCCGACTTTCCCTTACCCTTAGCACCTTTGTTTTTCGGGTTTGGGTTAGACGGTTGTCCAACAAGCATGATCGACTTTTCCTTCTTAGGAAGAGTTTGATCATATGTCTTTTCAGCAGATTATGAAGTTCAGGCAGTGTTACGTTGATGAATGTGTATTTTACACTTTCATTCGAGTCTTTTTCACCTATTTTAGCTATCCTCTATGTTAATTTAGCTATATTTTAATGCATTTTATTAGAATAGTGTCACGTTTCCCTTTAGATTTTATTTTACAGGTTTTGGTTGAAATTCGAAGATTTCCGGGAAAATATATTGAAGTTGACAAGGAATTGATGTTCCAGAAGCCTATTTGGAGTATCTGAAGGTTTCCGGATGGGATTTGGAGTCTAGGGGCCGAATCTGGAGGCTAGAAGGCTACTAGAAGTGAGAAACCGAGTCCGAAAAGGGGAAGAAATCCAAAACCGCGTTGAAAATGAGGATTTCCGCGAGAAATTGTCTGGGGCGAACCGCCGCGCGTGTGGGGCGAACCGCCCCACAGTATTTCGAAGCCTATATATAGTTGCTCAGTTTTATCCGAAAATCATATCTTTCCAGACCTACTTTCTCACCTCTCTCTATAGTTTTAGGTAGGGACTTCCCAGAGCCTGTTCTGGGGGTCCGTAGCTTAGGGGATACTTTTTCATAGCAGTTTGGAGCTCATAGGATCGCAATCATCCGGAGATTGACAACCTTCGGTAACCTTGTATCTTACAGTTTATTCTACTTATTTTATTATATTCTTTCAACATGTTTTCTTCTATGATTTCTGTTGATTGCATGCCTATTATGAGTAGCTAAACTTATCGTTGGTGGTAGTATGTGAATTCTTAGCGAAGGGAAGATAATCATGCTAATGGCTATATCGCGCATTATACTCCGTGTCATTGCTTTATTTCGTTGATCAGGCACAACCTAAATTCTCGTATGTTGTATTAATTATTATGCACAATTGGACACTTATCGACCATCAGACCAATTATCTTCGTAGTGTTGAATAATTACGGAACACATTAGGACAATAGTGATTGACTTGTCAGACCAATTATCTTCGTAGTGCTTAATGATTGCAACAGGACACTAGATTGATTCAAAGATCTCTATGCAAGACCGAGGAATTTATGCATGATTATCGACCCGTTATGCTAAGAAGGACCATACTATCACCAATCTCCATTATCTGCTAGAAACCCCCTTTGCTATCTGTTTGCTATTTTTATATTCTAAATTAGATTTGATAAAGCTAGCTATAGTCCTGAGAGAACGACACTCGAGTCATTCTACTGCTACACTACGGTTTTCGTTGTAGTTGTGGATTGCCTTTGTCTAATTACAAATTTATTTGCTTGAATTCGGAGCACGACATCCGCGTTCATCATACGTCCTTCGCATTCATCGTGTAATTAATGATGAACTGTGAATACGAACTCGGCAATGATTGAAGGACAAAGATCACCATGATCTTGTTCTCTAGCTTAGCGCCGGCATCGGCAAGCTTTTCAAAGAGACCAATCATTTTGAGAACATGCTCAGACATGTTCCCTCCTTCACTGAGTTTGCATCTATGTATCTCTTTGATCAAATCAAATTCTACACTTCTAGTTGTCGTCTTAAAGAGCGACTCAAGATGCTTCAGCATCTCATACGGCAACATGCTTTCATGTTGCCTCTGCAGCTCATTGCTCATTGTCGCCAGCATAATATACTGCGCGGATCTAGCATCCTCAAGATGCTTATTAGACTTTGCCTTGTTGGCTTGATTCCAAGCAACAACCTGATCGGCAGTCTGATTTTCGCGGCACACGGGAATGACCTCGTCCAAGACGTACTCAATCTTTTCGTACCTCAGCACCAAACGTATATTCCTGATCCAATCTAGGAAGTTTGGTCCGGTCAAAATTTGCTTCTCTAAGACAGCACGGAGCGAGATACTCGCCATATCTAATATCCTAAGGAGAAATAATATAGAACGAAAATAATAAATCAACTATTGAAATATTATTTCTAAATACACAGTGAACATAACTAAACAACAAGGTCCTTTAGTTATTTAGCTCCCACTATTTTCACATATGCTTGCCCCCACAACAAACATACGGGTAATGTCCAACAAATTACCGTAGTGGCCAAGATCCAAATCCATACTATGCTATACTCCAATGGGGGCTCGTCGCATAGCATAATATGACCGGTAGGACTATCCAATTGCGTCACGCAACTCTTGGTTGTTAAATCTAATTTAACCCAATGCCCTACATACTGTACCTATCGAGGTCGCTAGATACAATATGCAGTAAGTCATAACCATAGGCTTACTCTAATCTGACGATTAATGCGAGTCTGTAAGACGAGGTCGCCAATACAAGAAAACGCAATGAAGATTCAGAATTAAAGCACCCTATGGAAAGCATCTCAGAAATACATACATATATATATATATATATATTTTTGTACTTATATTGGTTGGGGCTTGTAGCTTGAGGGTTGTTATCAGTCATCTACAAACAAATAAGGGCGTCGCCTACCCATCATGCATGAACGGTCTACACGTAATGGATGCCGCCTATCCATTCTAGTTCTAAACGCGGTCAAGCATATAATGGGTGCCGCCTACCCTCGCATGCATAGCGGTCGAACGGAAAGTAAAATACTTGGTATTTAAACATGCATTGTCAAACAATAGCATATAGAACATATGAAACAAGTAGTAGCCTATGTGGATGACAAATGACTTCATAATTTCATTATGAAAATTATAATCCCATACTTATAATCTCTATGAAATAATTAAAAATTTGGACTAGATTGAATAATCGAAAATTCTATTGACCAAGTAGCAATTTTCGAAAACCCGAAGGACTTAATTGTAATTTTAAAACCTTGGACGTGTTAAATCTAAAATTCAAAAGTAGAAGGACTAATTTGCAATAAACAATAAATTGATAAATTGCAAATAAACCTTTTAACTTTATACTAATTAAATTTTAACCCATCTAGTTAAAACAATTACAATTAAATCATATTTATATTCCAAATATAAAATTCAATCCTCAAAACTTTCAAAAATTCGATTTTGGGTCCAACCCGGAAAAAAAATAAAAATAAATAAATAAATAAATATATAAATATATATAGATATAGATATATATTATATATATATATATTATAGATATCTTATATATATATATATGTATATATATATTCTATCTATATATATATATATCTATATATATATATATATATATACTATATATATATATATATATCTATATATATATATATATATATATATATATCCCACGGTACCTGCGGCCCCGGGCGCCCGGCGCCGCTGTGCCTCGGGTGCAGGCGCCGGGCACCTGCTTCCGCAGGCTCCGGGTACCTGCGTCACACAGGTACCCGGGTGCCCGCGGCACACGGGCGCCTAGCGCCGGTGCCGCGGGCACGGCGCCTGCGGTGCCGCAGGCGTCTGCGTCACGCAGGCGGCCGGCCACCGCCTGCGTCACGCAAAATATATATATGTTTAATTTTTCATTTTTTTTGAAAAATAAATTCTAAATTATATAAAAACAAAATTTTTGAAAATCGAATTAATCATAGAATCAATTGCATCCACATATCTACAAAATCATACAATATATATATACGTAATCAATTAACCTCGCTCTGATACCACTGTAATAAATTATGGCCAGAGTTACCCCTAGGGTACGCAGCGGAATTTCAAAATTTTCTTAACATACAAGTTAATTGATTATGCATATGTCGTATATATATAAACACGTCAATTAGAAGACTAACCTTACTTCCAAAGCAGCTTCCAAGTCTTCGTAATATTCCGGTGTATCTTCTCCTTCGTCGAAGTCGAAGATATCTACAATACTCTGTATATCTGCAAGACAATAAGAGTTAGTTTCCAGCTCCTAGAACCTCAACCTTGGTATCCACGGATGAACAACCTATCGAAAGAATGCTAGGATATTCTTTGTGTGACCAAGAAGATGGGGCGGCGATTCCTCCGGTGAGGTGGCGCGCGCGGGTGGCTTAGAGGAGGGGAGAGCTTTTTATTTTCTCTAAGAAAACTGGGTAGAATAATTGTAAAAGTCTATGTCTGAAAATGTGTGTAAAAATCTCTCTAATAGTCTACTATATATAGTAGTCTATAGAAGCCTAAAGCATAAGCAATTAGACTTCGTAAAGGAATAAGAATCTAATTCTTATCGCACAAGGAAACCAATATCAAGTCTAGATTCATTCCCAATCAAATCAAAACTCAATCAGGAAAATCTAACTTATCCCTTGGACTTCTAATAGAGGAAGGAGTCGAACTCCTTCCCCTTATCAAGCCACGCGAGCGCGCGCCCTTTGGGACCCACTTATATTTCTAAGGCAATTCAAACTCTAAGTAGATTTTGCCCAAGTGCATATGTTAATTCTAAATTAACATATCCTTTCTAATCAAACCTCTATTGTATTTCAAAATATAATCTTTAATTGTATTTACATAAAATACAATTAATTAACCAATTCAATTAATAATTTCAAATCATTAATTGAGCCACCAAATATTATAATTAATTCCAAATTAATTATAATCCATCAATCACAATTAATTCCAAATTAATTGCGATTCCATCTTCAAGGATATTCTGATAGGCTGAATCACCACATAGTGTGACCCATAGGGCATCATCGTATTAAGCAAGTCCTAGACTAGGCAACATGGAATTCCTAGATGGTTCCATTTGCAATATTAATACGTGAGGTCGTTTGAAAGGTTTCTCAAAGCTAACCCTTTCGTTGTGAAGCCTGTTGCGCTCAACGCGGCGATGGTAACGTCCCTTCATCTGACTTGCTTGAATGTATCTAGGATCGATGAAGTGTCTATCCCAATAATACATCCACGGGCGTCTCAAGGAGTTGCTTGGTTAAGATATACTTATGACCATCATAATATATCATTTGCACTGGCCAGTGACTTTACCAACACAACTATGAAGACTATGAGCAGTGCTCTCCTGTGCTACACTTGAGAGATGAATCCTTCACAGAATCACTTATCATCCCCATTTGTATGTAGCCATAATCCTGGATCGTGTCTTAAGTCAGCTGCTTATTCAGAGCTGACATCGACGGGTCCACCAAGGATATGGGGCAACAAATGTGATGATAAAGTCCTGTAAGTACAAAGGACGAATGGCATCACTTCGACAACTTACCAGTTCCCATAGACACTTCGGTGTAGAGTATACATCGATGGGAGTGTCCGGTGGATACTTCCATTGTTCGATAAAGCTTCTTCGAACAACTATGCGTAATTATGGGAACGTTTCTCGATTGTCCAACAATCCGTTCCGTGGTCGTGGGATCGGCTCACTCTTGCTCCAACAAGTATAACCTCCACGCATACTAGTCTTGTTTGGTTCATTCAGACCCCTACGTCCGAGATGAACCTCGACTAGGGAGAGTTTGGGATAGATGATAACTCACATAGCTCCCACTATCTGTGTGATTGGTCATCTATCCGAGGGGACATGTTTAATATCAATACAGACAGTAATAGAGATATGACATGATGCATGCCCGGTGTAATATAAATATGAAAGCGATACTCAATAGTAAAATGCAACAAACATATATTATATTACGTTGACCTGTGTAATAGTACATACATGCCCTCTATAAGGGCACCATGCCCTTAGTAAGGACTGTCTCTAGGACATATACACTATCAATAACGCCTCTTGTATCCAGGGCCATGAGAAGATTGGAACTTTGTGAACAGTTCGAAGTGTCTGGTGGCCGAGAAATAATAAAAGCAACCTCCATCCTTGCTTTCGACCATCGAGAAGAAGTGTAGAAAGTTCGAGACAGTCACTTTACGGTTGATAGACTTGCACCACACACAAAACACAATCATCATCCCCACCCCATTCGGCAATAGCTGAGTCGGACATAACTCCAAAGAGTCCAAGATGTGGACCACTTTGTCACATATCGAGAACCTAAAACCGTGCTCTAAGGCTTGGATGGTTATAGCAATACAATCAGAGGGAGGGTTATACATCCTATCGTTCGGGCCAGGCAAGATAATCTCATACGTCCTAGGGATCCCGAATTTGTGGTACAAGGACTCAACTTCCTTTTTTCGAACCGAGCTGACATCCGTCGGAAGCCTATTATCCGAATTCGCTTCCATCGGAACCTCATCCAAAACCGCTTCGCCGTGATTTCGGCAGGATCGGCCATCTCAAGAATTCGACTTTGGCTCCTCAAAAGTCGAGTCGTCAGTGAAGGGCCAGGTTTTTTCGCTGCTAAAAGGGATCTTCGAACTACCTGGTTCGAGGTTAAAAAGGGGGACGAATCAGAAGGGGAGAAAGGGCCATTATCCCTACCTAAAGAGTTCGACCTTTTGTTTACACTAAAAGAGTT
The DNA here is from genome assembly GCA_028274465.1 of Plantago ovata. Classification (NCBI taxonomy): domain Eukaryota; kingdom Viridiplantae; phylum Streptophyta; class Magnoliopsida; order Lamiales; family Plantaginaceae; genus Plantago; species Plantago ovata. The sequence continues at coordinate 212,067 of CM051458.1, read as the reverse complement.
CGCATTGTTCGGGTCATCACCGGGTTGGTCAGCATTTCGTTTCGACATCCTTACAAAAACTACCAAAAGGAACAATCAGTTCGGATCCAACCCGGAATCCACTTGCTATCGAAAGGATGTAAAAACGAAAAGTTCAATCGACCCGACTACAAGTGTTCGACCACACAACTACCCAAATCAAAAGATACAAGGCAAAGAACTACATGTTCGACACCTACTATTTCGTTCGACACGGTTCGACATGCAAGGTAAAGGACATGTAAACTAAATCGTTCGACATCTACAAGGGAATTCGACGAATTCCCCCGGGTTCGACACCCACAAGGAATTCGACGAATTCCCCCGTGTCGAACGAATTCGACACCCACAAGGGAATTCGACGAATTCCCCCGTGTCAAATTCGTTCGACGCCCACAAGGGAATTCGACGAATTCCCCCATGTTGAACGAATTCGACACCGACACGAGGGAATTCGTTCGACACATGGGAAGTTCGAACGACGGACGGGTCACAGACGAAAAAGCCAATTCGTTCGACACGTGGGGAGTTCGAACGACGGACGGTCACGGACGACGGAAGGGTCACGGACGACGGAAGGGGCACGGACGAGTTCGACACAGACAAATCGTTCGACCAACAAAAACCAATTTGTTCGACATTGCTCGACGGTTTCGACACAGCTCGACCCACCCAATACCGCTAGACCGTTCGACCCACCCAACACCGCTAGACCGTTCGACCCACCCAACATACCTAGACCGTTCGATCCACCCAACACCGCTAGACCGTTCGACACAACTTGACCGTTCGACCCACCCAACGCTACCTACACCACCCGACCGTTCGACCCACCACAATTGTCTGAACCAAAAGAAAAACAAAGGGAGGAGAGTGCGACAAGCGGATCGGGCGGCAAGAAATCCCGCCAGAGTCTCCACCCAAAAAGGTGAGCGCCCGCCCCCAAATTACGGGAGAGGGGGTACAATCAACACAATAATACACACCACATAGCATATGAAGATGAAAAGAAGGAAAAAGAGCTCTAGGCCACAATAAAATCATCAAAATCGGAAAGACAAGACGACAAAGAAGCGAAAGAGAAGAATTCAGCCGAATTAAACAAAGAAGAAAGGGGAAGCATACCTGGAGCGAACGGCGGTCTAAGGGCGGCTTCCGGGAACAAAGGCCGGTGACAATCGAGCAAAAGGCGGCGGAATCGGAGGAGCTTGGCGCCGGAGTAAGGGAAGGGAAAGGGAAGATGTGGAGATAAAAGAAAAGAGAAGAAAGAAAGTCTCTACCCCCTTTTAACCACTCACTTGCAATATGGTTCGCCTAACGAGGCGCGTGAGCCCCACCTTCCCTCCCAAAAATCGACACGTGCGCTAAAGCTAGCAATTAAAACGCCGAAAATTACCGTAGTGCCCCCCACCGTAACAAATTCGAAATTCAAAGACCCAAGTTCACACCCGATCCCGCCACAACGATACCTCGAACAATAAATCTCTGAACTTTCGATGGTTTCCTTGCCATCATCCATCGAAACTTGGGGGACTCATGGTATGGGACAAGTGGTAAAGCTACGACTCGAACAACCTTGTTATGGACTCGAACGGATTACATGTTATGACCCCTCGAAGACCATGGAGTTTTCCCCAACCAACCCGAAGGTATCCACATGGGTCGAACTACTCAAGTGGTACGCTCCAAGGGTCGAACTACTCAAGTGATACGCTCCAAGGGTCGAACTACCACGGGGATCGAACAAGTATGCCGAACGAAGAGGCCATCTACTCTGGTCGAACACCAATAGAAAATGTGGGACCTCTACTGTATCTTATATATATGTCCTCATTTATTGCTCGTATCATTCAGTCATTACTATTCCATTTTCACTTCTCAACACATTAACTTGCTCGCCGGTCTAACTTCGGTAGGCCGGAGCTAAGTCCCCTCCCCCTTACTTTCCCCTCATTTTGCAGGCGCTCATCCCCGTTCACACTCAAAATACTCCTTCCATCAGCTTCCATGGATCGAGAGATGATGATATAGACTCCCTAACCGGTTTTACCTTCATCACCAGGCTCAGGCATTTCGTTAAATGGTTGATAATCAAAACATAAGCATATGCTATGTATTAAAAATCATTAAAAGAGTAAATAACTCTAAAATATATTTATTGATAATTGATTAATTAATACATACGAATGTGAATGGCCTTTTATATAGGCGAAGTTCACGTCACAAACTAAGACGACAACTAGTACTAGACTTCTAACCATAATGTAAATATAAAAGAATTGCAACTAATCTAGTAATATAATTAATTAGAGAACTAAATAATAATTATCAAAACAACTAACGTCATTGACCAAAAGGACCTGCCGGATTGGACGAATTTCGACCCATTTTTAAATTGTTTGGCAACTTCACTCCTTAAATCGTGCATTCTCATAAGTGTAGTTCGATTCGCGATCTCGATTCTTATTATTCCTCGGCCCTTTAAAATCGGCCTTGTCCTCAAGGTCATAAGCTCTTTCACTTTAAATTTTACTTTCCTCCACCTCGTGAATCCATCTTTATTGTTCACCAGTTGAGCCAAACCGCCTAAAGTACTTGATCTTGTAGCTCGGCGATGAATTCTCATGGCCATAAATGTAATACCCCGCATCCCACATCGCTTAAGAGTGAGTGAAATAAAGGGTATATATGTTAGACCACCACTCTCACATGGTATGAGGCATTTTGGGTGATTCCAAAAGCAAATCCGTGCGGGCTCAAGCCCAAAGAAGACAATATCATACTGTGGGGACGTGTGTGGGTCCGTCCTGAAGTAACCACGCCGACCGGATTGGTCGGATCGTTACAAATGGTATCAGAGCCTAGATCAACCCAAAGCCCGCACCGGATGGACGGTTGGTAAAGGTTATTGTCAGTTTGTCACCCCCACCACTTAAGGCGCTAGGCTTTAAGCGGGGTAGTTTGTAATACCTTTTGGGTGATTTCAAAAGCAAATCCGTGCGGGCTCAAGCCCAAAGCGGACAATATCATACTGTGGGAACGTGTGTGGGTCCGTGCTGAAGTAACCACGCCGGCCGGATTGGTCGGGTCGTTACAAATGATATCAGAGCCTAGATCAACCCAAAGCCCGCATCGGATGGACGGTTGGTAAAGGTTATTGTCAGTTTGTCACCCCCACCACTTAAGGCGCTAGGCTTTAAGGGGGGTAGTTTGTAATACCTTTTGGGTGATTCCAAAAGCAAATCCGTGCGGGCTCAAGCCCAAAGCGGACAATATCATACTGTGGGAACGTGTGTGGGTCCGTCCTGAAGTAACCACGCCGGCCGGATTGGTCGGGTCGTTACAAATGATATCAGAGCCTAGATCAACCCAAAGCCCGCATCGGATGGACGGTTGGTAAAGGTTATTGTCAGTTTGTCACCCCCACCACTTAAGGCGCTAGGCTTTAAGGGGGGTAGTTTGTAATACCCCGCATCCCACATCGCTTAAGAGTGAGTGGAATAAAGGGTATATATGTTAGACCACCACTCTCACATGGTATGAGGCCTTTTGGGTGATTCCAAAAGTAAATTTGTGCGGGCTCAGGCCCAAAGCGGACAATATCATACTATTGGGATGTGTGTGGGTCCGTCCAAGAGTAACTACGCCGGCTGAATTGGTCGGGTCGTTACAAATTGTATCAGAGCCCAGACAAACCCAAAGCCCGCACTGGGTGGACGGTTGGTAAAGGTTATTGTCAGTTTGTCACCCCCACCACTTAAGGCGCTCGACGAGGACGTCGAGGCTTTAAGGGAGTAGTTTGTAATGCCCCGCATCCCACGTCACTTAAGAGTAAGTGGAATAAAAGGTATATATGTTAGACCACCACTCTCACATGGTATGAGGCCTTTTGGGTGATTTCAAAAGCAAATCCGTGCGGCTCAGGCCCAAAGTGGACAATATCATACTGTTGGGATGTGTGTGTGTCCGTCCAGGAGTAACCACGCCGGCCGGATTGGTCGGGTCGTTACAAATTGTATCAGAGCCCAGACAAACTCAAAGCCCGCACCGGGTGGACGGTTGGTAAAGGTTACTGTCAGTTTGTCACCCCCACCACTTAAGGCGCTCGACGAGGACGTCGAGGCTTTAAGGGAGTAGTTTGTAATGTCCCGCATCCCACATCGCTTAAGAGTAAGTGGAATAAAAGGTATATATATGTTAGACCACCACTCTCACATGGTATGAGGCCTTTTGGGTGATTACAAAAGCAGATCCGTGCAGGCTCAGGCCCAAAGCGGACAATATCATATTGTTGGGACGTGTGTGGGTCCGTCTAGGAGTAACCACGTCGGCCGAATTGGTCGGGTCGTTACAATAAACCCACGTGTATCATTAGTGAGCCCAATTTCCAACGTGCAATTTTGAACTTAGCAAATTTCCACCGTAAATAACCACACATATAGCCAACCCAAGTACACAAGAGATCTTGTTGCATCAACAAAGCATAATCATCTTGGATTAATGATGTTCCACGGTCCGGCCACTTCAGTGCACAATCCAAATCAATATGTAATTTAGAACCCCGGTCTTGTACCTTACTCTTTTCCAATTTAATAATCCAAAATTTCCACCGTAATGAAACTCTGGAGTTCTACAAGCGGGGTCGGCAAGACAAAAAGTTTCGACACCAACTTGTTTCCGGTCCTTAGAACAGTCAAATAAACAACTATCTAAGTTGTTGACATTAACCAAAAAGCTTTTGCATCTGAATAAAATTTGCCGCAGAACCCAATCCATAGGATCATCTTGCATATCTAATTTCTTTCTCTCATCAAATCTATCTTCCGCACATCCAATCATAGAAATAAATTCCTGGTGTGGAGTAAAGATATCCTCACTTATCATCTCTTCCCGCGTCACAATTACAATATCATGGTCACCAATTTTTGTACCATTAACTCACACATCCCGAACAATTAAATTATCCTCTACACCGTTCACATCTTCGTCCGAATATTCATCCCAAATTGCACAATTATTTTCACCATCTCCATATTCGACATCCCAAATAGGTTGACCAATCCAACTAAATCCATCCTCGTCATCATGATCTAATTGAAATAAATTCTTCAACTCATATGACAAATTGGAATTAATTACCTCCATTGATGAATTTGAAAATTCCCCAAAGAACAAGGCTTCTAAATTCCATTCGATATCCTCCATAGAAAATTCTCGTCGAGCCTGTCTTTCACAACGAATCGCCTCTTCTTGTTGCTTCTGCTTTGCAAGATTTTCTAGATGACGCCTCCATTGGCTTCTTGACTCAGCCAACTTCTTCTCACGACCCGCTTGATCTTCTTGGAAACTCTTAATCAACCTTCTTGAGTCTGTCATACATTCTCGAATCTTCTGAAGCTCTCTGAATATTTTCTTCATCGTGATGATCAACAAAACCGAGCACAATGACCTCTATTCAAATCACGGAATCAAAGAGAGAATTAACTCTCAATGAAAGCACCAATGATAGACTCCGCGATTTTGGATAGACGAATTCACTCACACGCTCAGGCGCTGTTAGTAAATTCCCCTCTAATTCCAGGCTCAAGCTCTTCGTTAAAGGGTTGACAATCAAAACATAAGCATATGCTAAGTATTGAAAATCGTTGGAAGAGTAAATAACTCTAAAATATATTTATCAATAATTGATGAATTAATACATACGAATCTGAGTGGCCTTTTATATAGGCAAAGTTCACGTCACAAACTAAGACTACAACTAGTACTAGACTTCTAACCATAAGGGAATATTACTTCTGGACCCCCTGCTAGATGACATCTTTTCATCTGAAGGACCGTCTTGCAAAGAATTACATTCAGGCCCATTTGGCCCTTCCGGTGTTGACCACAAAATTTTGAGATTTTCTCTCTCATACAACCAAACATGGCCTTAGATTTTCTTTTTTAATTTATCTTTTTTTTTCCTTTTTACTTTTTTTTCTTCTTCTTATTAAAAAATCCAGTGCCGAATTCCGGCACCGGAACCGGTGGCAGCTCCGATCTGGGCTGCCACGCAGCTCCAGATCGGAGCTGCAATGGCAGCTTCCGATCTGAGCTGCCATGGCAGCTTCCGATCTGGAAGCTGCCAGGCAGCTCTGGTCAGAGCTGCCCTGGCAGCTTCCGATCTGGAATGGAAGCTGCCAGGCAGCTCCGATCTGGAGCTGCCATGGCAGCTCCGAACAGAGCTGCCCTGGCAGCTCCGATCTGGAGCTGCGTGGCAGCTCTGACCGGAGCTGCCACCGGTTCCGGTGTCGAATTTTTGAAGAAGAAGAAGGAAAAAAAAAAAGGAAAAAAAGGATAAAAAAAAATTTTGGGACTTATTTTTTCATATTAATGTTGTTGGGATAGATTTGCAATTACATTTGGGATCCATTTGAAAATTTTAAAAGTTTTTCGTGTAAATTTCATAAACTAGAAAATATTGAGGATCAATGTATAATAAACATAAATTAATGTTGTTTGGTCAATGCAAAATTCTGAATTTTGACCAGGGGCATGGATGTAATTAAAATCCACCTAGTTAGAGACTATATGTAATTGATGAACTAATGGTCCGTTATATGTAATTAGGACATCTAAGAGGGGTACTGTAATTTGTCCTAACTATAATGTAAATATAAAAGAATTGCAACTAATCTAGTAACATATTTAATTTTTTTTTTTTAGAGAATAGTAACATAATTAATTAGATAACTAAATAATAATTAGCAAAACAACTAAGGTCATTGACCAATAAGGACTTGCCGGATTGGACGACTTTCGACCCCTTTTTGAATCGTTTGGCCACTTTACTCCTTAAATCGCGCATTTTCATAAGTGTAGTTCGATTTGCGATCTCGATTCTTATTAAAATGCTGACATGGCGTTAGATAGAGTTTGTGGGTTGGAGATAGTCTTATATCCGATTGATGATACCTGCAGCTTAAGCACACTTGTCTTTTACGCATTGGCACGTTGTTATTTATAAGAAACTATATCCGGCAAATGAAGAGCCATTACGAAAATAATAAATGGAACACAAATTAAGACGGATCATATAATAGAGAAAAGGAAGATGGGGTATACATATTTAGGTGTGTGAGACAAAGAATCCGGTATGAGCATTTGATAAGGTAAGTAGGTTAATTTACTTGTATTACTACGGGTAGAGAAATGGATGGATCGGGGAGGAGAGGTGCGAATGTGATGAAGTCAGTAGTGACGATGATATGATGAGGCTTGCCATGGTTTATTTTATTTTATTTTTCAAACGGCAGCTAGACTCTATGATTGGTTGGCAGTTCAGTTCATTAATTCAACCGGCTAATAGGAAAGATTTTGGTAACAGACTAAGAATACTCTTTGATTTCACATTCTTTGCACCTTCGTTTCATGGGAAAATCGCCAAATTCATCCCATAAATTGACGGGTGGTGCAAAATTTTGAGATGAATTTGACTATTTTACCATGAAACGGAGGTGCGAAGAATGTGCAATCAAAGAGTATTGTTTCCTCGTGACTAGTGTAGTGTGTTACCAAAATCTTACAATTAGCCAGCTGAATTAATGAACTGGACTACCAACCACCAATCATAACAGAGTCTAACTGCCATTTGAAAAGTAAAATAAAATAACATAATCCTCTTAATTACAAACCAAATTCTCTTTCTTCTCTTCTCTTCTCCTGCAAATTCAATCTTCACAGCAACAATTAAATACGTCTAGATACAAAGATTAATCGAGCATTAATTATGTTAGACGAGGGATGGTTAAGATTGAGGTACGGTCATAACGGATGTGGGGTTCGAACATGCTTTTATGCTTCAACTAGTGTGGTTTTGAGTCTAGGTATGGTTTTATTGTTCGGTTGTGCATCCCTTATGCACTTGTAGTTTGTATTTGTAAACTCTTTTCTATTATTTAATATATTTTTGCTTCTAAAAAAATCGAGCATTAATTATAAACAATCTTTTATTTAAAACCAGCTAGTTAGCGAAATATAAAACCAACAACAATACTACTGTATAATGCAAAATGGGAAGAGGTAGCTTTAAAATTATCAAAATGATTAATCGATAATGATGGCAATAACTATGAATATGAGCATTAAATTTTTCCTCCTATATATTCCACCAAAGATCGATAAGAAGCCCACATGTTGTCTGGTAGCTGTAACATTAATTTTTGCAGTTTGACTTGTTGACGATTGAAACAATATAATACTTCTTCAATTAGCCAAATAAAGCTCAAGGTTGTAAAAGTTTTAGCTAGAGGAGTATGAAACTTTTTACTGTATCTTGTCGATATTGCTAGTATATATATATAGATCAACTTGTTTTCTTCGTCTTTTAACGGGTGAATTCAAAGTGTGCCATTGCACCAAGGATTCAGTACTGCAACGACGACCACATGAGCATCTCTATATATCATTTCATTCATTTGGTATGACATGCAATCAAAATGTGTTACTAGGTGAAGTTAGTCACACCCGTTTGGTGTGATTCATCTAAAATAAAAAATAAAAAAAAAATAAATCGATTTGAAGTGTACTAGACTAATTAAGAAGCTACTCGATCATATACTCAAATCAATAAATCATCATCAACAAACAAAAGACATAATTTAAATTGTTCATGTATATAATTGTTTTTCTTGTGAATTAAGACAATAATATGGTAATAATTTTGTGAATTCGACCGCGCTCCAGATCCATATATAAGCATCCAAGTTCTTGATTAATCAACGTAGATCATCACAATTCGCCAGTTCTTGATTAATTAATTACTATTCTCTTTTTCCATTTTTCTACTCTCCCACATGTGTTTTTTTTTTTTTTCATTTCATCCGTAGTAGTATATATAATGAAGCAAATCCATGGATTAATTAATTAGTGGAGTGTTTCGCCCAAAATTAACCCTTAAGTTTAGTTTTTATTCGTCCGAGAATCCCGCCCTTTATATATTTTTTCCCTCCTTGTGGTGTATCTTTTCCTTTTTCCTCTCTTTATTCTCTTTTTACTAATAAAAACGGAAGTCTCCTTCAATTATGACCTATAATTCCTCTTCATTCTTTTAATAATCCAAACTGAATTAAGTCGTCTCCTTCCGTTCTGAGCTAAACATATGCCGTGAATTACATATATACCCCGTCAAAATTATCTAAGTTAGTCTCCTTCAATTATGAGCTAGACATATACCCAAATCATGGGTACAAAGAACTAGCTAGGTTGAAATGATTTCGTTTACATGTAAAAATAAAGATCTACTATATATCATCATCTAATATATACAATACAATATCTTACTATAAATATAAATAAATAGATAGGGTAGAAAAAGAATTAAAGCAAAGGAAAGAAATCATGCATTAATGCAATCGATCGATGAAACCAAGCAAATCTAATATTGACATAATGACATTCCATTTTCTAATTAATACTAAATATTTAGGTATATATATGTTGTTTTGGAGAATATACTAGAATAGAGGGACAAGATTTGTTAAATCAATCAAAATCCCTCCAAACCGCGGTTAGGGTACAGTTCACACGCGGATGAACCGCGGTTAGGCTGCGGGTGAACCGCGGTTTACACACGGCTGAACCGCGGTTAGGGTACAGTTCACACGCGGTTGAACCGCGGTTAGGACGCGGCTGAACCGCGGTTTACACGCGGCTGAACCGCGGTTTACACGAGGGTGAACCGCGGTTAGGGTACGGTTTACACGCGGCTGAACCGCGGTTTACACGCGGCGGAACCGCGGTTTACACGCGGCGGAACCGCGGTTTACACGCGGCTCACACGCGGGTGAACCGTGGTTAGGGTACGGTTCACACGCGGATGAACCGCGGGTAGGGTGCGGCTGCACCGCGGTTAGGGTGCGGTTCACACCCGGATGAACCGCGGTTTACACGCGGCTGAACCGCGGTTAGGGTCCGGTTCACATGCGGGTGAACCGCGGTTTACACGCGGCTGAACCGCGGTTAGGGTACGGTTCACACGCGGTTAGGGTGCGGGTGAACCGCGGTTCACACGCGGCTGAACCGCGGTTAGGGTACGGTTCCCACACGGCTGAACCGCGGTTAGGGTACGGTTCACGCACGGGTGAACCGCGGTTGGGGCTCGGATAGCGAACCGACCGCGGTCTCCACGCGGATTGCGAACCGGACGCGGTTCAACCACTGTTGTGCCACGGTTTACCCACGGCTCGGACGCGGTTGGAGCGCGGTTTAAACACGGTTGCTACGCGTTTTATCACTATTCTGGCCCAAATTTAACCGTGTTTCCGCGGCCCAGCAAATGAATATTTCGGGCTTAGGGAAAGAAGCCCAATAACCCCAAAACTCTAAAATCTTTATTACAAAAATAGTTACAAACTTTACCGAAATTCCAAATAGTCCATAGCTTTCGGAAATAACAACTGAGTCAAAAAAAAAAAAAAAATTCAAGTAAAAAAAGTTTAACACAAATAAAAAGTAAAAAAGAGTTTTAACACAAAGAAAAAAAAGTTTAACATAAAGGAAAAAAAACAAAACTAAAAAACAAAAAAAAAAAAAGTTTAGCAGAACAGATATATAGTTTAATTGAAAAAAACGAAAAAAATATATTTTGGAACAAAGAAAAAGAAAAAAAAAACAAAGTTTATAACAATTAAAGGTGTTTGAACAGCAGACGACTTTCTTCTGGATTTTTTTGACAATGCGGCAACCTGAAAAATAAATTATATGGGTGAGTAAAAGATCATTCACACGAGCTACAAATCCTTCAACAAACACAATTAAAAGCTCCCCACGTAAATCTCAGTACCAACATTTATATGGGACCACTAACAAATTTTCTCTTTCAATTGACTACCATAGCAGCTGCTGAGAAACAACCAAAAGCCACAAGACAACAAAGCACCAACCAGAATGCTACAGAACAGAAAACAATACAGATGAGAACATGTCACCAACAAAGTTGAGGAAAAAGATGGATTTCTTCTTGCATTGCATGCACCTAGTCAACACAATCCAGCTAGATTCCTGCTCAAGAAGTCCATCCATAATGCGGACGATTGTAACGCTGTATGGGAACATCATGACATAATACCCCGATTTTTCTACTAGTAACGAAATGGAGCTGGAAACAAAAGGCAGGGACGCGGAAATGCTATTTTAGAAGTTACGGTGGGACGAAATGCTACTGTGACAGTAAAGTTTCCTAATATTCAAGATTAAAATATACGAATTTGAAAACTTACCCAGTATCTCGGCCCCTGCCTAATACTTACTATCCGAGTGGTTAACTAAACGAGTTTATGCTAGTACTATGTATCCGAATTAATCTACGTAAGCAGATACAGCTAGCTATTTAACTGAACAGATCTATATCAAAGGCGTGTAGGTAGAACAGGAAATCCATCACCAACAAATAGAGTTGTATTTTGAAGATATAAGAATAAAAAATGAAAAAGGTTGCATAGATATGATATGATGACAATTGACAAGTGAGAACAGTGAGGAAATGAAGGAACATACCAAGAAGATATTATAGACCTGACCAAGTCACACAGCTCCAGAATTAAAATTTAAAACTTGTAAAAGCTGGGTCTAAGTAAACAAATTTTAGCTTCAGTTCCATGCTAAATTCGTCTCACAGTCACCGATAGCAATAGAAAATACACTACTGATTATTGCTCACTCGAGAAGAAATATTTTCACCAAATGGCAGTCACCATGAAAAATTGAAAATCGAAATGAAATTAAACTGCAACGGTTATATATATGACACAAATCTATCAGATAATTAAAAAATTTAATAAGATTCCTATAGCCACAGAGATACAAGTAACAGCTATCACGGTTTCGCTTAGGATATACATGATCCTTCTGGTTCGGTTTACTGAAGAACTGTATGTTCAAAAACCTACAGGCTATAGCTAAGATCACAATCGTTACTGGAGAGTGGAGATTGTGCATGAATATTACAATAATCTGAATCAAACCTTACCCGTTTCATAATCTGCCTGAACAATTGGGATTACTCTCAGCAAATCTTCCTGGGCCGAGTTTACAAAGACATTGCCCAGTGTGTGAAACAAAGCTGCCGCACTTTCAAATCCAGTTCCAATGATACCTGGACTGAAAGTTAAAAAGGCAAAAACAGAAAATTAGCCATACAAGACAACAGGAAGCATCATCCAAGCATCCTCAGTCAACTTCACAATCATAAATGTAAAACAAACATCATAAAACAGTTCAGGACGGTGTTAAAAGTTCCATTTTTATGGTTGTATTTGCAAACCACCTGAAATACATGGTATACCCAGACCAGAAGACAGACATTTTGTCGGACCCATCTAATCTAGATCACTTTGATCAGCAGATTTTGACCGTTTGTTTAACCTTTGTTTATGAACTTGTAATTTTCAACAGACTCGGTTTTTGTACCAGAGTTGTACATATAAGTACTCAAGTTGCCCAGCATATTACCCTAACATATTCATCGCAGAAGGGGGTACATCTTACACCACAACATTTTATTTTATTTTTGAAAGATAATATGATATTATTAATGGGGAAATACACGGGGAGTGTATTACAATAACAAAGACAGACTAGAAACAAGACTGCTGTGGTCGGGCAAAGGGTTACTTGCAACCCCATTAAAGCTGCAAAATAACAGCCCCAAAAAATTACTTAAAAAATTTATGATCCGGGCTAGCAACGTCCTCAAAACATCTACTGTTTCTCTCTATACAAAGAACAGTATAAACTTAAAAGTAAATAGTAAATACAGATATCAAGTGAACTGACTTGGGATCAGTGAAGTCACACTAAGCATAGTTGCTCAGAAGATTTAAGTTAAAAGATGCAGCATGAGCAAAAGTAAAATAAAAACTTGACAGTTAAAGTCTCCATTCAAGATTCATCAAAAGCTTCAGCACAATACGGAGTTTCAGAAACAAAATTATCTTCAATGACATGAATAAGCAGCAACTTTACCTGAATGATCCCCTTCATTCTCCAGGCCTCTAGGCAAGTGACAGATTTATCATTGAGATGAAGCACTTCCACCTCAGAAGAACCTCTGTAATATATTGTCAATGCAACAATCATAAAGGAGCAATTACATAATAAAACAAGCATCATAATTCACATTTCGAACTAATTAGGAAACTTCGGGAAATCATAGCACGATTCAAAGATAGTCCATCTAGTGTTAGTCTACAGTTCGTGTGACATAACATTAGTCTCAGAGCTCTACAGTGTATTATGCCTGATCAAGATGCAATGCTACTCAACTGAAACCGCTTTAACTATGAAAAGTCCAAATGAGTAAAGTTCCAAATAAAGAGAATGATAGTCTCATATGCAGACACATTAAAATGCAAAATATGCGGGCAAGAGTAGGGATTAATGAACTTTTCTTGTCCTGGGGGAGGGCTGCACGCTTTAAAGCCAGGAGGAGGGAATGAAACTGTTGAGAAACCTGAAAATGATGGTTGCACGCAGAATATATGAGATTATACTACTGGAAGTACTAGTACAGAAGCTAAAATTCCCCCGGATGAAATTCTTGGGGAAATCTAGTATAGGAACAACAGCCAAGTGCATCTGATCAGGAGTGCACACGCATGACAGGGTTCAAAACTTAGGCACTTTATGCATGGACAGCAAAATGAAAATGAAAAATGTCTATAGCTGATGCAAACTAGTGTGCAATTATGCGGAAGAAGTGATTTCTCAAATATACTACCTAAGCACTCACACATGAACACTAGGTAAAACACAGAGATGTGTAATAAAATAGAATGTCAAATATAAATTCTTACAGCCAACTAGTCAAGTATCAAATCTGATAAAAAAAACAGCAGAATTTTGTTGATGAAACAAAGATGATGAGAACATTTAAATGAAAAAGATTGCTTTGTAAAGAACTCAGGCAGTCACTTCTGCTAGAAGAACAAAATAGAAAATCACTTGATAGAAGCATTAATATGCTATAGCGAAGAGGGGGGGCACAAGAAGAGTATACAGAGCAAACCTTTGAAGTTTTTGACAGCCCATTAAAAGAGATCGAACTCCTCTGTCAAGCGGCAGATCTGTAATTATAATCTCCCTATCAAGCAAACCAGTCGAAAGTCAAATAGCCTCTTTGAGTATGTACCAATACATTCCGAGGCTGCATTTGTAATATCAGAAACATATATAGCCAAGTTTTCTATTTCAAGGCATCCTTGAGCAATGGCAACTAACCCTCTGTGCGTGACACTGCCATTCTCACCTTCTGGCCCAAACACATCAGCTCCAAGCTCTATCCTAAGTCATTTCATTTGATTACAGAACTGGGCAAGAGCTTCCAGTCCAATATCTCCCATTACAACTCTCATTCCGGGAGGAAGGAGAACCAGCGGAAACGGCCATACTAGCGAGAAATCGTCATCGCGAGAAAAACCCTGACTAAAAGTCTGCTGCTCCTAAATGATGTACAAGCTTGTATCCAAAACATTGCCTCTGAAACCAAACAATAACCCCAAACCCAGAAATCAAGAAAATAACTTTTTTGCAACATTGCTTATGAGATAAGGAACAAGGTAATAGAGATTTTCATTTACATGCTTGCTTAAGTAGACGGCGCCCAAAACAAAATGGGTTTCCTGCGCCATTAATCAAGAAACTAGCTACCCAATCATATTGCCCATGAATCAATTCCATCTCTGACCCAAGTTTACACAAAACATAGCTTAGTCCTGGTTAGATCTAGTCCTTGTGGAAGGAAAAGGCAGAGAAGAGAGGCGAAATACAGAAGAAGAAGAAGAAGAAATACGGACACAAACAAGGAAGAAGAAGAAACGCACGCAGCTTTCGTGTACACAATGATATAAATTAGGTTTTTAATTGTTATGTGTCAATTTTCATGGGCGGGGCTTCTAAGTGTATTAGGTGGGCTTTTACAGTGTGGAGTTGGACTTGGTTTTTTATTTCATAGTAGTACTTCTATTGTATTGACTGATTGTCTAATTGACATGCACCCTTATTTTATTTTATACTGTATAAAACTTTTGTAAGGGATAGCTGGTGGAGATATCCTTGAATTGACACCAAACGTCCTCACGTTTGTGATCGTATAATTTGTTGAGCAATGTTATACATAATTATTCGTCTATTTGGAGTTTCCACATCTGCTAATCTGATGAACATGTGATTATGGGAGAGCATAGGGCTAACTCCCTAATCGCTATACACCAAGCACCGAGGAAATTTAGAACGAGGTTTGGAAGTACCGTGACTGCAACTATGAAATTGGAGGAGATTTTAAGACACACATCACCGAAGATTTTCAAATGGTTAAGGGGGAAGATATGGAGGAGGTAACAATCTTCCGTCATTACACATGAACCATAAAATTCTTATTCCGAGCTGTCTTGAGGTTAGGGATCATTTACGTTTTTTTTTTTTTCTTTTTTAATCATTGTTCAGACCGTCCTTGAAGTCCGATTTAGTGTATTGTTTTGCGAGCTCCTATGCCAATTATTTGTATAGAATGACATCAGTGTTATACATCCATTGTACTCATTTATGTTTAACTAGTTTATTTGTGGCTCCCAGACTTTCGATTTATACAAATGAGAACATTTACGAGAATCTTGTTTGGCATTTCAATTCAACAATACTCGTCACATAGAATGCTTGTCAGGGAGAAACATAAATACAACAAGATATTTCTTAACTCTTTTTAGACTTTTTATTGGGACCATCCACATTTTCGAAATAAAGTGAACTGCCATATTGAGTCACACACAAAGTAAAAGAATGTATGTCTCATGTGAAATTGGACCCTCCGGCCCATCCTCATGTAAAATTGAACGACCATCCCCCTTCTTGTGTGGAGACTGGGGGGATATAAATATCACAATAAGTTTACGGACCATTCCGACTCGATTTTATGGATTTAGTTCAGGAAAGACAATCACTTTGTGTAATGTTCTGTATGTTCCTAAGTTACGTAAGAACCTGATTTCAGGCCCTGTATTAAATAAGCTTGGTTACAAGCAAGTTTGTGAATCCGATAAGTATACCTTGTCAAAGTGTGGTGTGTATATTGGATCCGGTTATTATAATAATGGAATGTTTATGATGAATCTTAATGGAGTTTCGCATGATTCTGGTTCTGTATTTATGTCTTCTTCGAATTTGATTGATTCATCTCTATGGCATGTTCGTCTAGGATATGTGCATTATAAAAGGATGCTTGAAATGTCTAAAGATGATTTGATTCCTAATTTTGATGGA
This sequence comes from Plantago ovata, assembly GCA_028274465.1. Taxonomy (NCBI): domain Eukaryota; kingdom Viridiplantae; phylum Streptophyta; class Magnoliopsida; order Lamiales; family Plantaginaceae; genus Plantago; species Plantago ovata. The sequence continues at coordinate 195,756 of CM051458.1, read as the reverse complement.
AATGTAGGAAAGTGTAATACTTGCATGTTAACTAAGATCACTAGAAAACCTTTTAAGAGTATAATGAGAAAATTTGTCATACTTGAATTAATTCATAGTGATCTTTGTGATTTGCATGCTACTCCATCATTAGGGAACAAGAAGTATGTTGTTACCTTCATAGATGATGCATATAGGTTCTGTTATGTTTATATGTTGCATTCAAAGGATGAAGCCTTAGATAAATTCAGAATTTATAAAACTGAGGTTGAATTGCAACAAAATGGCTTGATTAAAACCTTACGCACATATAGAGATGGTGAATATTATGATCCTGTATTTTTCCAATCCGTAGGAATCATTCATGAAACTACGGCTCCTTATACGCCACAACAGAATGGTGTGGCAGAAAGGAAAAATAGAGCTCTTAAGGAAATGGTGAATGCCATGTTGTCTTATTCTGGTTTAAGTGAGGGATTTTGGGGAGAAGCTATGTTAACAGCTTGCTATTTGTTAAATAGGGTTCCTAACAAAAGGAACCCTATTTAACTACTGATTTGGTTTAACTATGTACACTCAAGGCATTCACTACTGATTTGGTTTAGCTAAATATGAAGACCACTACATTATACTATCATGGACGTCAATGGCCCAAGGAGGAATATTACTCGGGAGGGTGGAGTTCAATATCAAACATGAAAGAGTAAAATCAAGTATAAACCCATTGAATACCTTCAAATGAGGTGGTGTAGTATTGGTTCATATGCCAACTATTGGCCTAACAGCCTCCAGGTAGGTAACAAACAAGGAAGCAGTCACATGCAATTATCCCTCTCATTCCGGGAGGAAGGAGAACCAGCGGAAACGGCCATACTAGCGAGAAATCGTCATCGCGAGAAAAACCCTGACTAAAAGTCTGCTGCTCCTAAATGATGTACAAGCTTGTATCCAAAACATTGCCTCTGAAACCAAACAATAACCCCAAACCCAGAAATCAAGAAAATAACTTTTTTGCAACATTGCTTATGAGATAAGGAACAAGGTAATAGAGATTTTCATTTACATGCTTGCTTAAGTAGACGGCGCCCAAAACAAAATGGGTTTCCTGCGCCATTAATCAAGAAACTAGCTACCCAATCATATTGCCCATGAATCAATTCCATCTCTGACCCAAGTTTATACAAAACATAGCTTAGTCCTGGTTAGATCTAGTCCTTGTGGAATGAAAAGGCAGAGAAGAGAGGCGAAATACAGAAGAAGAAGAAGAAGAAGAAGAAATACGGACACAAACAAGGAAGAAGAAGAAACGCACGCAGCTTTCGTGTCTGATTAACTAGAGACCATAATGATAGAAATTAGGTTTTTAATTGTTATGTGTCAATTTTCATGGGCCGGGCTTCTAAGTGTATTAAATGGGCTTTTACAGTGTGGAGTAGGACTTGGTTTTTATTTCATAGTAGGACTTCTATTGTATTGACTGATTGTCTAATTGACATGCACCCTTATTTTATTTTATATTGTATAAAACTTTTGTAAGGGATAGCTGGTGGAGATATCCTTGAATTGACACTAAACGTCCTCACGTTTGTGATCGTATAATTTGTTGAGCAATGTTATACATAATTATTCTTCTATTTGGAGTTCCCACATCTGCTAATCTGATGAACATGTGATTATGGGAGAGCATAGGGCTAACTCCCTAATCGCTATACACCAAGCACCGAGGAAATTTATAACGAGGTTTGGAAATACCGTGACTGCAACTATGAAATTGGAGGAGATTTTAAGACACACATCACCGAGGATTTTCAAATGGTTAAGGGGGAAGATATGGAGGAGGTAACAATCTTCCGTCATTACACATGAACCATAACATTCTTATTCCGAGCTGTCTTGAGGTTAGGGATCATTTACGTTTTTTTTTTTTTTAATCATTGTTCAGACCGTCCTTGAAGTCCGATTTAGTGTCTTGTTTTGTGAGCTCCTATGCCAATTATTTGTATAGAATGACATCGGTGTTATACATCCACTGTACTCATTTATGTTTAACTAGTTTATTTGTGGCTCCCAGACTTTCGATTTATACAAATGAGAATATTTACGAGAATCTTGTTTGGCATTTCAATTCAACAATACTCATCACATAGAATGCTCGTCAGGGAGAAACATAAATACAACAAGATATTTCTTAACTCTTTTTGGAATTTTTTTTGGGACCATTCACATTTTCGAAATAAAGTGAACTACCATATTGAGTCACACACAAAGTAAAAGAATGTATGTGTCATGTGAAATTGGACCCTCCGGCCCATCCTCATGTAAAATTGAACGACCATCCCCCTTCTTGTGTGGAGACTGGGGGGATATAAATATCACAATAAGTTTACGGACCATACCGACTCGATTTTATGAACTATATATATAGTCCCACTTTTTAAATTGTATGTCTCACGTGAGACTTGACTATTTGTCCTCTTCGTATGGTCTCCCAATTTGAAAATTTAACCTGGTGTTCGCCATTAAGATCTTTAAAGATGATCATGAATGTGTGCACAATGAATTCAGAGTGTCGTTCTTCTGTGTGAGAAACATAAGCATGCATCACATCGAGTTTACGGACGCTTCCAAACTAATTCTCATATGAAACTTTTGCAACATTTTTTGTAATCGTCTTTTATAAAAAAAAAACACGTAAAAGTTCTTTGTGCAAAATAGAAATTGCAAAAAATAATATGTAATCTAACTAAATTAAAAAACGGTATTGTACAATCATAAATTCCAAGTCAAATCCATCAATGAAATCGATTTAAATATAATACTAATATTTTAGACATGTGAAACATTCGACTACGCGAGGTCGATGTGACGGAGTGTCCAATTCCACGGGACGCATACGTTTTCTTAATCAGTGTGTAGCTGTCAATTAATTACCAAGAAATTAATAATTAAAAAATAAACCAAAAGAATCCTGCTTTTTACTATATATAGAGTAATAGCATACTTATCCTTTCACGGGCTTGGCGTCTGGCTTCGTCACGACGAGCACCAAGTCCCCTCTCCCATCTGTATAATATATGAAAAAAACACAAATTAAGCTCTCAAGCTAATTAAGCAATTAATTAAAGTACTAATTATTAACAAAAAAGAGCATGTAAAAGTGGTAAAATAAATAATTTCTTACGCAATAAACTCGCTAGTCCGAGCTCTAACATCAAAGCGAAGTCGTCTGCGGAATGTAAGTTAAATTTATTAGTAAAATGCTACTCGTAATAGCTAATATACATGTGAGCTATCATCAGCAACAACCCTGGTCAAATCCGGATAAAACATTAGTATTTGAAAGTCACATGCATATTTGAGCATTCACAGCCCAAATAATTTTTTCCTAATCGTTTTTAACTCATTTCATATAATATTATATAATATTTTAAGTACGTATTTAACGATTAATTAAAATCAAATTCCCTTTTAATGATTTAAGATAAATATAAATAATAATTTTAATAACCACATAACTAAATATAATATATAAATTAATGATTAATACACTACGAAAGGTTTAGGCATGCACAAGTTTAGGCATGTGATGAATGTTCCCTATTTTTTTTAGTTGATCCATACAATTTTTAGGGAATATGATTTGATTTTAACACATATTTTGAGTTTTTGTCAATATTTAAGCAAAAAAAACATTTTAGGGAAGCTACTATGAATGCTCTTATATACTAGCACTAAGAGCATTACTTATGATTTGGAGTTTAATAGAGAATTTAAACATATAAGCCACGAAAAAATTCATCCCAAATTGAAACCTCCAATGGTTTGTGTTTTAATTGAGGCTTATATGTGGGTTTCATGTGCCACATGTTACTCAATTATTGTATTATATTTAAACAATTTTTTAAAATACTCTGGAACTTACAAGGGGTTACTATTTAGTAGTTCTTTCCCATTGGCTATTAAAATAGTAGTCCCAAAAAAGCCCAATTGGAGGCATTTTTGGACTTAAGTGGGGTTTTAAATCCCAATTAAGCCCCAATAAAACCTCCATAAGGAGTGCTCTAAACACCAACCTTTGTTGTTAAACACGCTTTTTGAAAAATCTATCTGGACTAGCTCATCGTCAAATATATATGCTCCACCTAACACATGTATGTATTGTCGTCAAACGTTTAAATAAGCTCATTGTAGCAAATAAGCTAATGTAAAACAATCCTGAAGTAAGTAGAGAAAATTACAAATCCCACCCCTCTTGTTGCGTCAGTTTTCAAAATCTTCCCTATTAGAAAATTAATTACATGTTGCTCCAAATAGTGCTAATTGTGTTGACCAAATTAGTTGGTACTGTTCAAATGTTGTTCACCATACATGCCCTTATCAATTTTATAATTTTTCAGAATTTAATTTTTCTTTTTTCTTCTTTTTTTTTTTTTAATTTTCTTCTTCTTTTTTTTTTTTTTTTTTTACCTTCTTCTTCAAATTCCGGTACTGAAAATTTTCCGGCAACAGCTCCAACTGGAGTTGTTTGAGCTGCCAAACAGCTCCAGTCGGAGCTGTGATTGGAGCTGTAAATGCTCCAATCGGAGCAACCCAGTTGGGATGGGTTGGTCCGATTGGAGCTGTTGGCCAGAGCTATTTAACAGCTCCAACCAGAGCTGGTCTGCTCTGACCGAAGCTTCGGTCAGCTCCGATTAGAGCTCTGTCCTTTTTTTATTTTGAATATTTTTCTTTTTTAATTTTTTTTACTTTTTATTTAAGTTAGTGGGATTGATTTTGAAATGTGATTTTTGTAGGGACATGTTATGGATTAATTTTTAGATCATTTTGAAATTTATCTAAGTGTTGAGTGTTTATTTTAAATAGTTTATAGTCAATTTTGTAAAATTAAGAAAATTTAGAGTCAAATGTGTAATTAAAAAAATAGGTTCTTTGGCTACTGAAAATTGAATGGGGACAAAACAAACATTTCCAAACTTTAGTTCGCTGATAGTCAAATCCGATCCGTGGGACAAAATGTAATTACATTTCACGAACAAAAGGGTAAATGTAATTAATATTTTAACAAGGAAGATTTTGTAATAAAAAATCTATGAAGGGTCCATATGAAATTTACCCTATATAATATCATCATCTACAACCCCTCGAAAAACAACTACTTAGACTAGCTCCAACCGGGTTTTATCAAAGTTTGATAAAACGTTTCCTGGCCAAACTTCTTACTCCATCGCTGTGTACATATGCGTTAGTTTAACTAACGCGTCTGCTAATAGCAAACGCGTTAGTTATGTTTTTCTTTTTTTTTTTTCTTTTTACTTTTCTTTTTATTTTGTATTGTTTTATCCTTTTACTATTTTTATTTTTACTTGTCTTATATTTTTATCTTCCTATCTTTAAATTTCCTTTTTGTTTTTATATGTTTATTATTTATTTTTCATATATTTCACTATTGATAAATTATATTAAAATATCAATTATAAAATTTAGAATATTTGAAATTAATATAAAACAACATTTAAATAATATGAAGTATGAAGTTTTATATTATTTTAATTTTATGTTATTTTAATTAATGACATTTAAATAATATGAATTGTAATGTTTTAAAAGAAATGGAAAATAGAATAAAGTAGTTTAAAAATAAATAGGAAAATGAAAGCAAAATTTGTGGTTAGATAGAGTTTGAAGGTTGGAGATGAAAAGTATGATAGAGTTTGATGTGAGTGGAATGTGATAGACTCCGCGATTTTGGATAGACAAATTCACTCACCCGCTCAGGCGTTGTTCGTAAATTCACCTCTAATTTTAGGCTCAGACACTTCGTTAAAGGGTTGATATCAAAACATAAGCATATGCTAAGTATTAAAAATCGTTGGAAGAGTAAATAACTCTAAAATATATTTATTGATAATTGATTAATTAATACATACGAATGTGAATGGCCTTTTATATAGGCGATGTTCACGTCACAAACTAAGACGACAACTAGTACTAGACTTCTAACCATAATGTAAATATAAAAGAATTGCAACTAATCTAGTAATATAATTAATTAGAGAACTAAATAATAATTATCAAAACAACTAACGTCATTGACCAATAAGGACCTGCCGGATTGGACGAATTTCGACCCCATTTTTAATCGTTTGGCCACTTTACTCCTTAAATCGTGCATTCTCATAGGTGTAGTTCGATTCGCGATCTTGATTCTTATTATTCCTCGGCCCTTTAAAATCGGTCTTGTCCTCAAGGTTGTAAGCTCTTTCGCTTTAAATTTTACTTTCCTCCACCTCGTGAATCCATTTTTATTGTTCACCAGTTGAGCCAAACCGCCTAAAGTACTTGATCTTGTAGCTCGGCGATGAATTCTCATGGCCATAAATGTAATACCCCGCATCCCACATCGCTTAAGAGTGAATGGAATAAAGGGTATATATGTTAGACCACCACTCTCACATGGTATGAGGCCTTTTGGGTGATTCCAAAAGCAAATCCGTGCGGCTCAAGCCCAAAGCGGACAATATCATACTGTGGGGACGTGTGTGGGTCCGTCCAGAAGTAACCACGCCGACCGGATTGGTCGGGTCGTTACAAATGGTATCAGAGCCTAGATCAACCCAAAGCCCGCACCGGGTGGACGGTTGGTAAAGGTTATTGTCAGTTTGTCACCTCCACCACTTAAGGCGCTAGGCTTTAAGGAAGGTAGTTTGTAATACCCCGCATCCCACATCGCTTAAGAGTGAGTGGAATAAAAGGTATATATGTTAGACCACCACTCTCACATGGTATGAGGCCTTTTGGGTGATTCCAAAAGCAAATTCGTGCGGGCTCAGGCCCAAAGCGGACAATATCATACTGTTGGGATGTGTGTGGGTCCGTCCAGGAGTAACCCAACCGGCCGGATTGGTCGGGTTGTTACAAATGGTATCAGAGCCCAGACAAACCAAAAGCCCGCACCGGATGGACGGTTGGTAAAGGTTATTGTCAGTTTGTCACCCCCACCACTTAAGGCGATCGACGAGGACGTCGAGGCTATAAGGGAGTAGTTTGTAATGCCCCGCTCGACGAGGACGTCGAAGCCTTTTGGGTGATTCCAAAAGAAAATTCGTGCGGGCTCAGGGCCAAAGCGGACAATATCATACTGTTGGGATGTGTGTGGGTCCGTCCAGGAGTAACCCAGCCGGCCGGATTGGTCGGGTTGTTACAAATGGTATCAGAGCCCAGACAAACCCAAAGCCCGCACCGGATGGACGGTTGGTAAAGGTTATTGTCAGTTTGTCACCCCCACCACTTAAGGCGATCGACGAGGACGTCGAGGCTATAAGGGAGTAGTTTGTAATGCCCCGCTCGACGAGGACGTCGAAGCCTTTTGGGTGATTCCAAAAGAAAATTCGTGCGGGCTCAGGGCCAAAGCGGACAATATCATACTGTTGGGATGTGTGTGGGTCCGTCCAGGAGTAACCACGCCGGCCGAATTGGTCGGGTCGTTACAAATGGTATCAAAGCCCAGACAAAACCAAAGCCCGCACCGGATGGACGGTTGGTAAAGGTTATTGTCAGTTTGTCACCCCCACCACTTAAGGCGATCGACGAGGACGTCGAGGCTATAAGGGAGTAGTTTGTAATGCCCCGCTCGACGAGGACGTCGAAGCCTTTTGGGTGATTCCAAAAGCAAATTCGTGCACACTCAGGTCCAAAACGGACAATATCATACTGTTGGGATGTGTGTGGGTTCGTCCAGGAGTAACCACGCCGGTCGAATTGGTCGGGTCGTTACAAATGGTATCAGAGCCCAGACAAACCCAAAGCTCGCACCGGGTGGACGGTTGGTAAAGGTTATTGTCAGTTTGTCACCCCCACCATTTAAGGCGCTCGACGAGGACGTCGAGGCTTTCAGGGAGTAGTTTGTAATGCCCCGCATCCCACATCGCTTAAGAGTAAGTGGAATAAAAGGTATATGTTAGACCACCACTATCACATGGTATGAGGCCTTTTTGGTGATTACAAAAGCAAATCCGTGCAGGCTCAGGCCCAAAGCGGACAATATCATACTGTTGGGACGCGTGTGGGTCCGTTTAGGAGTAACCACGTCGGCCGAATTGATCGGGTCGTTACAATAAACCCACGTGTATCATTAGTGCTCCCAATCTCCAACGTGCAATTTTGAACTTGGCAAATTTCCACCGTAAATAACCACACATATAGCCAACCCAAGTACACAAGAGATCTTGTTGCATCAACAAAGCATAATCATCTTGGATTAATGATGTTCCACGGTCCGGCCACTTCAGTGCACAATCCAAATCAATGTAATTTAGAACCCCGGTCTTGTACCTTACTCTTTTCCAATTTAATAATCCAAAATTTCCACCGTAATGAAACTCTGGAGTTCTACAAGCGGGGTCGGCAAGAAAAAAAGTTTCGACACCAACTTGTTTCCGGTCCTTAGAACAGTCAAATAAACAACTATCTAAGTTGTTGACATTAACCAAAAAGCTTTTGCATCTGAATAAAATTTGCCGCAGAACCCAATCCATAGGATCATCTTGCATATCTAATTTCTTTCTCTCATCAAATCTATCTTCCGCACATCCAATCATAGAAATAAATTCCTGGTGTGGAGTAATGATATCCTCACTTATAATCTCTTCCCGCGTCACAATTACAATATTATGGTCACCACTTTTTTTACCATTCACGCACACATCCCGAACAATTAAAGTATCCTCTATACCGTTCACATCTTCGTCCGAATATTCATCTCAAATTGCACAATTATTTTCACCATCTCCATATTCTTCATCCCAAATAGGTTGACCAATCGAACTAAATCCATCATCATCATCATGATCTAATTGAAATAAATTCTTCAACTCATATGACAAATTGGAATTAATTACCTCCATTAATGAATTTGAAAATTCCCCAAAGAACAAGGCTTCTAAATTCCATTCGATATCCTCCATAGAAAATTCTCATCGAGCCTGTCTTTCACAACGAATCGCCTCTTCTCGTTGCTTCTACTTTGCAAGATTTTCTAGATGACGCCTCCATTGGCTTCTTGACTCAGCCAACTTCTTCTCACGACCCGCTTGATCTTCTTGGAAACTCTTAATCAACCTTCTTGAGTCTGCCATACATTCTCGAATCTTCTGAAGCTCTCTGAATATTTTCTTCATCGTGATGATCAACAAAACCGAACACAATGACCTCTATTCAAATCACGGAATCAAAGAGAGAATTAACTCTCAATGAAAGCACCAATGATAGACTCCGCGATTTTGGATAGACGAATTCACTCACCCGCTCAGGCACTGTTTGTAAATTCACCTCTAATTCCAGGCTCAGGCCTTTCGTTAAAAGGTTGATAATCAAAACATAAGCATATACTAAGTATTAAAAATCGTTGGAAGAGTAAATAACTCTAAAATATATTTATTGATAATTGATTAATTAATACATACGAATGTGAGTGGCCTTATATATAGGCAAAGTTCACGTCACAAACTAAGACTACAACTAGTACTAGACTTCTAACCATAGTGTAAATATAAAAGAATTGCAACTAATCTAGTAACATAATTAATTTTTTTTTTGAGAGAATAGTAACATAATTAATTAGATAACTAAATAATAATTAGCAAAACAACTATCGTCATTGACCAATAAGGACTTGCCGGATTGGACGACTTTCGACCCCTTTTTGAATAGTTTGGTCACTTTACTCCTTAAATCGCGCATTCTCATAAGTGTAGTTCGATTTGCGATCTCGATTCTTATTAAAATGCTGACGTGGCGTTAGATAGAGTTTGTGGGTTGGAGATAGTCTTATATCCGGTCGATGATACCTGCAGCTTAAGCACACTTGTCTTTTGCGCATTGGCACGTTGTTATTTATAAGAAACTATATCCGGCAAATGAAGAGCCATTACGAAAATAATAAATGGAACACAAATTAAGACGGATCATATAATAGAGAAAAGGAAGATGGGGTATACATATTTAGGTGTGTGACAGAAAGAATCCTGGTATGAGCATTTGATAAGGTAATTAGGTTAATTTACTTGTATTACTACGGGGAGAGAAATGGATGGGTCGGGGAGGAGAGGTGTGAATGTGATGAAGTCAGTAGTGACGATGATATGATGAGGCTTGCCATGGTTTATTTTATTTTATTTTTCAAACGGCAGCTAGACTCTATGATTGGTTGGCAGTTCAGTTCATTAATTCAGCCGGCTAATAGGAAAGATTTTGGTAACAGACTAAGAATACTCTTTGATTTCACATTCTTTGCACCTTTGTTTCATGGGAAAATCGCCAAATTTATCCCATAAATTGACGGGTGGTGCAAAATTTTGAGATGAATTTGACGATTTTACCATGAAACGGAGGTGCGAAGAATGTGAAATCAAAGAGTATTGTTTCCACGTGACTAGTGTAGTGTGTTACCAAAATCTTACAATTAGCCAGCTGAATTAATGAACTGAACTACCAACCACCAATCATAACAGAGTCTAACTGCCATTTGAAAATTAAAATAAAATAACATAATCCTCTTAATTACAAACCAAATTCTCTTTCTTCTCTTCTCTTCTCCCGCAAATTCAATCTTCACAGCAACAATTAAATACGTCTATATACAAAGATTAATCGAGCATTAATTATGCTAGACGAGGGATGGTTAAGATTGAGTACGGTCATAACGGATGTGGGGTTCGAATATGCTTTTATGCTTCAACTAGTGTGGTTTTGAGTCTAGGTATGGTTTTATTGTTCGGTTGTGCATCCCTTATGCACTTATGCACTTGTAGTTTGTATTTGTAAACTCTTTTCTATTATTTAATATATTTTGCTTCTAAAAAAATCGAGCATTAATTATAATCAATCTTTTATTTAAAACCAGCTAGTTAGCGAAATATAAAACCAACAACAATACTACTGTATAATGCAAAATGGGAAGAGGTAGCTTTAAAATTATCAAAATGATTAAATCGATAATGATAGCAATAACTATGAATATGAGCATTAAATTTTACCTCCTATATATTCCACCAAAGATCGATAAGAAGCCCACATGTTGTCTGGTAGCTGTAACATTAATTTTTGCAGTTTGACTTGTTGACGATTGAAACAATATAATACTTCTTCAATTAGCCAAATAAAGCTCAAGGTTGTAAAAGTTTTAGCTAGAGGAGTATGAAACTTTTTACTGTATCTTGTTGATATTGCTAGTATATATATATATAGATCAACTTGTTTTCTTCGTCTTTTAACGGGTGAATTCAAAGTGTGCCATTGCACCAAGGATTCAGTACTGCAACGACGATCACATGAGCATCTCTATATATCATTTCATTCATTTGGTATGACATGCAATCAAAATGTGTTACTAGGTGAAGTTAGTAACACCCGTTTGGTGTGATTCATCTAAAAAAAAAAAAAAAATCTAAATCGATTTGAAGTGTACTAGACTAATTAAGAAGCTACTCGATCATATACTCAAATCAATAAATCATCGTCAACAAACAAAAGACATAATTTAAATTGTTCATGTATATAATTGTTTTTCTTGTGAATTAAGACAATAATATGGTAATAATTTTGTGAATTCGCCCGCGCCCCAGATCCATATATAAGCATCCAAGTTCCTGATTAATCAACGTAGATCGTCACAATTCGCCAGCTCTTGATTAATTAATTACTATTCCCTGAACCTGCATATATGATATATAATTAGCACATCGATTAGTTTTTTTTTTAAACGGTAAAATTTAATAATAGTAAAAAGGTGCATAATACATGCACAAAAATTAAGAACTCAACCCACGAACTCAACCCCTACAAGCGAAGAAAAAAAACATGTTCGAACCTCAAGCCCGTTAAAGCACATCGATCAGTACTTATGTAAGGCATGAAAAGTAATTAATGGAAATATTAATTACCAAGAAATTAATTAAATAAACCAAAAGAATACTGCTTTTCATCACTATATACATAGAGTAACATACTTATCCTTTCACGGGCTTGACGTCTGGCTTCGTCACGACGATCACCACGTCCCCTCTCCCATCTGTATAATATATGGAAAAAAAACACAAATTAAGCTCTCAAGCTAATTAAGCAATTAATTAAAGTACCATTTATTTACAAAAAGAGTAGGTAAAAGTGGTGAAATAATTTCTTACGCAATAAACTCACTAGTCCGAGCTCTAACATCAAAGCGAAGTCGCCTGCGGGAGGTAAATTAAATTTATTAGTAAAATACTAAAATGCTACTAATATACATGTGAGAATTTGAAATGCCAACACCAAGCACAAATCAATAGTAATAGTGTTAGTTTGAGGAGACGTTTAGTAGCATGCATGACTCCAATCTTAGTAGGAGGTAGATGTATAAACCTACGAACCTTGCATACGATGAAAGGTACTTTCGCTTAAAACGTTGTTCTTCTTGTTGTGCTGTTATTTCTTGTTCTATTTCTTTCAGCCTCTTTCTTCTTTCTTCTTTCTTCTTCTTCTTTTTGTCTTCTTCATTTCTTTGAGAAGGTGGTTGTGGAGCAACATCATCATTCGTAATGGAATCGTGTTTGGGAATGGGTCGAAAGGATGAAGTAACTTCCGAATCAGAGGAAGAAGAATAATTCTCTTCTTCCATTTTTCTACTCTCCCACATGTGTTTTTTCATTTTTCATTCCATTCGTAGTAGTATATATAATGAAGCAAATCCATGGATTAATTAATTAGTAGAGTGTTTCGCCCAAAATTAACCCTTAAGTTTGGTTTTTATTCCTCCGAGAATCCCGCCCTTTATATATATTTTCCCTCCTATGGTGTATCTTTTCCTTTTTCCTCTCTTTATTCTCCTTTACTAATAAAAACGGAAGTCTCCTTCAATTATGACCTATAATTCCTCTTCATTCTTTTACTAATACAAACTGAATTAAGTCGTCTCCTTCCGTTCTGAGCTAAACATATGCCGTGAATTACATATATACCCCGTCAAAATTATCTAAGTTAGTCTCCTTCAACTATGAGCTAGACATATACCCAAATCATGGACACTTTTGTTACATTACCACTTCCCCCTCCCCCAAAATGAGATATAAAGAACTAGCTAGGTTGAAATGATTTCGTTTACATGTAAAAATAAAGATCTATATATCATCATCTAATATATACGATACAATATCTTACTATAAATATAAATAAATAGATGGGGTAGAAAAAGAATTAAAGCAAAGGAAAGAAATATTGACATAATGACATTCCATTTTCTAATTAATACTAAATATTTAGGTATATATATGTTGTTTTGGAGAATATACTAGAATAGAGGGACAAGATTTGTTAAATCAATCAAAATCCCTCCAAACTAGCAGAGTCTTAATCAACCCTAATTAATTACTCTTCTAAGTCTACTCTTGTAATTACTGGCGGGATTTCTACCAAAAAGTTAACGAAAAGGCGGGAAATATAAAACCAAAGGGTTGTTTAATTTGTTGGTTTCTATATAAATATGGATTGACAAGATGATGATGGATCAAAAAAGCAGCAAAAGCAACAAGAACAATACTTTTCACTTGCATGTGTTGTTCAACTCCAAAAGCAATGGCAGCCATACAGTCTCACGTTTCCAATTCATCATCCGATGAGGAAAAAAACAACAGTGACGAGGTCGATTCTCGTCCCAACAAGGTTGTTGCTGCTGCTGCTGTTGCTAAGTCTCAGCAAGAAACATCATCATCTTCTGGAGAAGAAGAATCGTCTGATGAAGAAGAAAGTGACCAGGAATCAGTGCAAAAACTCCCTGCTGCTGTTACACTAGCTAAACGACCGAGTGAAGTGGCCGTTGGCAATGTGGATGGAGGAGATATTATTAATGGTAAGAAGCAAAAGATTTCAGTTGGACTAAATCAGGAACCAGAAAAAGTTGCTACTAGTCTCCCTCTGTCAAGTTTGAGTGATAAAGGGGAAAGACTCGATGCAATCAAAACATCGATCCAACTTCTGCTCAATGATATGGCAGCCGAAGTCAAGAGTGCCGAGATGGAGGCTGAAAAGGCAAGGCTCAAGTATAACAAGATGAAGGCTCTTTCACATGAGTTTAACTCCATTGTGGATTAAGTAAAATCATATAATACATATATCACTCTAGCTAGCTAGTACTATTTTCATCATCATCTCCTAGATAGTTAATTTTCCATTTCAGTTTCAGTAATGTTTTATTTCTCATCAATAAAAGTTTGAAATCCTAATAAAATTCTTGTCTTCTGTTTTAGTAGTTCATTAGTGTTCTTGTGAAAAAGTGCTAATATAAACATAAAACATCGTCCCTCAGATTTGAGGGGCTAGAAAGTACATGTCGATTTGAATGATACTCATATGTATGCATATATACTGAAGTAACCAATTAAACTGCATCGATATATATATTGATGACCGAATAGTTTAATAAGCATGCTTACTGTTCATCAATGGCTTTTGTGCTTGAAGTGTTTAATCAAGCTTCTCCTCAACGAGCTCAATGCAGTGATACAGTACCAGCTCTATAGGGTTGAAGGCACACGTGACATTACATGTTAGTTCGTTCCTATCAGTCTCGGTTTTCTGAAACTAAGTTATGCAGTGTCACCTTTGACAGTACCCTGGTTCTGTTAGAATCCCCTGTTTCACAATATCAATCAATACGTCAAAAAACATATCATATGCAACCAAAAAAAGAGAACGGCCATATTATCAATATAAAAGTCTAAAACTGTACATATTAAGAGCAACTAAGACCTGAAACATAAAGGAAATGAAACAAAGATTACTCAAGCAGACATTTAGCAGGAAAGACGGATGCAACTAGCTTCACAACTAAACACTGCCTTGTTTAAACACAAGTAACAAATTATTTTTTCTCAACACACAGGACATAAGCTCACAGCCTAACATGCTATCTCTAATAGCTAGATAAGCAGTCCAGTGATTCTCATTAATGAAATTCCAAATGAACAAGAATCTCCAAACAGAAAACAATATTAATTCTAAACTGCGCTTCAGTAATTTGTGGAACACAATAACTCAGTACTCACTTGCATTTGATGTGACAAGGGTGAGAAAGTACGATATTACAATAAATGTTCCTATGCAACTAACAGTATCTGGGTGAAATCAAACTCACAACCCCAATATAATCAACTAGCTTCACAACTAAACACTGCCTTGTTTAAACACAAGTAACACATTGTTTTTTCTCAAACTACCGGAGATAAACTCAAATCCTAACATGCTATCTCTAATAGATTTGTAGTCCAGTGATTCTCATTAGTGAAATTCCAAAGAACAGGAATCTCCAAACAGAAAACAATTTTAATTCTGAACTGTGGACCACAATAACTCAGTACTCACTTGCATTTGATGTGACAATGGGTGAGAAAGTACGACATTACAATAAATGTTTCCTATGCTACTAACAGTGTCTGGGTGAGTTCAAACTCACAACCCCAACATGTTTTGCTAGCTAATCACATGTACGCAGAAGTAATCCCCTAACTTCAGTAACATTGAGGTCCAAAAGCAATTTCTTCAGAATCCAGAAGTGAAATCAAAGTATCGCAAAATGGTTTTTCACCTTTGAACCAAACATAATTGATCGATCAAGAGTCAGGACGTTACAACAGACACTATTCCAATTAATCTACACTACCCCATAGAGAGAAAATGTATGAGTTGGTAGTAATCAGTAGTTTCGCCATGCCGAAGGCAACAAGGATGTCAATCAAAGATAGTGAGTGCATGCAGCTACACGAGAAAGAGAAAGGCATGTGAATTACGACATCACTGTCCTTAGGAAGAGAATTAATCATGTGAATAACATATTAAAAACTACAAACAAAGAACATTTACCACACCACGTGTCTGTACTCAATTTTCAATACATCTCTACCTATAAAATAGAATGGATGCTTACTACATCAATACTTCCTGGAAATTATTGCGCTACGCACTTGATTTTGGACAAGGACACAGAAGCACAGCATTTTGCCCAATGATGAGTCCGAGAACACAAAACATTTCTCGGGCAAAAAGAACGTTGTACTAAAACTATCAAACAGCAAAGGTAAATTAACATGAAAACATGTCCGATGGAGTAAGAAATAACCAATAGTATGCTACTATGCTAAAATCCACACGCACCAAAGTCCTTGCAGACACACAACCTTTGGTACCTCAGAAGCTAGGGCATCAACAATCTCCTAAAACCACTGGTTTTTACAATAAAATTAAAATGATTTAAAAATCATCTTTGAACCTGATCAGTAACAATTTGAATAGAGACTCTTCCAAAATAATCATTCTCAGAATCTGAGTATCCTGTTTAAACCAAAGCTGAATCAAAAAATCAATATTAACAGAATGAATCGTGGAATTTCATATATATAAACAGCATCATTGTCAGAAAAAGGAGAAAGAGAAATCAAGCAATTACATTGGAGCAAACAGAGATGGTTTTCAAATTTTCAGATGCTAAATTACGAACTGCGATTGGTCCGATTCTGAATTTGTGTGAATCTACCTCTGGAACTGCTTGAAGGTGAAGCGGCCTGTCGATTCTCACGCATCATGTACAGCACTCAGTCAATTATGCTTGAAGAGATTGTGAAAAATAGTCTGCAAATAAAATTTGGTCGCACAGGAGAATTTGAAAGGGGTTTAAATTTGGAGAATATATTACATTTAATTACCCAAATAAACATTTGTTTCTTAAATAGGTCCCTCTCATTTTTACAACTACATATAAGTTCTATTTCGAATAAGTATCTATAATTATTTTTTTACTTTTATTTTCATTGATTTTTTTTCCCTCCATTTGACCTCCATTTATTCCTAAATAATAATAAAAAATTAATTTAAAAAGAGAAAAAATAGAAAAATTGCATCTAAACTCCTTCTGTTATAAATATGAATGTCATGACTTCATGACTCTTCCTATACTCCATTTAGTACTTTACTTTATTGTTCCATTATGTAAAATGTGAGTTACAAAACTCACTTGGTTATGGAGAGTTCCCTATAAATAGGGCTTGAACTTGTACATTGAGATACAATTGAAAATACAATGATATTCTTCCCTCTCCTCTAACTATTTCAAGTCTTTATCTTATGAAACGTTATCAGCACGACTCTACCGAGCTAGTCTGACTCCTAATCATTCCCTTCTTTCTAAGGTACGATTGCACATTGGTGGCACAACGTTGATACTTATATGTAATCACCACTCTGGTACTCGTATCTTTATTTTGTTTCTCTAATTAGAAGTTGCTTGAAAAGTTATATTCTTAAACTTCCAACATGAAGATTGCAATTTCAGTTTTCTAAGTTCCTACTAGTTCTGTGATTATCTAGCAATTTCCTATATACGATTCTCCACGATATTATAATCCTTTAGGATATGGATATACTTTAGGAGTTTTCATCTTGAATATAAGTCTGTCAAGGTTAGTTGCTTTCCGTCTTTCACTGTTTCTTATATGTGAGATATCTATGATGATGACTTGATGACCAAATAATGTTTTGCATAGAATGGGATGAAAAATGAAAGTTCGATCATCCATTAAGCTGTGAATGCACTAAAATTTTAACTAATTATATCATGTGTGTACCAAGAAGTAAAACAATTTACAAGTCAAACACATCTGAAGCAGTCCAGTGTTTTATTTTTATTTCATATCTCATTATGTCTTTTGGTGACCCTGGAAAGTTAAGATTTCTTATTTGTGTTTTCATTTGTAGTGTATATACTGTAGTTACTTGCTAGCGTAGCCTAGATTAGATGGCTCATGATTTTATTGTATTTAACTTGTTCAAACCAAGTTGCATTATCTGATATGATTGCTTTATTTAATTGCTTATTTAAGTATTATATTATTGATTGATTAGGAGGTTTAAAAAAAAAGGTTTTGTACATATTGTCAAAGCCTAAAAGTGACACAAGAATATCTGATGCTAGAACGAAAGTTCTGTTCCACAATTATTAATTATTGATTTGTGCTTATTAGTTTGATCTAAACAATTTCTCTGCTTGTTGCTTGTTTGTTCATTTTCATATGAATAAATTAATGTGAACATGATTGATCGAGATGCTAATGATAGATTGATTAACTCCCTTGATTGTTTCTCTTTTAGTTTGATCATGGCAAATCTTTGCAATCTGAATTTGTCGCCTTGGACATCTCCGGGAACAATTTCATATCATGGGTTCTCGATGCGGAAATTCAACTCGATGCTAAGGGTCTTGGAGACACTATAAAAGGTGAAAATATCGCGTCCAAACAAGACAAGGCCAAGGCGATGATTTTTCTCCGCCACCATCTTGATGAAGGTCTCAAAGCTGAACATCTTACTGTCAAAGATCCTGCAGATCTTTGGAATAACCTCAATGAGAGGTACGGTCACCAAAAGACTATGACACTGCCTACCGCTCGTTATGATTGGTTACATTTACGTTTCCAAGATTTTAAATGTGTGAGCGATTTTAACTCAACAATGTTTAAGATCACCTCTCAATTAGAGTTATGTGGTGAGAAAGTCACGGAAGCGGATAAGCTCGAAAAGACACTATCTACTTTTCATGCTAATAACTTGCTCCTGGAGCAGCAATATCGTGAGAAAGGGTTTACAAAATATTCAACTTTAATCTCATGCCTTCTTGTGGCTGAAAAAAATAATATGCTCTTGATGAAAAATCATGAATCCCGCCCAAGTGGTTCAAGGCCATTGCCTGAAGCAAATGCCACAAAGTTTAACAATAATGGCCAAAACCCCGGCCGTGGTAGAGGTCATGTACGTGGGCGTGGCCGAGGCCGTGGACGTGGGGGCTCTCGTCCATATAGTGGCTTCAAAAATGCAAGTCAACAAGAGAAGCCAAATAATGAAAAAAGTGGACAATCGAAAAATAATGTTTAAATGTGCTATAGGTGTGGCATGACAAATCATTGGTCTCGTACTTGACGTACACCAAAACACCTTGTTGAACTTTATCAAGCCTCAATCAAAGCTAAGGCAAGCACATTGAAGCAAATTTTGTCCAAGATTATTCCCCTCATGGACAATATGATGCAACCCACTTGGATGTCTCAAATTTCCTTGTTTACCCTAAAGGTGCAAGTGATGCTATGCTTGAGGATGCCACTCAAGCTTGAAGTTTTTCTTTTAAATGAATAATGTTTTTGCAATGGACTTGTTGTCCCTCTTAGTATGAATAATATTTTTTTTGCAATAAATAATGATTACTGAAATAATAAAGCATTTTATTTCATCTTACTTCAAGTCACTTATTTTATTTTTGTTTCTTTTATTTATTGAAGAAATCTTGAAAATGTCCAAGGCGAACGAAGAAGAAGTATGCTTGGCAGATTGTGCAACTACGCATAGCATATTCAATAATAAAAAATACTTTACTCACTTATCATTGAAAGAGGGAAATGTGAGTACAATATCGGGTAGTACAAATTTAATTAAAGGCTCCGGAAGAGCAAACATAATACTACCACATGGAACAAAGATTGCCATAGAAGAAGCATTATTCTCTTCTAAATCTCAACGAAACTTAATGAGTTTCAAAGATATTCGATTGAATGACTATCACGTTGAGACAATGAGTGAAAATGGCAATGAATTCCTTTGCATTACAACCTTGAGATCCGATAACAAAAATATTTTAGAAAAATTACCGGTACTATCCTCTGGTTTGTATTACTCTAAGATTAGAGCAATTGAAGTTTATACTATCGAAAAACAGCTTGATAGTAACTTCAAAATATGACATGACCGGTTGGGCCATCCCGGGTCAATAATGATGCGAAGAATTATCGAGAATTCATGTGGTCATACATTGAAAAACCAGAAGATTTTTCAAAGTAAGGACTTTTCATGCATTGCATGTACTCAAGGAAAATTTATTTTGAGACCATCATTAGAGAAGGTCGGATATGAAAGTCCTGCTTTTCTAGAGAGAATTCATGGAGATATATGTGGACCAATACAACCATCATGTGGACCATTTAGATATTTTATGGTCCTAATAGATGCATCCACAAGATGGTCACATGTATGCTTATTATCTACTCGTAATTTAGCATTTGCAAGGCTTCTTGCACAGATAATACGTTTACGAGCACATTTCCCGGATTCTCCAATAAAGAATATACGCCTTGATAATGCTGCAGAATTCTCATCGCAAGCATTCAATGATTATTGCATGTCTATTGGTATAAATATTGAACATCCAGTTGCACATGTTCATACACAAAATGGTATGGCCGAGTCACTTATTAAACGACTCTAGTTAATTGCAAGGCCATTACTGATGAATACCAAACTCCCAGCCTATGCATGGGGACATACCATTTTACATGCTGCGACACTAGTGCGCATCCGAACAACAGGATATCAAAAGCTCTTCCCGATGCAATTGGTGTATGGTCATGAACCAAATATATCTCATCTAAAAATCTTTGGGTGTGCGGTTTACGTACCAATAGCTCCACCACAACGCACAAAGATGGGACCCCAATGACGATTGGGAATATATGTTGGATATGAATCTCCATCAATTATTAAATATTTAGAACCATCGACTGGAGATTTATTTACGACAAGATATGTTGATTGCCATTTCGACGAATCTAATTTTCCAACAATGGGGGGAGAACGTAAGCAGTTGAAAAATAATATATCATGGAATGAATTATCATTATCTATTCATGATACTCGTACAAGTCAATGTGAAAATGAAATTCAAAAGATATTCATTTGCAAAATCTAGCGAATCAATTGCCAGATGCATTCGCTGACCCACAAAGAGTTACCAAGTCTTATATTCTTGCTGCAAATGCTCCAATTAGAATTGAAGTCCCTGAAGGACCAACTACAAAGGCTAGTGAGTTTAAGGCACGCATGAAGCGTGGAAGAGCAGTCGGTTCCAAAGATAAAAATCCTCGAAAAAGAAAAGGAGCAAATGTTAGTGATGGCCCGAAAGAGGAAGAAAAATCTCCTGAAGAGACTAATAAGACTCCAGACGAGTCACACGACATAACAAAAGAGACACATGTACCTGAAATTATTGAAAATGAAGAGATCTCCATTAATTATGTCGTAACTGGAAAGATATGGAATCGAAATGATACAAACATCGATGATATTTTCTCATATAATATAGCGCGCGATATTATTGAAGAAAGTGAGGATCTTGAACCTACATCAATGGAAGAATGTAGGCGTAGAAGTGATTGGCCAAAATGGAAAGATGCTATCAACAAAGAATTAAACTCTCTGAGTAAGCGTAAAGTTTTTGGACCTGTAGTCCGTACACCAAATGGTGTAAAACCCGTTGGATATAAATGGGTATTTGTGCGGAAAAGAAATGAGAAAAAATGAAGTTGAAAGATATAAATCAAGACTTGTCGCACAAGGCTTTACTCAAAGACCTGGGATTGATTATGAAGAGACATATTCTCCAGTAATGGGTGCTACTACATTCCGTTACCTAATAAGTCTGGCTATACATGAAAAACTTGAGATGCGT
The DNA here is from genome assembly GCA_028274465.1 of Plantago ovata. Classification (NCBI taxonomy): domain Eukaryota; kingdom Viridiplantae; phylum Streptophyta; class Magnoliopsida; order Lamiales; family Plantaginaceae; genus Plantago; species Plantago ovata. Next base: position 174,209 of record CM051458.1, on the reverse strand, counting down.
CTCATGGATGTAGTAACGGCCTATTTATATGGGTCCTTGGAGAATGATATTTATATGAAAATCCCGGAAGGATTCAAAGTGCCTGAAGCACAACACCCAAATGATGGATAAGTTCATTCGATCAAATTAAATAAAGCTCTATATGGACTAAAACAATCAGGACGAATGTGGTTCAATTGTTGAAGCACATTCTTGTCAAAAGAAGGATAAAAGAATTTACCATATGTCCATGCGTTTTTGTTAAACGATCTGGAGCAAATTTTGTCATTATCACAGTCTACGTTGATGACTTGAACATTATTGGCACTCCTGAAGAGCTATCAAAAGCGGTTAATTGTTTGAAGAAAAAATTTGAAATGAAAGACCTTGGAAAAACCAAGTATTGTTTGGGTCTGAAAATCGAGCACTTGGAAAATGGAACGTTTGTGCATCAATCGAATTACGTAGAAAAATTGCTAAAACAATTCTACATGGATAAGGCACATCCACTTAGTACACCCATGGTTGTAAGAAACTTAGATGTGGGAAAAGATCCTTTTAGACCTCCGGGAGAGAATGAAGAACTTCTTGGTCCTGAAGTACCATACCTTAGTGCTATCGGCGCACTAATGTACCTTGCTAACTACACACGACCAGATATAGCTTTTGCCGTTAACTTACTAGCAAGGTTTAGTTCTTCTCCTACTCGAAGACACTGGAATGGGATCAAATATATATTTAGATACCTTCGAGGTACAAGTGATATGGGTTTGTACTATTTGAACTCTGGTAGTTCTGAGTTAATTGGATATGCCGATGTTGGATATTTGTTTGATCCACACAAAGGCCGTTCTCAAACAGGTTATTTGTTCACTTGTGGAGGTACTGCTATTTCATGGCGTTCTGTTAAGCAAACTTTGGCTGTTCCCTCTTCCAACCATGCAGAATTGATAGCAATCCATGACACAAGTCGTGAATGTGTCTGGTTGAGAACCTTAATTGGACATATTCGCAATGTGTTTGGTCTTACATTCCAAGAGGAAGTTCCGACAGTACTTTATGAAGATAACACAGCTTGTATCGCACAATTGACGGAAGGATTTATTAAAGGAGACCGGACAAAGCACATTTCACCAAAGTTCTTCTTCACTCATGACATACAAAAGCAAGGGGCTATCAAAGTACAACAAATACGTTCATCTGAGAATTTAGCAGATTTATTCACCAAGTCACTTCCAACATCTTCATTTCAAAGATTGGTCCGAAAGATTGGAATGTGGCGACTAAAAGACATAAAGTGATGTTTGAATCAGGGGAGACGGATACGCACTGCACTCTTTTTCCCTTCGCTAAGTTTTTATCCCACTGGGTTTTTCTTAGCAAGGTTTTTAACGAGGCAGTAACTTTAAAGCATATTCGACAAATAAACTAATGTCATTCAAGGGGAGTGTTATAAATATGAATGCCATGAGTTCATGACTCTTCCTATACTCCATTTAGTACTTTACTTTATTGTTCCATTATGTAAAGTGTGAGTTACAAAACTCACTTGGTTATGGAGAGTTCCCTATAAGTAGGGCTTGAACTTGTACATTGAGATACAATTGAAAATACAATGATATTCTTCCCTCTCCTCTAACTATTTCAAGTCTTTATCTTATGAAACCTTCTTAGTTTTTTTAATTATGTTTTTATCCCTCTTAGTCTAACAATTACATATAACCACTTGTTCCACTTACATATTATATCTAGGCTCATATTTCATCACTTGAGTTCATGCCCTTAGTATTTTTAATTTTTATTTTCATTTTTCTTTTCTTCTTTTTTTTTTCTCTTTTCTTTTGTCTTTCTTCTCTAAGCCTCCGGTACAGGAGACCGGATTTCAGTACCGAAGTGCAGCTCCGATCGGAGCAGCATCAAGCTACGATTGGAGCTGCTGCAAGCTCCGATCTGGAGCTTGCAACAGCTCCGACCGGAGCTATTATTCCGGTACCGAAATCCGGTACCTTGAAGAATAAGATGACCAAAACCAAAATAAAATTACAAAATTAAATTTGGGACTAGTTAATAGGTCACCAAGAAATGATTTAGTTAGAGTTCGTCCAAGAGGTCACCAAAACAACTCCTCAACGTTTTGAATAAGTCGGGAGATTAGGGTTATCAACGACTCCTAGAAGCACTCATCCACTAATCCGCTATTTCGAATGAGTTGTTGACCAAACAACCACGACTCTCTCACGGATAGAGGTTGGATATTTCTAACCGCCCGTGAATCTAGAACAAATAGACCGACGGAGTCGCGGGGACCGAGTATAAATAGGGGTCTAGCGGAATAGTGGAGGCATCGAATCGAAACGTATTACACTTGAAGCAAAAACCTAACGAAGCATTTATCAAATCCACCGCTCTACGACTCTCCAACCATCAATATCCAACCAGTATCTTGCAACCACATACTCAATATCGCCGCCGTAAGCACCACCGTACAATTCTAAGCCGGTCACGGAGCTTTAGAGATACCAACTTGATCATCAGATCCACAGAACTCCAATTCGGTTGCTGGAGACTCAATCCTAATATCGAGACCCCTATCTCCTAATCTGGCTAATTTCTTTCTATCATTTAACACTTGCACATTTATTTTATTCATTCATATTGTAAAATTCGCTAACTTGAGCGTTGAAGTCTATGCGGTCGGCACCACACTGGTGTCCCAGTGGAACCTCACGCTTTTCTTTTTTGTCTCATAGGTCACCACGCTCTTACAGGTCGCCACGCCCTTGTTTTTTGCTAATCCTTGTCTCGCAGGTAGTTGGTGCCCACGAATTACAAAATCTCAATTGTAGATTTCTGAGCTTCTAGATGGACCTAGATGTAATTGTTTGTATCTAACAGGGGAAACTATGTAATTGTTACTCTAAGGATGTAAAATCCGTAATTGATGAATCTTACCTGAAATATGGATGAAATTGGCCCTCTATAATATATCTTGGTTTATGGGCCAGCCGCCCAGCATTTCACCTCGAAATACCTTAAACCCCGATTGTTAAAGAAAAAAACAAAAGTTGGACTGGCACACAATTTTGTGGATCCGTTTATACCTAAACAGCCCAATTTTATGGAGGCCCATGTTTGTACCGAAAATTAAAAGGCGAAAAAAAAAAAAAAAAGAAAACAAAAAGGAAAAAGAAAACAAATTTACTGCTAAACGACGTGTTATCGTCTTATCGACCGACGCAAAAGCAGGGAATTGAAATGGAGGGAACTAGGGTTTATCCACTTAACATGGAGGGAAATGGACGAAATTAGGCTCAGCTATTTACTTTTTAAGTTTTCGTCAAAGAATCAATCAAAATTGCAGTGATTAAGCTTGTTATTATAATGACTGGGAATAATATTATTGAGCAGCAGCTTGTTGAGACCTTCGAGTCGGTGACGAAGAAGAAGAAGAAAAAGAAGAGATCCGATCACAATTCAGTCAAGGTATCAAACGACGATTCATAATCTTCTACTTCTGTTTATTCACTTACTAATTTCATTGTTTTCCCTAATTTATTTTTCCCTAATAATAATGATAATAGTGATATTGATTGATTATTATTGATATGTGCTAGTAGTACTTAGTACAGTCTCATTACTTTACTTATTTGTTCTTTTCCTAAATTTCCCTATTATTAGTGATGTGTTATGAATCTACCAGAGAATGCTGCTATGTACATCTATGAATTATGCTTGAGAGAACTAATATTTAATATCACAAATCAGATACCTCTTCAAATGAGGATTTACAAGTATTTATACGCATAGTAGCAGTTTGAAAGAAAGCTAATGCTCAGTAGCCGTTAATCGACTTGCCACAGGTCTCAATCTAACTCAATCAGCTCAACTAACAAAAACTTAAAAGCTAAAAGCACGGCTTAGCCTATGAACGAACTGAGACAGATAATTTGTTCATAACATGATGTATGATATTGATTGTGCGCTTGTTTTTATGTACTTGACATAAGAGGAATAGTAAATATTGATTGCTGTTTCCCCTGATTTTTCCTCAGAATTCGGTTACTGCTGCTGCACAGGTTTTAGTTAATGATGTCCAGAAAAGTAGTTATACTACTACTACTGATGAGAACAAATCGCAGGACAACATCACAACTAGTGGATACTTGATGGAGAATCAGACGAAGGGTTGCGGGGGATCAATTTTACAGGAAAAAGTACGTGTAGTTTCACCTTATTTTGCAGCTTCTCGAGCTGCGGTGGAGGGTGAAAAAATTGTAGTTGCAAAGAGAAAAAGATTAAGGAAGAGATCAACTGGTGTGGCTGCCAAGAAGGATGTTGATGTCTGTTCCAAAAATGAAAATGGACACGCTAAGAATTCTGCTACTGCTGCTGTACAAGTTTCAGTTTCCGTGAATGATGTCCAGAAAAATGGTTGTACTACTACTGATGGGAACACATTATTGGACAACATCATGAAAAGTGGATTTTCAAGGGAGAATCATACAAAGGGTTGTGGGGGAGCAATGTCTCAGGAAAAAGTACGTGTAGTTTCTCCATATTTTGCAACTTGTCGAGCTGCGGTGGAGGGTGAAAAAATTATAGTTGCAAAGAGAAAAAGAATAAGGAAGAGATCGACTGGTGTGGCTGCGAAGAAGGATGTTGATGTCTGTTCAAATAATGAAAATGGATATGCCAAGAATTCTGCTACTGCTGCTGCACAGGTTTCAGTTTCCATGAATGATGTCCAGAAAAATGGTTGTACTACTACTGATGCGAACAAATTATTGGACAAGATTACGAAAAGTGGATATTCAATGGAGAATCATCCAAAGGGTTGTGGGGGAGCAATTTCTCAGGAAAAAGTATGTGTAGTTTCTCCATATTTTGCAACTTGTCGAGCTGCGGTGGAGGGTGAAAAAATTATAGTGGCAAATAGAAAAAGAATAAGGAAGAGATCCACTGGAGTGGCTGCGAAGAAGGATGTTGACGTCTGTTCAGAAACTGAAAATGGATATGCTCTGAATTCTGTTACTGCTGCACAAGTTTCAGTTTCGGTGAATAATGTCCAGAAAAATGTTTGTACTACTACTGATGGGAACAAATTAATGGACAAGATCACGAGCAGTGGATATTCAACGGAGAATCTTATGAAGGGTTGCCCGGGAGCAATGTCTCAGGAAAAAGTACGTGTCGTTTCACCATATTTTGCAACTTCTGAAGCTGCAATGGAGGGTGAAAAGGTTATTGTTGCAAAGAAAAAAAGAACAAGGAAGCGATCAACTGGCATGGCTGCGAAGAAAGATTTTGATGTCTGTTCAGAAACTGAAAATGGATACGCTAAGAATGCTGCTGCTGCTGCACAAGTTTCAGTTTCCGTGAATAATGTCCAGAAAAATGGTTGTATTGCTACTGATGGGAACAAATTATTGGACAAGATCACGACCAATGGATATTCAATGGAGAATCATCCAAAGGGTTGCCAGGGAGCAATGTCTCAAGAAAAAGTACGTTTTGTTTCACCATATTTTGCAAAATCTCGAGTTGCAATGGAGGGTGAAAAAATTATAGTTGCAAAGAAAAGAAGAATAAGGAAGCGACCAACTGGCTTGGTTACAAAGAAAGAAATTGATGTCTGTTCAAAAAATGAAAATGTATACCCCAAGAATTGTGCTGCTGTGCTAGTTTCTGTTTCCGTTGGTAATGTCCAGAAATTGGAGGAATATGATGGTTTTGTTTCTACGGATGAGAATAAACTGTTGGTCAAGGACACTGGTAGTGGAATTTCAATGGCGAGGAGTAAAGATGTCAAGGATGAGAATGGGAATGCGATGATTGCAGATGAGCATTTTGAGACCAAGGATGAGCCAGCAGCAGCAGCAGAAATTTCTGTCGTTGGTGAGGGCAAAGTGAAGGGTAAAGATTTCAAGGATGAGGATGAGAATTTGATCAGAAAAGTTGAGCATTTTGAGACCAAGGATGAACCAGCATTAGAACTTTGTGCTGTTTCCCCATATTGTGTTGATAAATCCAGCAAGGATGAGAAAATTTCTGCCTCAGCTTTGAATGAAAGAGACTCAGGGACACACGGTGAACAAAATGATTATAAGCGAAACTTGGATGAGTTGTTCTCACAATTTATGTATACAGGAGGAGGCAAGAGTTACAGAAAGCCAGTACATCGGAAACTTAACATTAATAGTAATGGCTATAGTCGTCCTGATGAGGGTGGTGTAACTGCAATTCACCCCCATAGCATGAAAATCACTGATAACAGAAATGAGATAAGTGTAGAGGAGAATCATAGAAATGGTAGCCAGGGATCAATTTATCAGGAAAAGATACGTGTTGTCTCACCTTATTTTGCAACTTCTCAAGCTGCAATTGAAGGTGAAAAAATTGTAGTTGCGCCGAAAAGAAAAATACTGCAGCCAACAACTTGCGTGACTGCAAAGAAGGGAGGTGAAGACTTGATGAAGGATGGAAAAATTGCTGTTGCACCAAAAAGGAGGAAAAAGAATTCTAAAACTCCCACAAGCAAAGAGAAGGAAGGGGAAGTGGCAATGGAAGATGGAAAAGTTGCAGTCCCAGCTAAAAAAAGAAAGAAGGCTGGAGAGAAGCGAGAAGTAGTGACAGAAAATGGGGAAATTGTGGTTCGTAAAAAGAAGAGTGATTATTTTACAGCTGCACAGAAGCGAAATGAGGCTTACCGAAGAAAAGATCCTGAGAACAATTGGCAACCTCCTTACTCACCTTATAATCTCATCCAAGAGCAGCACTACACCGATCCATGGAGGGTTTTGGTGATATGCATGATGCTTAACCTCACGACTGGTAATCAGGTTAGGAATGTGGTGTCAAATTTTTTTAAACTGTGTCCGGATGCCAAGACAGCTATAGAGGTTCCAGCGGAAAAGATTCAGAATGTAATACACAGTCTGGGTCTGCATGAAAAAAGATCGAAAATGATCAAACGATTTTCGCAACAATATCTGGAAACTGATTGGAAATATGTAACTGAGCTTTTAGGTGTTGGAAAGTATGCCGCTGACGCGTATGCAATATTCTGTACAGGGAAGTGGAATAGCGTTACCCCGAAAGATCATAAGCTGGTAGAATACTGGGAGTATCTGGGTCGTAGGGAATCAGGGGAATGTTAAGCTAACCAATTAAATATCTTCCAGTTCCAGGTAATTTATGTATTACTAGCATTTCCATACTTGGATGCTGGATGTGGTAGTTCAGAATCGGAGTTATGTATTCGATGTTTTGAAACTAGTCAGCTTTTGGGAAATGGAACTTGCATGTGTGGAGCTTCTAGTTTTTGTTGTTTTGCATTGGAGGCCTAGTAATTCTGTATGTCTTTATTGTTCTTTTAGATACCTAAGCAATTTATTAGAGATAATAGTCATCTAGCTAGCTAATTGTTGTCTCTGTAAACACAGCTTGGTCCTTATCTGACTTGGTTGAAGTTTTAAGACACAGAACAGGATAGCCCTAGATTAATACATAATATATAAAACTACAAAGAAAGGAACAAGTTTGTTTCTGAAACTGAAATCGTCAGCTTCTGAAATAGAAACAAGAAAAATCATATTCATACGCCATTGCCAATGCAGCCAATTTTAAACCTCTCTGGTTTTACATTACCATTACGACAGCTAGCCCACTGTGCTTCCTGTATTTTGCATCCTTAATTAATTTTCGGTTGTAATATTCATTCATTCAATTACTCGATTACTTGTCGTTAATTGATTTTTGTCAAGTAAGACACTATTTTTACTATAGCAGCTACTTCACTTACCATTTGACCCAACGACAAAACAAATGCGAATAGATTAGATGTATAGATGTAATAAGATATAACATACAACTCATGCAGAACTCTCACCGAATTCTGCACTTTGGCATGTGTTCGTAACGCACCACTGTTTATGTTCGTTCAAGTACGAGTACAGATGGGCTGAAGGAGTTACTATAAAGAAACCAATAGAGGTTTCTGCTCCAAAGTATATGGAGTATGTTAGTAAACTTGTAATTTTGATGAGCAATTTAACCATGCTAAATTAAGGAAAGTCCAGTAACTAGTACTCTTAAGGTCCATAGGAATTTAGAATTTTAAGGACATTGTAAAAGAGGAATGTTTGCTGAAGACTTAGTAGGTGCTAGATAGGTTGGTTTTACCGCTTATGATGTATCTTGTTTTCTGAAAAGAAAATAACCTATTGAAGCGTAGCTTATGATGTATCTTGTTTTCTGAAAAAAATACAAATTATTGAAGAATTTGCTGATGATGTACTTTGTTTTTACAAACAAACTATTGAAGCATCTAGAACCGCTCAGAATCTTGAAGATTTCGAAGACTGAAGACTAGAAGATTTCTGAAGACTGGTATCTACAAATGCACATGTTGCACAAAAATTGGAAACTTCAGCAACAGCTTGCATAAGTGAAAATCTATACGAAAGAGTAGGTTGTGCTTGCTGAAACTGAGACTGACCACTTGCTGATGGAACATATGTGACCTCTTGCTGAAAGTACTTGTATTTGCGCTCCAATGTTACTGTTTGAATTCTATTCAAATAAGCATTTAATGCAAAGCATGCACGCGAAGAACATGAAGACTAGAAGACAAACAAGGACGCTGCTGAAAGTACAAAAGCAAGATAGTGACATTTTAAGGAACAAAAGCCTTAGAATTTGAAATTCAAACGGCTCCTTATTTTCACTATAAAATAGAGGTCATCCGGCAAAGAGTTGAAGTGTGTCAACAACGTGATCATACTCTCACTTGTGCTTAAACTCACATACCCTTCAAATACTCTTACAGCCATTGATCCGTTCCAAGACTTAAAGCTTGAAAAAGCTATTTGTAAGAAGTAGAATTTACACGACTAAGAAATTAGTTAAGTGTTCTTTCTTTCTTTCGAACACGAACAAGTCTTGACACCAGAAACAATCAAACTTGTTTACTACAAAGTATTCAAAGTTTTGTTTCTTAGATTACTTGTTGTAACTGAATAAGTTATAATTAATTTATCTCATCCCAAACCTCTCTAACTGAAAATACACCCTTTCAGGCGTGATATTCAGGGGGAACTTAATCGAGCATAGTTTTGCTGATTAAAAGTACCAAGTTTGGTGGAGAACAAGGTTGCGTTCTCTAGATTAGGTTGGAGACGAAGCAAGTGTGCTTTGGTTTCTGTTTGAATCGCTCTAGATAGGTGTTGTAAGGAACCTCAATCTTATCTTAGTGGATTCAGTCCTAGAAAGGACAAAGTGGATTAGTTGAGAGATTACGCCACTCTCAGATACCACTATAAAAGTGTTTGTGTGATTTACTTACTGTACTTGGTTTTCAGCAAATCATATCTATATGTACACTGTCACTCACATCACTTGCTGAAACCTTCTTTTACTGAAAAAGCACTTATTGTATCAAAGATTTCCGCTCTCTGATTTTAAGTATCAGCAAACCTAATTACTGCAAAGTAACTTGCGCTTGCTGAGAAAGTTAAGTATCAGCAAACTCATTACTGAAAAGTAATAAGCACTTGCTGAGAAAGTTTTTAAACGACGAAAGTTTGAAAAGACTATTCACCCCCCCCTCTAGTCTTTTCTTGTTGTTTAAAGGGACCAACAAGTGGTATCGGAGCTGGAGGTTCTTTAACCTTCAACACTGAACCTAGATCCCCTTAGGTGCTTTCCGTAAATCACTCTCACTTGATCAGTTTGGTAGTGCCTTGCTGACAGGATGTCTTTAGGAGATGCTCCCTTGCTGAAGCTGGAAAATTACGAAAAATGGCGAAACAACATGATGTTACATCTTGAGGCCATTAGTGATGAGATGGTCACTGTCATTAATGATGGACCTATCAAGATCACTAAGGTTGAAAGGAGTTTCCCTCACAAGACCACTGAAGCTGGAAAGGAAACTATCTTAGACGAACCGGTGGATACCGTTGTGCCAAAACCGAGAGAGGAATGGACTTCTGACGAAGCTAAGAGATTCCGTCTTGATGGCCAAGCAAGAAACATCATCATTCGATCAACTCCGGATACCATACATTGCAAACTGTGGGGTGCTAAGACTGCTAAGGAAGCTTGGAAAATGGTTCAAGATCTTTGTGCTGGATCTGACAAAACCAAGGAAAACAAACTTGAAGTACTGAAATTAAAGTTCCAAAACTTTAAACAAGGTACAAACGAGTCACTGGAAGACTTGGACTTCAGATTCACAACTCTTCTTAGTGAAATGGCAGCCTTGGGTGTTGGAAATCTTTACTCAGATTCTGAGAAGGTGAAAACCATCATCAGAAGTCTGAATCAAGAATGGATCCACACTCAGAATTTCTATTACAATCAAGGAATGCCAGATATTACACCAACAGAGTTGTTCTCTCATCTTGCTACTGTCAACTATGAGACAAAGCAAAGAGAAAATGTGTTTGCTGAAAAATCGCAAAACATTGCTCTTGCTACAAAGCCGTCATCTTCTGAAAAGAAGAATGATAAAGAGCCTGCTGATGAAAACTCTTTGGTTGTCAAAAACATGAAGAAATTCATCAGTAAGGAACTTGAAAGGCGAAAAGCAAAAGAGAAGCTGAAAAAGCATCTTGGTAACAACTACCATAAGTACAAGAATGAGACTAGCTCGCCGAACAAGCAAGTTCAGCAAGCAACCTCATCAGAAGAACCAGCAGTTGGAAATGATCTATGCTTTTACTGCAAAAAGCCTGGACACTTCAAAGCTAATTGCCCTTTGCTGAAAGGCAAATCTGCTGAAAATAAGAAGAAGTTCAAAAGAGCTTTTATTGCTGAAGAAAAGAAGAAGCTTCAAGCAAAGATCGATGCATTGTGCATTGATACTAGCTCCGAAGACAGTGAGGATGAAAGCTCAGACACTGACGATGAAGAAGCCACTCTAGACGTGGAGATTGGCAAAGAAGTTTGTGGAATAGCTATGGAAGCTTATCCAGATGTGTCAAACTACGAGTTCTGCCTCATGGACGGTCAGGTAAACAGCCCTACCTCTGACTCAGACTCAGAAAGTGAAGACGAGATTGACCTTGACAAGATTCAAGGAGAAATCGAAAGATTTGAGAAACCTCTGAGCAGACAGCAAGAGAAACTACAGATTGCTGAAACTCTGACCAAGCAGACTACTGAAAAGTATGTCTTGCTGAAGGAAGAGACAGAAGAAAAGGATGCTGAAATAAGGCGTCTTAAGAAGTTGATTGCTGAAGCTACAGAGAAGAATTCTCAAATGGCATTAGAATTGGAAGAATATCAGTCTTCAATTCTAAAGTTACTTGCTGAAATCCAAGAGATGAAAAAGATGAAAATCAATTTCAAATCTTATGCTGACGCAAGTAATACGCTGACTGAACTAAACTCTTATTTGAGAGATCCATCTCAGAAAGAAGGTTTAGGCGCAACGTATGAAGGTGATGACGTAGAAATCTTGAGTAAAGACAAATCACCGATTTCCTTCGTACATGCTACTGATAGTGGTCAACCAGAACTCTATCAGTTTGGTCAATTTAAGGTTGCTGAAACATGCAATCAAGTACCTACAACCATAAAGTCCGCTGTTGCTACTCAAAGTAACAAGACTTTAAAAGGAAAACAGGTTGTTGAGAAGCAAATTGTAAAGTAGAAGGATGTTGTGAAGCATTCCGCCAAACAAGTTGCTGAAAAGCAATTTGTTAAGTCAAAAGGCAAGATTACTAAAAGTAATCAGAAGACCTTTGCTGACAAACCTGAATCAAGTAAGGTTGCTGACACGAAAGCTCAGCATTCTCCAAAAAGTGGACTCGGTTTCAAAACCAAGCAAAGTCAACTTTTTCACGAGTATAAGCAAAGTCAGCAAAGATACTTCAAATAGATGAAGAAAATCAAGCCTAAGAGTTCTGAAAAGACTCTTAATGCTAGGGCTAGAAGGAACCTTGCTAGAAAAGAACTTACTGAAAAGTATGTTCAGCAAAAAGGTCAACCGAGCAAGACACCACATCAGAAAGTGGACTTGATCAATACGAATCAAAAGTCTTTCAGCTCAAAACCTCCTAGTTCCTCAGCAAGTAGAAAACAAGTCAAAGTTGAAAAATTTAAGACTTGGGTTTCCACTGGACGCATTCTTGAACATGTTAATGGACATCCATTATTGAATAATTAACTTGTTTGCTCTTGATTGTGCAGACTTCAGCCACGGAGACAAACGAAGCAATCTGGCACTTTGATAGTGGTTGTGGAAAGCACATGACGGGCAACAAGAATAACCTTATAAACTATAGACGGTGGTCTAAAGGTCCAACAATAAGGTTTGCTGGTGGAGGCTCCGATTCTACAAAAGGCTATGGTGACGTGAAGTTAGGATGCATAACCATTACTGGTGTTCTTTATGTCAAAAATCTCAAGTTTAACCTTTTCAGCATGAGTCAGTTTGCTGACAAAGGATACTTCATCAAAATCAAAAGTGATGAATGTAAACTTATAGATTTCGAGACTAAAAAGGTTATTATGATTGCAAGAAGATCAGGAGGCTTGTACACCGTAGATTGGTCTTCAACAGTCGTTGAAAAATGCCTTGTCTCAGATCACGATTGCCTTGCTGAAAAAGCATGGTTATGGCATAAACGAACAAGTCATCTAAATTTCAAGACGCTGAATAAGCTGTCTAAAAAGGCACTTGTAGTTGGATTACCTAAGGTTACTTTTAAGAAGGATGGTGTTTGCAATGCATGTCAGCAAGGAAAGCAAACCAAATCTTCTTTCAAGAACAAGGCAGTACCGTCAACTACAAAACCTTTACAACTCTTGCACATGGACTTGTTTGAATCGTCTTCAACAAGCTATGCTGGTAAGAAGTATGGTCTGGTCGTGGTGGATGACTATTCAAGATTCACTTGGGTAGTATTCATCAAGCACAAATCTGAAACTAGGACTGAAATACCTAACTTGCTGAACAAGCTTGAAGTCATGAAAAATGACAAGGTAAAAGTCATAAGGAAAGACCATGGTACTGAGTTTGTAAACCAGTACATAACTGAGTATTGCACTTCAAAAGGCATACAACATCAGTTATCCTCAGTAAGGACACCACAGCAAAACGGTGTTGCTGAACGGAAGAATCGTACCCTGAAAGAAGCCGCAAGAACAATGCTTGCTGACACTGAAATAAGTGAGGCTTACTGGGTTGAAGCGATTAATACCGCCTGTTACACTCAAAACAGATGTTTGATTACTAAGGAATACAACAAAACTCCTTATGAATTGTTTGTTGGAAGACCTCCTAATATCACTCATCTAAGAGTATTTGGTTGCAAGTGTTTCGTTCTTAATAACGGTAGAGAATACCTAAGAACATTTCAACCAAAGACAGACGAAGCGATATTTCTCGGCTACTCCTTGCATAGTAAAACTTATAGAGTTTACAACAAAAAGGCACAAAAGATTGAAGAATCAGTGCATGTTGTATTCTATGAAAAGACACAAGGAGTGCCTGCTGAAGAAGAAATATCAGAATGTATGAAAAAGTTAATCATACATGAGCAAAGAACTGAATCTAATGCTAGGCAAATCAAGTCAATTGAACTAAATGGTGATTCTGACAATGACTCTCCTCCCCCAAGTCATGACAAGATAAATATAGTTCACGACAAGGAATTTCCAGCAAAAGACGCAGTTGCTCCGGAAGTTGCTGAAACTACGCAACCTCCAGTGCCTGCTGATGAACTACCACAATCAAGCAATGCTGAACAAGCAGTTGTTGATGAACCAATCTCAGCAGAGACACAAAATCCCAGTAGTACTGAACAAGTACATACTGAAGAGTCACATGCTGATGAGCAAACATATCCAGATCCGACAAGCAGAAAACCTGTTAATAAATGGATTAGAGATCATCCCTCTACGGATATGATTGGCGATATTAATAAACGCCAAGTGACTAGATCCAAAGCATCTACTACTCATGGACTTGCTGAAGAAGCAACTGTCGTAGAAGTAGAATCTTTGTTCTCTTGTTTTGTTTCAGAAATTGAACCTAAAACCATAGAAGAAGCTTTAAAGCATTCTGAATGGATAAAGGCAATGCAAGAAGAACTGGATCAATTCGAAAGGAACAAAGTCTGGAAACTTGTACCACTTGCTGAAGGCAAGAAAGCTATTGGTACAAAGTGGGTGTTCAGAAACAAGCTGAGTGAGTCTGGTGAAGTAACAAGAAATAAAGCACGTTTAGTTGCTCAAGGTTACTGTCAGACTGAAGGATTGGACTATGATGAGTCTTATGCACCAGTTGCAAGATTGGATGCAATTAGGCTTTTCTTAGCCTTTGCTGCTCACAATGACTTCATTGTTTACCAAATGGATGTTAAAAGTGCATTCTTGAATGGTGAACTTGCTGAAGAAGTCTACTTAGAACAACCTCCTGTCTTTGAACTTCCCTCAGAAATCAAGATGGTATACAAGCTTCAGAAAGCTGTATATGGTCTAAAGCAAGCACCAAGAGCATGGTATGATACCTTGGCTAAGTTCTTGCTGGAAAATGGTTTCAAGAAAGGTGAAGTTGACAAAACCTTATTTACCATGAACCATGATGGTAAAATACTCTTAGTTCAAATTTATGTGGATGACATAATTTTTGGATCTAAGGACAAGCAACTTTGTGATGATTTTGCCAAACTCATGACAAACAAGTTTGAAATGAGTATGATGGGAAAATTGAATTATTTCCTAGGATTGCAAGTCAAGCAACTCAAAGATGGAATATTCATAAATCAAGCAAAGTATGCGAAAGAAATGCTCATAAAGTTTAGGATCAAAGAGGAAGAGAAACCTGAAAAGATCCCTATGAGTGTTGGTACATAATTGGGCTATACTAAAGAAGATAAAAGTGTTGAAGAACACAAGTATAGGAAGCTCATTGGTTCCTTGTTGTATTTAACAGCAAGTAGACTTGACATTCAGTATGCTGTTGTGTGTGTGCAAGATTCCAATCTGATCCAAGAGAATCACACTACAAAAAGGCAATCAAGATACTGAAATATGTCAAAGGTACAGTCAATGTTGGATTATGGTATCCTAAAGATTCTAGACTAGAATTGGTTGGTTATTCTGATGCAGATCATGGAGGATCAACTCTTGATAGAAAAAGTACCTCTGGAACTTGTCAGTTTTTGGGTACTAGATTAATATCATGGTTCAGCAAGAAGCAAACCTGTGTTGCCAATTCATCCACTGAATCTGAATACATTGCAGCTGGTTGTTGCACAGCTCAAATCCTATGGATTCAGCAACAATTAAGAGATTATGGTATTTCTGCAAAGAAAACACCAATCTTTGTGATAATACAAGTGCTATTGCTATCACGCAAAATCCTAAGTTTCACTCTAGGACTAAGCACATTGATATTAGACATCATTTCATTAGAGATCATGTGGAAAAAGGAGATATTGAGGTTGTGAAAGTAGGTACTGATGATCAACTTGCTGACATCTTTACCAAGCCCCTACCAGATAATAGGTTCGCAATGCTAAGGTATAACCTTGGATTGATTGAACTACCTCAATAAAGGATACATTTGGCAGAATGCTGAAACAGGTATTCAGCAAGCCAAAGTATTCTTACTTAAAAGCTCCGTCCACTAATTTCTTCTAAGAAATGATAGGTCACTACATGATTGCTGAAACAGGCATTCAGCAAGTAATTCCTTCAAAACGGGTATTTGTTAGGAAACTTGATCACTTGCTGAGACAGGCACTCAGTAAGAGAAAAACCTTAAGGATTGCTGAAACGGGCATTCAGACAATCAAAGATACTGAAACAGGTATTCAAGTATCAAGGGAATATTCTGAGACGGAACTCAGAAAAAGAGCAAAACTCATTTCTCAGATTTTACCAAAGGATATCTCAAGTACAAAATTTACTGATACGGGAAATCAGAAATATCTTTTAAACTTAAGAAATTATGAGATATCTAAGTAAGGGGGAACTTTCAGCAAGTATCTAGGCTATTTATGCAAACTCGCTGAAAAGATTCTTGTCTATTTCAGCAAGCAATCTAAACCCTTAAAACTCGGTAAAATCAATTTGTGACGTTAACGGGCACAGATAAACTCGTAATAATCATGACATGAAATACAATCGTGGCCATTGATTAAAAGGAGTTATTGAATCTAACGGTTAACAAAACAAAGAGAGAGAGTGCTCTGACGGTTTTAGTTAGTGGCCACTACGCATTCAATGCAAAGGCTCCACTAACGCCTTGTTTCTCTGTGTTTACCCTTGCTGCGAGACTCAAATCGATTGAGTTTCTCACACATCAGAGACACTATATAAAGAAGGAGTTAGAGAAATGACAAAATTCTTTAACTCACATTTCCTTTCTCTGCAATTTTAGCCTGAATCTACTGTACCTCCGGTCAAAAAGCAAACTATCTTTTTCGTACACTTTTCTTCTCTATAAAGAAATGGCACCAAAGAGAA